>JAYDZK010000271.1:3580908-3598477 GCA_034509185.1 Euphonia xanthogaster | reverse complement strand
CGAGCCCGGGGCTGGTCGGGGCACCGAGCCCGGGGCTGGCGGGTCCCCGAGCCCGGGGCTGGCCGGGCCCCCGAGCCCGGGGCTGGCCGGGCCTGGCAGGAGAGCCGCGGGCAGGGAACGGCTCCTGCCAGGCGAGCAGCGCGTCCCGAGCACAGAGCGCTTCAGCTGCCCTAAGGCCCCCCGCCTCCATCGCCCCCGCGAGAAGGGACCGAGGGTTTTACACGCTGAGGGCTCTGCTCTGAACTTCACTAGGCTGCAGGCTGGAGATCGGCTTGCTCCACCCGAAGAAACATCCTTTTGGAGAGGGAAGTTAAGATTACATAATTACAGAAACAATTAGGAAAAGACCTCTGAGATCATCCAATCCAACCTATGAGCAAACCAGCACCATGGCACTCAGTCTTTCCTTAAACACCTCCAGGAATGGTGAACCCACCACTTCTCTGAGCAGTTCACTCCAATGTCTAATCACCCTTTCTGTAAGGAAATTCCTTCTGGTGTTCAACTTAAACACAGGAAATATCTATCTGCTCTGAGTGGAGCAGGAAAGAGAACCCAGAGATGGCTGTGCAAGAGAGAAGATCACAAAACCTCCGAAAGGTTTGGGTAGGATGAGACCTTAGAGTCCATCTGGTTCCAACCTCCCCACCATGGGCAGGGACATCAGCACGGTGGAGACAGTGGAACATAAAGAGGGAAGGGCTGAGGAGGTGGCAAAGGGCCCGGGAGAAGGGGAGTAGGGGGTGGAGGAGGTGGGCAGTTCCATTTATTTTATAAAGGACATCCAGATTGTGTTCTTCCGCAGCACGGAAGCTGCCCCGAAGACTTTCAGCTCCTGTGGCATTCTGGATAAATATAGCTGCTGGCCCTGTGGATAAAAATGGATAAAAATAGCTGCTGCATACGCTGCTGTGTGCTGTGAGCTGGCAGAGCTGCTCCCACACTCCCCTGCTCCCGCCCTGCTCCTCAGCAGTGCCAAAACCCCCTCCCAGCAAAACACCCTCCAGCCTTGGGGGTGGCAGACGACCAAGGAATTTTCCGGGAAAAGCAGGGCCTGGACTCAGGATTGCCGCCAGAGGGTGCAGCCAGCTCGGCCGTGGGGACACAAGCCCTGTGAGGAAGGTTTGAAGGAGCTGGGGGTGTTTAGCCTGGAGAAGAGGAGGCTCAGAGGTGACCTTATTGCTCTCTACAACTCCCTGAAAGGGGGCTGTGCTCAGGTGGGGTCGGTCTCTGACAGGACCAGAGGATACAGTCTCAAGCTACGTCAGGGAAGGTCTGGGTTGGATATTAGGAAGGAATTTTTCACCCAAAGGATAATAAAGTACTGGAATGCTCTTCCTAGGGAGGCGGTAGAATCACCATCCCTGGATGTGTTTAAAAAAAGACTGGACATGGCACTTGGTGCTAGAGTCTGGTTGAGGTGTTAGGGGACAGGTTGGACTCGATGATCTTAGAGGTCTCTTCCAACCTCATCATTCTGTGATTCTGTGACCTTCGTGTGTTGCTGCTGTTCCAGAAGCAAAAATCCCAACCTGCTCTCAACGCCTGTCAAAGTGCAGGCATTATTCATTAAAAGCAGGATTGTCACCAGGATATTTTCTGAAAAATCCTCTTTGTCCAGGATTTTCTCCTGGGAAGCTGAGATGCCTCAGAGAGGAATGAAAACAATAATTATCTGATTGCTGCTCCCGTGTTTGCTGCTTTGGAAGGTAGCTTGGACATTGTTTACCAACAGGTGAATGTTTGACTGGTTCCATGTGAATTGTTTTAATTTAATGACCAATCCCAGTCCAGCTGTGTCAAGGCTCTGAGGAGTCACATGTTTTTATTATCACTCTTGTGAAGCCTTCTATCTGTATCCCTTCTCTTTCTTTAGTATAGTTTTAGTAAAGCATTCTTAAATATAATATAATATCATAAAATAATAAATCAGCCTTCTGAGAACATGGAGTGAGATTCTCATCTCTCACCTCATCCTGGGGACCCTCACAAACGCCACACAGGATAATTGGAATATTTGCTATAACTTTGCTTTTGAACTGCACTGTCAGTGTAGCAATATCAGGAGTAAAGGAAACAAACCTTGTTTTCTCCTTATTTTTCTGGCAACCACAAGATTAAGGATAAACAGACAACAAACCCTGGAATCTGCCACTTCACTCCAAAGCTTGCATGTGGTCACAATTACACCTCCAGTTCTCACTCTCAGACAAATAATGCTTGGGAGAGTTTTAACTCTGTTTACAAAACTTGGTTTTAACTCCATTTTGATAGCTGCCCCAGAGGCATAATTATGACCCTGGTTACTCCTCAGAAGCAAACACAGAGCAGGTCTGCCAGAGATGATATTTCTGCCAAGGAAAGCACAGTTACCTCACTGCCAGCATCCATTCACCTCAGTGAAACAAGGAAACACAAGGGAGACACTTTGGAAAGCATTCAAATGAATCTAGGTGATACTGCTAAATTTTATCATAAACTTTTCATTTATGATATCAAGGATATAAAATCAGCAGGCAGCTGTAAAACCTTGGCATGTCCTTGTGTATCAGCCAGACAATTTTTTCTTTCTATGAGCAATGTATCATGTGGGCATGATAAGGAAAGTTGGGAAAGATTAAACCACTAAACCAATCAGACACAGACACATCAAAATTGGCATTGCTCATCATCCTACTCTGAATTCCCTGCCAACTGCCAGCCTGGAACCACGAGTGGTGGCAACAGAGCTCCAAGGGAAGGTGAAAAGAAGTGGGGAGGCGTGATACTGGTCCTTAGAGATGCTGTGAAGGTGGAGAGAGCAAGTGTTCCCTACAGCAGTGACTCTTACAGAAGCTGTATAGCAGAGGAGAGACAGCAGCACTGGGCTTGGGCAGACAGGGAGGCAGCAGAATCTTCCCAGCAGGACAACTTCAGAACAATTTGAGAATGTATTTCAGAAGTCCAGCAGCACTGGATCTGCCACGGGGCTGGAGGCTGGACCTGGTGATCTTCCAAGATCCCTTCCTTACTGAAACTTGCAATTTGTGACAAACCTTTTATAAACATTTCATAATAATAACAACCTTAAAACATGTCATTTTCAGTTGGTGACAGCTGACATCCAAATAATAAACCTAGGCTGGGAATTAGGCTTCTAGTCATCAGAGGAGCCAATTTCTAGAACAGCCTTCTCTTTAGAGCAACAATAACTCTTTTTGAAGTGGAACTTAATAAATGTATGCAGTAGGATACAAACACCTTCCTGCAATGCTGGCAGGACAGTTTTATCACCCAAGAGTAGAGTTCAGTCCAGCACTGACACCCCTACAGGAGCTATGCTGAAAGAGTACACTACCTGTATCAAAATTATATTAAACTAACCTCTCATATATTTGTTCCTCTAGCATCAAATCCCAGTTGAATGGAAATCAATGGAAAAAGGCAAACATCAAGGGCTGAGATCCACAGAAAATACCATTGCTACACTTGATCTCCATGGCAGAAAATCAAAACACATTTGTATACAACTAACCACACTGCTCTGGGCCATGCTGCTGCATTATATACATTTATGTTTAATTACTCACTTTTGGCTCATCCTTCTGTTGCTATCACTGAACTTTCCACCCCTGCCTACTCCTTCATTTTCCCCTTCTCTCTCACAGGAAGCCCTCTGCCATTATTTACTCCCCTGCTGCCAAGCCAGCTCTTGGAATCCCAAAATATTTTCCAAATGTGCTGCAGGTTACATTTGCAGAATTTTGTGAGAGCCTAAATACAAGATGTTTCAAAACTCTGCTAACACTGTCTCTGCTTTACAACTTACATGGACCTGGGTGCACTGAGGAGCAACAAACACAGCAGTGTGCTCTTGTCTTGTTTTGACTCCTACAGGAGGCAATTTTTGGTAGAAAGCCAAGCTCTGGCAGAGTCACAACAGGATCTGGACAAAGAAACATGCAGAGAAAACTCCTGTGGACCTGGACAAAGAAATCCCAAAGACAGGGATCTGGTTTCCTTGCAGGAAGGGGCACATGAGCTCAGCCCAGCCACACTCACTTGCAACCAACAGGTAAAGAGCTACAAGTTGAGCACTGCTGTCCTAATTGTTCTCTTCTGAGGACACAGACGAGCCTCAAGGGCTTATCAGTTGAAAAGCCTACCCACACTCGTTCCCTCTCTGCCAGCTGATTCATCATCTCTATGTTTCTCCTCATGAAGCACAGCCTCCATTTAAAAATAAACCTGTGCCACTCGTGCTAGGTCCATCCTCACTGAGCTACAAGGGCTGTGCCTATATCTCCCTGCCATGACACCAGGCTTGGGCAATTGAAAGCAATTATTTTCCCTATCCCTTAATTGGTCACAGCACACTCCTACTCTGCCATGACTCCAACATCCCTGTGTTGCTATGGGGGATTGAGTAGCTACAACAACTCACAGAGCTCTCTACAACATGACTGCAGCAGGGCTTTCCTCTGTTGAGTTTTGCCTTCTTCACAGCCCAAGGCAACCAGTGACATTTTCCTTCTGCCTCCTGGAAAAATACCTAAGAGTACACCTTCCACTGGACCAGGTTGCTCCAAGCCCCATCCAGCCTGGACTGGGACACTTCCAGGGATGGGGCAGCCACAGCTTCTCTGGGGACCCTGTGCCAGAACCTCCCCACCTTCACAGGGAAGAACTAAGGGAATCCTTCATAACATCTGACACAAATCTCTCCTTTTTTAGATTTGAACCATTCCCCCTGGCCCTGTCACTATCTGCCCATGTAAAAAGTCCCCTCTCCCTCTTTCTCACAGGCCCCATTCAGGTACTGAAGGGCTGCAGCAAGGTCTGCCTAGAGCCTTTCCAGGGCCAGGCTGAACGTGCCCAGCTCTCCCAGCCTGTACCCTGAGCAGAGAGGCTCCAGCCCTCGGAGCACCTTGACTTAGGAAGGATGTTGAGATGCTTGAGCACATCCAGAGGAGGGCAAAAAGGCTGGAGAGGGGCTGGGGACACAAGCCCTGTAAGGAACATTTGAAAGAGCTGGGGCTGTTTAGCCTGGAGAAGAGGAGGCTCAGAGGTGACCTTATTGCTCTCTACAACTCCCTGAAAGGTGCCTGTGCTCAGCTGGGGTCGGTCTCTGACAGAACCAGAGGACACAGTCTCAAGCTACGTCAGGGAAGGTCTGGGTTGGATATTAGGAAGAAATTTTTCACCAAAAGAATAATAAAGTACTGGAATGCTCTTCCCAGGGAGGCGGTAGAATCACCATCCCTGGATGTGCTTAAAAAAAGACTGGACATGGCACTTGGTGCTAGAGTCTGGTTGAGGTGTTAGGGCACAGGTTGGACTCGATGATCTTAGAGGTCTCTTCCAACCTCATCATTCTGTGATTCTGTGATTCTGTGACATGGGACACAGTGTCCCAGTGCAGTGCATCCTTGTCTCGGCCACAGGAGGGGCTCAGGGACTGGGGAAGGAGGGTGACAAAGGGGTCGACAGGAGTGGGGGACATTCCTGCACCCCACGCTCTTCAGCCTGGAAAAGAGCTGGGAGGGGTGGAACAGGCAACAATAAAGCTGGAATGGAGAAGGCCCGTGATGGCTGTGGCACCACTGAAATACACCCAGGGCAGGTTGGGGCTGTTTGTTACACAGCACTCAGCTGGAAATGCTACAGTTTTCAATAGGAGAAAATTTTGATTAATCTGTGCAATATAAACCTTCAGAGCTGCTAAACACCTGTCCTGGCTAGGAGATCTGGGAGCTGTGAATGTCCAGAGGCTGGGAAATATCCCCAGGGTAGCAGTGCTCCAGGTCTGTCTTTTCTCCTGGTGCTGGCATAGTACCTGGGTGAGGACGCTGCTGGAAGAGCCTGGCAATGGCTGGCTTTGGGAAAGCACAATTCAGTGCAAAAATTGTGAGAAACCAAACCCACCTCCATGTCTAAAGGGATGAACTCTGTGATTTAAATTGGTTTAATCCCTTCTGTAAAATTACATGGACAGGCTTGCTTGGCACCCCTTGTGTGTGAAACCATCCAGTTGGGGCAGGGTTCTCCTTACCTGTATAACTTCCTTGGTGTTTCATCTTGCTGGAGCAAAGCTGGTTCAAAGGTCCGTTCCTAGCAGATGAGGATGCTGAGGATGAGTTGCCACTTCCCAAATGCTGCTTTCCTGTTCCCCTTCCTCTGCACCTTTGTGCCCAGCTCTGTCTTTTCCAGGGGCAGTTTTGGGCTTTTCATGACAGGCATTTTCCTGTATTTTACAGAACATACCCACTGCTGGGAGCAATCCATTACTCCAGCAGTACTCTATAAATTTTCCCTGTCACCTGGTGTTTTCCCCCTCCAGGTATACATGAGGGCTACCTTCAGGTGAACTCAGTTGGACAACAGAAGATCAGGGAAATCTTTCAAAGAAAGGAGGAAAAACCTTCTGGGCCAGTGAATTGGAGATGCACCAATAAGCAAGAAAAGGTCACTGGCAAAAAGAGTACCTGGAGCAAAGAGGGAGGGTAAAAGGGGCCTTTGTGAAAACCTCACTCCCAACCCCAGGCAAGCAGGAAGAAACTCGGAATACCCAAAGCTGAGGCCAGTGGGAGCACTCAGTGTGCAGCTCAGGGCTCAGGTTTGGCAGATGGGATGTTTGGGTGATACTTCCCCAGCTGGGTGCACAGAGGTGCTGAAAGTTCATCAGCGTCAGAGGGATTTTTCTCCTGCTGGTGGTTGGTGGGGCAGGGATGGGTGGGCAGGCCCGGGGCAGTGATTGCCCTGCCCTGCCCTGTCCTGCCCTTCCCTGTCCTTCCTGTCCTGCCCTTCCCTGTCCTTCCTGTCCTGTCCTGTCCTGTCCTGTCCTGCCCTGTCCTGTCCTGCCCTGTCCTGTCCTGCCCTGTCCTGTCCTGTTGCAGGCTCCCTGGACTTTTCCTCACAGCTGCCCCACAGACCAAATGCTCCCTGCAGGATGGCAGGGGGAAAAGGCATAGGGAAGGGGCTCTGGGAGATGGTCTTGCCCCAGTTTGGCACTCTGAGACAGGCAGCATGGGTAGATGTGCCTGTCTGTGAGTCCTCTCCTCGTCAGGTGTGATCCAACATCATGCAGAGCTGAGACTCAAAGGATGATTAATTCATGGATGGGTACAACAGTGCTGCATGGGGAGACTTTAGGATGCCAAAAGAGCCCCTGCTCTGCACTGGCCCAAATCCCTGCAAGCCTCTGCATTTTTGTCCTGCCCTCCCTGATCATCAGGGCAGTTTGGCCTCCCTAACTTTGCCATAAGCCAGACAGGCTGGAAGAGGGATAACATTCCTCCCTTCACCCTCCTCTAGGGAGCACCTCTCCCACCTGGGCCAGGCTGAAGGCCTCATCCTCCCCTGCCAAGCCTGAGCTGCTGGAGACTCTTTCTGGCTCACAGCCATCTCTGCAAAACCCCAGATCCTCTCCTGTATCAGCAGCCTCACACACCACATTCCCTCTGCCCCCAGACATGTCCTGCATATCGTCCTGTGACAGCCCCAGTGGCACCAGGGTGGCTGCAGCTCTCTGGGTGTGCCCCTGGAGGCTTTGCTTCAGGGAAAGGAGGATTTTGAGTCTCCCAGGGATGAAGGATTTCTCTAAACAAACTGCCTGGCCCATCCTTGCCCCCCAGCTCCCCATTTTGCCTGGGTGAGCTGGCTGCCCCCCATGCCTCAGGAAGCTCTGCTTCAGCCAAGGTGGAATTGTGTCTGTTCAGGGCAAAGAATCACCTGGAAAAACCAATTCAGACAGTTCCTGGCTGCTTTTAAACATCAACACTGGCTATTTTATACCTTATACATAAAAATCTACTTTTAGCAGAAATCAACAAGGTTCCACTTACATTTATTCTCTCCCTGACAAACCTCATTTTTCATTTGCAGTTTTTCAGTGCCTTGAGAAGACAAGCTGCTTCCCATGGACAACAGCACCAAAATCACCCTGTTTTGGTCAGGCTGGACCAGTGATGTGTATTTATAGGCAGCATCTCTGTACATGCCGGCCCATAAATTGGTCACAGATCCCAGCCAGAAAAGGGTGGGAAAACCCCAAGGGTGAAATGCAATGGTCTCTGCAATTAAATGGTCTTTGTGTCCATGAGAAGAGCCATGGGCAGCTGGGATCTCCCTCCATCCCACTCCAGGGCTGTACCACAAAGCTGTTCTCCTTCTTCCTGGGATCACAGCGTGCTCTGTGCCAAGGTGCTGCCCAGCTCCTCTTTTCCTGCACAATAGAGCAGGATGAGTTTGCCAGGCTCACGCTGCTGTGGTGACAGGCTTCACCTCACCTGCCACCACCACCTACAAACTGGGGCTCAAACCAAGGCAACTTTTGGGGAAATGGGGGTGGCCAGGCTCATGTCAGCTCCTGGCATGGGGTGAGCAGGGACCAAGCAGGGCTGTCCTTCCCCTTGGAGGAAACCCCAGCTCAGACAGCTCCTGCAACTGCCTTTGGGGTTTGTGCCAGATCTTTCCTACTCCTCCAGAGCCAAGCATGTAGCAGACATTGGGAATTTTACAGGAATGCCATTTTGTGGGAATTCATCCCTCATTGTGATGTGATCCAGGCAGGTGCCAACAAGAAACTTTATGAGTTTTATTCATGTCAGCTGCCTGGCTATAAGGATTGCAGGGATCTCCTTGGCAATTCTCTGGCTCCTCCAGCAGTGGAGCCCAGAGATTGACAGTGTGGTGGCAACTCTCTTTTATGGGATAACATGGTTTGTGGCATTAATCCCTGTGGGGTGGTAGAGAAGCATAAAGGATGTCAGTGGCTGGGGTTTCTTTGGGAAAAAGGAGAGGGCTTGTGCAAGCTCCTTTGCTCTTGGGGCAGCTTTTGAGAAAGAGCAGCTTTCACTCCTGATGTGGGGAGTTTTCTTCCTTTTGCCCCCCAGATTTCATTACAGTGAAAGCAGAGCATAGAATAAAACTGTGTCCTGAAAAAAATGGGCCTAACAGACAGGCAGCCTTTGTCCAAAGGTGTAATTACAGGATAAATATGGGATGCAGACCAAGAAATGCAGTCTGGTCAGGCATGCAGTCTCTTAGAAAAACACAACAGAAAACAAGGTTGTCATTTAATGCTGAAATGTCCACATGTACTTCAGCTCTTGTGAGTCTCTCACTGGCCCGTGGATCTCCCCCCTGACCTGGTGTTTGGATGTTTGTATGGTGCAGCTGTAGCCATGGACCAGCTCCCTGCAAGGACCACACCAAGCCCCATGATGGAGAGAAGGAAAGGGGTGATCCAGCTTCCAGCAGAAGCCTGTGAGGGTTGCTGAGGGCATTGCTGGTGTGATGGATTTCTTTGCCTCCAGCCCTGTGCAGAAATCCCCTCTGATAGGACTCTGAGGAGACAGGGGGGATTAGCTCATCAGATCCCATTAAATGGAGCTGCAACAAGTGAGGAGAAGGCTATGGGAGGTCAGCACAGCCAGCACAGCAGCCACCACTTCTGCTGTTTGGGAGAAACCTCATGCCAGGCTGGAAAAAGGCCTTCTATGGATTTCTATGGACAGTGCCTGGTGGCTTGGCTTCATGGCCCAGCAGGGCCACCTGGGTGTTAAACTGCAGGGCATCTAAGGTGGCATTTCAGAGACTTGCCCACCTTGACCACTCCCTTACTTGGTTTACCTCAAGAAGTGCCTCTCCAAGACAAGCCCAGCCATGCCAGCATGGCCCAGGCAGCTCTGAGTGCTCCGAGAGGGAAGCAGAGAAGCAGCAGGATGCACCTGCTGTCCAAAGTCAACTCCGGATTAGACTGGCAGGAGGGAATCATTTCCCAGAAAGATTCCATTTTGAGGGGAACATCCATCATTTGTTAAAGTTCTTCTTGGTGCCACATCATCTTGTGTCACCTGCAATGACCCCAAGGAGAAGCAGTTTTGGCTGGTGGCCCTGTCCCACAGGACACATATCCCCTCACTGTTCTGGGCTGTTCTGGAAAAGGTCTCTCTGGTCATAATTAGCATCACCCCAACATTTCCAAATCCCCCCCAAAGCACAGCTGCAGCAGGCTGGGAGGTGAGCCTGGAGGCACTACAGCTGCAGGCTGGGGTTGGTTTATTTCCTTATTTTAAACCAAGCTTTAGTACTGCTTTATTTCAGAAAGCTTAGATCTTTTGAAAAGAGGATTGATTTATTTTTTATTTTTTGGCATTGGTGGCTATGACAAAGGGGGAGGCTGCATCCATTGCAGCTCCTGGTGTGGGTTTCCTGCGTGGTCTGTCTGGATGCAGGCATGTCCTTGCTTTAAGGCACTCTCTTACTATGACTTTCCCAATCCATGCTTTCCCTCCCAAATCCATGCCTTTCATCCTCTATGAAAAGAGCCGGGCAAGGCCTGGCAGCAGCCAGAGCAGGCTGAGCAGGAGGCCCCTCTTGTGGGGGCACAAAGCTCCCCCAGCCAGCTCAGGGGGAATTCAGCTGCTCCAGCCCCGAAGGAGCCGCATCCCCTGCGGCTTCCCGATGCGCCTGGAGCCGGGGGTTTAATGGGAGCAATTAGCCCCACCAAAAACTGCATGGGTTGGGGGCATGTTTTCATGTTTTCTCTCTGTCCTGTGACAGTTTTGACAGGAAGCTGGAGGGTGGCCAGGAACAATTGCTTATGCTTGGCTAGCAGTGCCAGGCTGGAGCAGCCGGGGTGGAGGCAGCGCAGGTAAAAACGGGCGGCCATGGCTGTCCCCTCTGGAATACAGAATCACAGAATCACAGAATCACAGAGTCACAGAGTCACAGAATCACAGAATCACAGAATGATGAGGCTGGAAGAGACCTGTAAGATCATCGAGTCCAACCTGTCCCCTAACACCTCAACCAGACTCTAGCACCGAGTGCCATGTCCAGTCTTTTTTTAAACACATCCAGGGATGGTGATTCTACCGCCTCCCTGGGGAGAGCATTCCAGTACTTTATTATCCTATGGGTGAAAAATTTCTTCCTAATATCCAACCCAGACCTTCCCTGACATAGCTTGAGACTGTGTCCTCTGGTTCTGTCAGAGACCGACCCCAGCTGAGCACAGCCACCTTTCAGGGAGTTGTAGAGAGCAATAAGGTCACCTCTGAGCCTCCTTTTCTCCAGGCTGAGCACCCCCAGCTCCCTCAGTGGTTCCTCACAGGGTTTGTGTTCCCAGCCCCTCTCCAGCCCCTCCATGTCCTTCCCAAACTGAGGGGCCAGAGCTGGACACAGCACTCCAGGTGTGCCCTCACCAGGGCCAGGTACAGGGGCAGAATGAGCTCCCTGCTCCTGCTGGCCACTCCATTCCTGCTCCAGGCCAGGAGCCCTTGGCATTCTTGGCCCCCTGGGCACTCTGCTGGCTCCTGTCCAGCCAGCTGTGACCCAGCACCCCCAGGTCCCTCTGTGCCAGGGCTCTGCCCGGCCACACCTGGACTTCAGGCAGTTAGCAAGGCTCTCATTCCTCTCCAAACTGGTCTGCATGGGTGAGACTCCCACCAGCACCCAGCCTCTGCAGCTGCTCAGCTCCCTGCTCTCCCCACCCCGGGGTTATCAGCCCGTTCCCAGGTGTCCCTCGGGATGAAGATGCTGTTTTGGCCTCCATCTCTCCACACTGCCTCATCCATCCTCCCAGAGCTTGATGAGATCATTGTCTTGAGTGCTCTGAGGAGTGAAGAACACAGCAATATCCAGCCAGGATGCTGGCCCTGCATGCTGAGGGCTGGCTGGCTCAGGGGATGTCAGCCAAGAGCCACCAGGAACAGCAGGAAGGAAGGAGAAATTCCTCCTTGGATGCCTTGGCCTCAAAGTTTGGAAACAGAGGTTTCACAAGTACAGTGTGCAATGTGTTTTAACACAGGAGGTGTGATTCACAGCAGGGTGAGCACGACCCAAAACCCACACCTGTCCCTGAGTGCAGCAAAGGCACCTGGCACAAGTGTCCCAGCGACGACACCTGGTTCCACCAGCACTTGGGATAACTCAGAGGGAAGTTAAAATAGAAGTTGGCACAATCAGCAAGATCAGAGAGATCCCTGCTCTGCTCCTGTACAAAAATGTGCATTTCATTCCTGGCAAAGCCAAGGTTTGCCAGCTGCCCAGCACTGCTGATGAACTCAGCACATCAGCTCTGCTGACTTCTGCCTGCACTCAGGCTGTCTGCTCCAAATGCATTCCTGCCACCCCTCCTTCCAAAGTCCAGTCCCTTTTTACCAACCCGGTACAGAATGATACAACTGGGAGAAAATCCCAGAATGGTTTGGGTTGGAAGAGACTTTCAAGTCCATCCTGTCCCCAGCCCTGCCATGGCAGGGACACCTTCCACTATCCCAGGCTGCTCCAAGCCCTGTCCAGCCTGGCCTTGGGCACTTCCAGGGATCCAGGGGCAGTGAGTTCTTCATGTCTGGGATGTGCAACTGTGCTGCCCCAGCCCTTCAGCCTGGAGATGCCATCCAGCCCTCAGGACAGGACACACATCCAAAGGGCTGCAGGAAACTCCAGCTCCTCCCTTTTTGAGGGATGCTGAGAAGGAAACTCCAGCTCCTCCCTTTTTGAGGGATGCTGAGAAGGAAACTCCAGCTCCCCCCTTTTTGAGGGATGCTGAGAAGGAAGCTCCAGCTCCCCCCTTTTTGAGGGACGCTGAGAAGGAAACTCCAGCTCCTCCCTTTTTGAGGGATGCTGAGAAGGAAACTCCAGCTCCTCCCTTTTTCAGGGATGCTGGGAAGCTGTTTGGCAGGAATGATGACTTTCTTGCCTCATGTCCTGCTCAGTAGCCAAGTATTTCTCCAAATGATCCTTCCAAAGTCACGGGTATTTAAAAGCAAGAAAGAAGAAAAGGGATAAGGATTTTGCTGTGCAAACATGATCCCAGCTTCATCTGCCCTCCTCTAGGACCTCCAGGGAAAGTGATCTCCCCAAGGATGAGATGTTTGCCAGATGTTAACCCCCAGACCTGCTCAGCAGCCTCCCTGCTGGCAGCACAAATCCACCCGGTTCCAGCTGATAGGCAAGAGAGCAGCCCCTGGTTTCTGAGAAGC
Organism: Euphonia xanthogaster; assembly: GCA_034509185.1. Classification (NCBI taxonomy): domain Eukaryota; kingdom Metazoa; phylum Chordata; class Aves; order Passeriformes; family Fringillidae; genus Euphonia; species Euphonia xanthogaster. The sequence goes on along the minus strand of JAYDZK010000271.1, from coordinate 3,585,506 downwards.
TGCAAAGGAGCATCTTCCAGAAAAACAAACCCGGAATAAACAGCCCAGTAATGCCTGGCTGCTCTATCTCCATCACACACAAGCAAAGCACAGATTTTCTGCTAGATCACGTGCACAAATCCATTGAAAAACAACAGCTCATAAACACTCTTGCCACAAGTTTTGGGGGCTTGGTTTCGTTCGGGGCGTTTTTTGTTGAAAGGACACCAACCCAGCAATGCTGAACGTCTGAAAGGCTGCAATTGCTGCCAAATCAGAACTGAATCAGCTATTAAAACACCTCTACAAATTACCCTGATGTCTGGAAAACAAGCCATGCCCATGTCAGCCAGAAACATCGGAGGCTCTGGGATGAATCACAGCAGTGACGTGGCTGCCATGCTTGAAGGGACACAGTCATGACTTGGGGACGTCACCACACAGCCCAAAACAATCACCCACCAAGACATATTTTTTTGGTAGGTGCTCTCCAGAGCTTTTCAGGTGCAAGGCTGGTGTGTGCTGTGATTTATTTTGGCCTGGGAAAGCAGCAGTCTCACCTCACCAGATACTTTATCGACCCATTAAGTAGCAAAGTCCTCTTAAATCTTGCTTTTTTTTTTCTTTGAAGTATCTTCCAAAAAGTAAACAAAGGCACTTAAAAGGTCACAGACAGGTTTTCTTTCCTACACATGGAAGATGGAGGCATTTTTAAGCCTGCCAATATTTTCAAAGCTTGTATCACCTCCAAATAGCTGGGAGAAGAGAAAATGTCTTTCTGCACCTGCATTTTCTCCCCCTAAATGAAAGGGTTGTTTTGTGACCCACTGAAAATTATGAAACAGATCAAGAATGACAGAAAATGTTTCCAGGCTGAGGGAAAAGGGACTCCTGTGGGCAAATGTAATTCATCTGAGGAGGGGATGACAGACTGAGATAAATGAGGGGCTGAGCCATCTCCCTGAGCTTGGAGCAGCAATATTGTGAAATGTTGGTGAATCCAAGAAGGGAGGCAGATGTTGGCATCTCTGGAACACCAGAGGCTGCACCTCCTTGGGGGTTACACCCCAAGGTGAGACCCAGCAGGTGCAGAGCCAGGAGGGAATGGATTGGGAAGGAAGGATGAAGGAGAAAAGCACCACCAGAGGGGTGTTCCAGCACCCAAATGTCCTACAGCCACCAGCTGGCCCACACTCCCTCACTCAGGAAAGGAATCCAAGATCATGGAGTGCAAGTCCAGAGCAGGAAATGGGATTTCTTTCCAAGCAAATCAGACTTGGAAGTACAACAGAACCTTTAGCCACTGGTTTGGTCAGTAAGGACACCAAAACAAACAGGATGGTTTTTTCCCTGGATCACTGATGATTGTGGAATTGCCCAATATGGATTCCCTTAGGAATATTCAACAAAGGGAGTCACTGCATCCTGCTGGGAACAGCTGCTTTGAATACTGATCACCTGAGCAGATTAATTCCTAATTAATGTCTGCATGGAACCTGAGGGCTTCTAAAAAGAAATCTCTCTTCCCAGCCAGGACAACTGGGGTTTGTTTTGCTCCCTTGGAGGTGAAACCCAGCTCTTTAGGAATGTGCTGTGCTTTTCCAGGCTGAGAGTGTTGGGGAGACCCACAAAAAAAAAGAAAAAAAATAGAATCCCTCAGCTTTTGTCACTTTGCTGAGTCCTCTGGGACTCTGCCTGCTTGCCAAGGTGCTGCTGGCTTGCTCACAGCACTGAGTGCTCCTCTTTCCCCTGCTCAGGGTTTACTCCATGGTTTGGGCAGGTTTACAGCTCATCCCAGGGCTGGATGTCCACAGGGAGCACAGGCTCCATCCCCATGCTCCCTCTAACAGGGAATTTCTCCTCCTCCAAGCCCTGCCTTCATTTCTGCCCCAAATTAAATGACTTTTATTAGCACAGCCACTGCAGCAGCCAGCAAACCCCTTTCTGTCTGTCTGTGCTGCTTTGCCTCAATGGCTTTATCTGCTTGCTGATCGTTTTTGCCCATTCACTGAGACACAAATCCCACAGGCTGTTACTCCATTCCCCAGCTTCCCACAGTGCAGGAATCGATCTCTTTTCAAAGACAAACCCAAACTGCCTTTTCCTGAGGCCAGCATTCCCCTCCCCGGGAGCCTTGGCTGTGAAACAAAAGCATTTTTGAGGTTATTAACCTGCACAGGGGAGAATTCCAGAGATCCTCTAAAACAGATTCCTCTGGATTGCACAGCAGCCCAAGGAGCTGTTCCCTGGCAGGAATAACAGGCCAGACACACCAGTGGCTGTTCTCAGCCCACGTTTCAGGTTATGGAATTGCTGCTTGCTGAGGTTATTCTTGAAATTAGGAGCGTTTCAGACTGCCTGGGAATGCAAATTCTTAGGGCAGCTTAGCAACAACAGCTCAGGGGGTGACTTGTAACAATGACAGAAGGAAGAAAATGGGAAGGATTGGGGGGAAAAAAAGCCTCCTGCAAGACCTTTGTTAAAGCTTGTCAACAACAGAATCTGGCTGCTCTTCCCCTGTAAGAATTAGGTCTAATTTTGGTAAAGACCACAAAAAAAAACCCCAAAAAAACTCATTTTGTCAGCTAAAATAATTTCATTTCCACACACAGTACTTGGGTTGCTGTATGGGGAAAGTGCTTAACAAAGCAATCCCTGATTACATGAAGGAATCTGGGATGTGTCCTGAGATCAAGACAAACCCCACAGGAAGGACTGGGGGGCAAACTGTGAGCAGGGAGGCTGCAGGGGGAAAACAGAGATCTTTGCAAAGACACACAGAGATCATTTAGCCAAAACTAAGAAAGTGCCCAGTGATGGTTGGGCTGGAGGTGCTTCCACCCAGGCTTGCTCCAGGACAGCAGCCTGGCACATCTGGATTTCCAAAGCCTTGATAATGGCTTCATTATCAATATTTCAATAATTAATCAATAAATAATCCATATTTTTAACTGGCAGAGCCCCTCCAGCTAACTTCCCACAGCAAAGACAAGCTGCAAGCACTTCCTGTGCTTCAAGAGGTGGCCCTTAGCTCTGGAAAGGACAAAGTTTTAATCTCAAATCCCAAATGATGCACTGAAGGGGGAAAGGGAACCATTTCTGTCCAAGAGTGTGACAGAAGCACAGAGTTTATATTCCCATTCAGCAGGAAGAGTTTATATTCCCAGTGTCCCAGTTGTTTCCTTTGGGTTTTTCCATGCTGCCATTAGTCAGCCACGGGGCTGTGAGGCCTGAGGGGTGCAAGTGTTCTCAATACTCACCAGCAGCTCCCCAGACTCCCTGGGACTGGGACTTTTAGCCCAATCCAGTGTGAGCTGGAGGGGAAAAAAATCACTCAGCTTCCCTGCTGGATGAGTTGAGGCTTTCCCAGCCAGATGTTCTACCTGAACATCCCTTCCCACCACGGAACCAGCAAGGAAAAAGCTGAGACACTTTGCTTTAATCACCTTCATTAACAAACTAACCATTAAAGTTTCATTTCCTCACCAGATAATAAATTCAGGTGCTGTTTTCTCCCAGCACAGACCAGTTTTCTGGCTGTTTTTGAGATGGAAAGCCCTGAGGAGGAGCTGTGGTGCCCAATCCCCCAGGCAGCACCATGGCACCCCAGCAAACCTTTGTGCCCAGCTCAGCCCTGGGAACAGGGAAGGTGCAATTCCCTGTTAAAGCACTCAGGGAATTGGATGGAACCCCTGGAGCCTGAGACACGAGGCAGCAGTGCCTGATCCTGCAAAAACTCCCTCATTTAACAAACCCAGCTCTCTTTCCTCTGCCTGGCTCTGATGTCCTGAAGAACCTGAGCCCCACGAGGAGAAGCAGGGTGAGCTCCCAGGTCCCAGCCCGAGGGGATGATGTCAGAATTCCAAGCAGGCTGGAGGCAGCAGCAGCAATATTCCAGCACATTAGCAATCAGCTGCCATGGGGAGAGCTAATTTTTGCCTCATTAGCTCCTGATAGGAATCTGTGATGCTGAGCAGCTGCTCCCAACCTGTTCTGGCCAGGTTTTTGTGGTAATCACAGAGCAGGGATGTTGGGAAAGCATTTCTTCCCAAAGAAGCTTGGTAGCTGTTAATGCTCACCAAGATCCAGTGAACCCTTCTGGTTCTTTAAAGGGTGATCTGCTCCATGCTTCAAATCTTTCCAGGGATCAGGAAGGACATCCAGGGATGAGTGAGCACAAGGTCTCACAGGCCACCAGGGATGTATTCCAAATATCCTGCACATAGCAAAGCTGACAGAACAAATGCCATGGAAGGAAATAGCTGAGTCAAATTAACAGAATTACACACTCCCTTAGGAAGGGAATCAGACTTGAAATGGAAAACTGTCTACATTTCCTAAGGAATTGTTTATGTCAAATGTGTATCCTGTCTTTCACCAGTGGGAAAAAAAAAGAAAAAAAAAGAAAAAAAAAAGAAAAAAAAGAAAAAAAAAAGAAAAAAAGAAAAGAAAGGGGAAAAAAAAGGAAAAAAGAGAAAAAAGAAAAAAAAAGAAAAAAAGAAAAAAAAAAGAAAAGAAAAAAAGAAAGAAAAATAAAAGGCTTTTTTTGTTTGCTCTCAGGACTTGTTGGCTACTTGGGTCTGCTGGTGGCTCCCAATTCCCAGATGGTGGAAAGCCCC
>JAYDZK010000271.1:3565722-3576119 GCA_034509185.1 Euphonia xanthogaster | reverse complement strand
CTCATCAAATAGCTGTGTGAATCATCAAACATCTGTGTAAATCATCCAATATCTGTGTAAACCATCAAATATCTGTGTAAACCATCAAATATCTGTGTAAATCATCAAATATCTGTATAAATCATCAAAGAGCCGTGTAAATCATCAAATATCTGTGTAAATCATCAAATATCTGTGTAAATCATCAAATATCTGTGTAAATCATAAAATATCTGTGTAAACCATCAAATATCTGTATAAATCATCAAGTATCTGTATAAATCATCAAATATCTGTGTCAATCATCAAATATCCTCCAGTCCCTCCTCTCCTCTGCCGGGCTGGCAACAGCTTCAGAAATTTGGGAAGTCTGAAGTCATCAGTCCCAGCTTGGATCCCATTTTCTTCTCCTCCCTACCAAATACTGGCTTAGTTAACCAAAGATGAGGTTTTCCTTGCTGGAAAGGGATGACTTCACCATTATTTCTGCTTGCATTTTAAGTGCTAAGGTTTAGTTGTGCAGTTTTAACAATAACTGCTCCATCCAGACTATCAAACCACATCTGGCACAAGCCCCAATCATCCTTTCATATCCCATTTCATCTCATGAACATTTCAGGAAATAAGTACAAGAAATGTTTAATTCCCCATCACTAATGTGGGTAAATAATACTCTTGGAAGAGTTAATTATAAAAAAAAATGTAAAATTAAAATAATGAGCTGATAACAGTGGAAGATTTGCATTCCATTGCCCTGGGTATGGCAGGACAACCCAATTTCTCCAAGAGGCAGGAAAGCCATGAAGGCTGCAGAGGGAAAACCCCTGATCTGATCCTGCCCAACCCTGCAATGCCAGGATGAAAGAAACAAAAATGAACAGTACAGAAGCAGATGAAAGCATGAAACAGGAGAGCAAAGAAGACATTTTCCCAAACCCCATGGTCAGCCAGAGGAAACATTTGGGGGCAGAGGTGAGATTTCACATTTATCCTCAGCAGTGAAAGGCAGCCCCAGCCTGGCAACACCCCCCAGATCTGGGGTGGATTTCTCTGGAAACACCTCTCCAGCCTGCCACGTTCCTAAGTGCTTCCAGCAAAATGTTAGGAATGTTGCAAAGACAGCAAATGCAAACCTGCAAAAGCACCACTTGGAAAATTCCCAGAATTCACACAATCCCTGGGTTGCAAGAGAACTTGAAGATCATGGAGTCCAAGCCAGCCCCAACACCTCAGCTAAACCCTGGCACCCAGTGCCACATCCAGGCTGTTTTTAAACACACCCAGGGAAATGTTTAGGGTTTTTTCCCTTAATGAAAAAAGAAAATAAAAATGGAGGTAGCAGACTCATTTATGGTCAGTTTACAATAATTTTTTGGCTCTAGGAACTCTCCATTTGAACCCCTCTCAAAGCAGCAAACTTTCTCCCAGCAAAGGGAACATATCCAAGAAATAAATAAATTTATTTTCCTCTCCCAGTTGTTTTCCTGCATAGCCCAGAGTTCCAGCATGGAGCAGTTTAAGGCAGAGCATCACTCATCCCCCTTTTTTCATTCCCAGTCTCACAGCCTGGAGGAATATTCCTGCTGGAGGTGGGCCCAGCAGGGATATTGAATGCTGCCAGCAGTTTCAGCCCCTGATGGGAACCTGCCACATCACAAATACCTTCACACCCACCTTCCCAGCACAGCTCTGAGGGAAACTGTTTGGTGTTGCTCAAGGTGTAGGGCATCTCTTGACCCATTTCAGTTAATAAGGAAAAGGTGAGGGGGTTTCTTGCTACTTTTTGAACAAAAGGGAATCAATTCTCAGAGGGCTGAAAGAACAGCACAGGGAGGGTGAAGCCAGAGAAATAAAATGTTTTAAAGGATAGGATATGGTGGGGCCAGTGCCTGAAAGCCTGAACCAGGAGCCCTCCTACCCCCAGAGGTGGGAATCTGGCCAGCAAGGCACAGACTGTGGGTAAAGTCACTCCAGAATACAAAAGAAAAAAGATTTAAAAATGCTTATTAGACTTACTAAAAGCAAAGAAGCTCTAAATTCAGGATTCTGCTTGCTGAGAAACTTCAGCTTCAGCTCCTGACTCAAAGCTCTGGTTTTTGTCACCACCAGCTCAAAGAAGAGCAAGAGCCCAAGCAAGGAAGGGAAAAGGAATGAATGGAAGGAGGACAGAATTATTTATTTGATTTTTCACAAAACACCTCTCAGGAATACTCAGAGATGGGTCTCTCCAGTAGAGTTTTGCAAAGAACAGAGATTTTATTCGGGTTGATTGTGTTAAGAATTGAGAGGACACAGAATGAAGAGCCAAAATGAGCTCTCCTAACCATGGCCCAACCTAATTGATAATGTGCTCCCCCATTTCCATGACTTCATCATCACTCATTGCATTATGTCTAAACACAGACTATAAACTCTCCATAATTGGGTTTGCAAAGCATTCTGCATATTTAGGGAGCTATCTAAACAATCTTAAATTAAGTTACAAAGCCAAGGGAAGAGCCAAGTCGTGCCCTCACACACACAGGGCTGCCAGGAGAACATGGAAAAACTCAAGTGCCCAAAACCCACAACATTTGGTTTTGACACACATTGGTTGCACACTCATCACCACAAGGCCAAATAATGCCCACAAACATGATAAAATCTATCAGCAGGAAAGGGTGATCTGAGCACCAAGCCATGCTCAATAGCCCAAACCATGCTGGAAACAGTTCTGCCCCTAAATCCCCCCCAAAATCCTCTCCAGGGAGTGGGAAGAGGCTGAGCAGGAGATAAATGCACCCTGATTCCAACATGTCCTGTTCTTAGGGTTTTTCCAGGGACAGCACTGAACACAACATCCCAAAAGCAGCCAGGCAGCAAAGACCCCACGAGCAAACCTCTGGTGTGGGGGGAATTTGGGGAGTGAGCACAAAACTGCACTGGGCAAATCCTCCACATTTCTACTAGGAAGAAAATACCATTCAAGAATTGTTTTAAAGCAGTTTTTTATCATCAACAGAACAGATTGTGCCCCTCAAAGCAGTCTCTGTATTCAGAGGGCTGAAAACCTGAAATCTTTCCATGCAGTGCTGGGGGTGGAAACACATAATTCACATAAAAACCATTTCAACGTGCACAATTCCAAAACTGTGAAAAAACCAGAGGAATGAAACCTGTGCCTTGAGAAAGGACTTAACCTTAAAAGGACAAGAAGCTTCAAGTTGTTTTGGGAAAGCAGTGAGGAGTATTTGCAACTATCCAGCAGGAGGAATTTGGCAGGAAAGCTTGTTTAAAGGATGGCTTGCTGCCTTGGAAAGATTTTTGTTTAAAAGAACAATTGAAGATATTAAAATATAGATGAGCAAGTGAAAAAGTGTTATCTGGCCAAAATGTTTGAGTTTACCAGGTAGTTCTGGTGGGGAGCAAGAAGAATTTAAGCTTTTATCTATTGTGGTACCAGATCACAGCAGGAAGGAAAACTGGGATATTTCCCTGAGAACTCAGGATGCACACGAGGTTTGCTCCAGCTCAGTGACTCTGACAGCTGACAGGCCCTTCCTTACCAATAAAAAGCACAAATATACACAAAATGTGCCCAGTTTGACACGTGGAGAGCGAGACAACCTGGAAAGCAGACAACACCAAGCACAAGGAGCTGGGAGTTTGGAAAGGCAGAGCATTGGCAACATCTGCCTGAGGATTTTTACACAGCTGGATGAGCAACCCCAGCACATCCTGGGTGTGCTGGAGCACAGGGGCTGCTCTTGCTTTGTGCCCAGGATGCACCAACACCATTTTCCATCCTCCCAAGATGAGAATCAGGCTGTGCTGTGGGGAGCCCCATGTGCTGTGCCCACATTTCCACCCTGGGGGAGGCTGTGAGCACCTTCTCCCTGCTCCACTTCCCATCTCCATTCCTCCTGTTAAAATTCTCATTTATCCAGCAAAGCACCACCTCCAATGCAGGGTTAACAGCTTCCACCTCCTTTCTTTAGCCAGGCAGGCACACAAATCCAGGCAGAATTTTCCAGGCAAAAGCACTCCACACAATTTTTAAGCAACAGCCTCTTTCTCTGAAACCTTTTTTTTTTTCCCACCAAAGGTTTTGTGTCCAAGTGTTGAAAAAAAACAAGGAATAAATGATATTTTTCCCAGCCCTACCTTCCATGACGTAGACCAGGGAACCCACATCTCCCTCCTTGATGATGCAGCTGTCCTTGCCATACTCCACAGGGTACATACAATCCACAATCTCCTGGATCTGGGACAATTCCAGGTTCTTCATGAAGTCATTGTCAAGGATTGCTTCCTTTATTAGCTCCTTGGACCTGGGGAACGAATAAATTTATTTTAAAAAATCAGTGTTTTCCCTAAAAACGTGCAGAGAAGTCAAAGAAAAAAATTACAGAGATGTGAACTTGCAATTGTTTTTTGTAAATAAGCTTTAGACACGTCCAGCATTGCAATAAAAATAGATTTTGTGGAGTTGCAAAATCCTCTTTTAGCTGCAAATTTCCCATCTACACTAACACAGCTACTTGGAATATCTTCCACACACAAAACTGAAAGGAAGCACAAACAAGAAGGTAACAGGTTTATTACTTGGTTTATTATATTTTCTATTAATTATACAAACTGGAGCACACCAAAGGGTGACACCACACGGATTCTCTGAGTATTTATATGATAATCACTACAGGAGGCATTTGGCACAAAATCCCTAAATCCACTCGTGCAGGTGGACACCTGAGAATGGTCTGGGTCAGGATTTAACAAAACTAAAGCTCCTAAAACACCTCCAGGCTGGACAGCAGCTCCTCAGCCCTTCACTCCCCAGCCTGGGGGCTGAGCAGAGCCTGAGCAGCCAGGAGGGATTTAACTGCTGGAGAGATGGATATGAAACAAGAGTTTTCAAAGAAAAACACTTTCCTGGATCCTGTCCTCTTGAAAAAGAGCCAAAGTGGGACCTGGGGAGACCCAAAGGGTGGGGAATGGATTTGTAGAGAATTCTCAAAGGCTGGCTGAAGGCTCACATAGTGTGTGCATCTGTGTGCAAGCCCTGAGGCTCAGAAATGCCACGGAACAGGACAGACCTTGTTGAGAGAGAAATGGAGCCAGAAACAAGTTTCAAAGGATGGCCTTAATGATTCCAGCTGGGGGAGAAGCAGCAGAACAGACCCAATGTGAACAAATTTAGGGAGTTCAAGAGCTTATTACATTATTAATATTACATTAATAATAATCTATTATGATCTCAGGTGTGTAAGAGAACATCTGATTCAGCCTCTGTCCTCAACACAGGAACATCACAGCAAGCTCAGAGCCCCCCCAGGTCATCCAAACCCTTTTAGCCACCCCCCAAAATGCCATCATCATGAAGGAAAACACGTTGGCTGGGCCATCAATGAACCACAGCTTCACCTCTGCCACATCTGAGCATCCCAAAGTTCAATACCCACAAGGAAAGGGCTGGATAATAACCCAGTCATGCTTGAATGTGAGCCAAACAGGCTTTATTGGTCGGGATAATTGGTTAAGATGGGACTTGGACTACAAAGCTTGTGAGAAAAGCACCTCCAGCTGCCCTTAAACAGGGCTGGGTGGAGGAGCAAAACCACCTTGCAAGGCAGCTGCTAATTTATGAGGGCATTTCATAGAAGCCCAGACTGCTCTGGGTTGGGAGAAACCTTAAAAATCATCTCCTTACACCCTTCCCACCACAGCCTGAACCACCCTCCACAGTCTGGGAGCTCCAAACCCTTCCAGCAGGAAATATTCCATCCATCTTTTAGAACAGAGTAAGGAAAAAAAGCAGAGTTTGACACACTTGAAAGTGAGTTGGTCCTGTGAGATGAGAGGAGCAGAGCTCCTCTATTGTTCCCTGTGAGAGAATCTTCATCACTCTTAATAATTCAGAAAAATTATTCATGCACTGTGGCTTGTCAGTCCCACACACTCACACATGCCAGGCTCTCAGCAACTTCCACATTATATTATTATTATTATTATTATTATTATTATTATTATTATTATTATTGTTGTTGTTGTTGTTGTTGATTAATATTAATATTAATATTATTTTCTTTCCCTGTAATTCACAGGAGCCATTTCAAATAAACAGGCTTTTTTCCCTATTGTGTTTATTCTTATGTCCAATCCCAGGTGGGAAAAGCCCTCCCAGACCATCAAGTCCAGCCTGTGCCCAATGCCCACCTTGCCACCAGCCCAGAAACAGATGAACCTCAGAGCACACGAATTAACTCCTAGTTCCCAATTATTCAAACAAAAATTCATAAGAAATTACTGAAATAACAAATGCTTCTCCAAACCACACCATCCCTTCATCAGCAGCATTACTTCAGAACAGCAGCTGTCCCACACATGTGAATACAGGAATCTACCCAGTAAGACAGAATAAAAAGTATTTTAAATGGTTAAAAATCCCACTCCTGCCACGGCAAGTAAGTGCTTTAAACAAGATACAGCTGTTCCATAACCTCTGCTTTTCCAACTGCATTTCTTCTGTGCTTTCTGGTTCAGGTTTCTAATAGGAACAAGGCACAAACAAAATAACCTCCAATATTTGTAAGGCAGCAGGAGTGTTTCCAAGTGAGCTTGTCTGAAGGAGGAGGATTTCCATGAATATTTACTCAGCACTGGAGTGGATGTCTCTGCCTTCAGAGGGTCACTCAGAGCAGAAAGCAGTTATTGCCATCTTCCCTCTCCAGAGCAAGCCTGGCACCAAGCCACCCCTGTTTTCCTGCAAGATTAATGACCAAATGTGCTGGAGACTTGATGAAGAGTTTAAAAAGAGGGCACAGTCCTCTGTGATACATCCTGTCCCAAATCAGTTTAGGTCCATCACAGTAATTAATAAGGCAACAGGAGGAAGAAGCTAATTGCATTTGAATTTGCAGAAGTCATGCAAAAAGAACCTTAACGAGTGGCCTACAAATACACCTAATGCATAAAAACCTGCTCCTGCTGTCTGTCAGGAGCAAAGCACACAGGGGGGTGTCCATCCTCCCCTCCCAGTGTCCACCCTCCCCTCCCAGTGTCCATCCTCCCCTCCCAGTGTCCACCCTCCCCTCCCAGTGTCCATCCTCCCTTCCCAGTGTCCATCCTCCCCTCCCAGTGTCCACCCTCCTCTCCCAGGGCTGTCCTGGGGTGCAGCCCGAGTCTGGAGTCTGCAGGAAGCTGAGGGTCAAGGGGAGCTGCCCAGGAATCATCCCCCAGGGAATCTGCTGCTGGCAGCAGATTAAACAGAGGTGGGTCAGGAAAAAGAGAAGAAATTAGAAGTTCAGTTTAAAGATGAGTGACACAATTCTAAATGTTAGGGGGTTTAACACCACAGCTTTGAAGCAAAACTCCTTGAAACTCTCAGTAAGGGAAATGAGAAGCAATGTACTGGTTGGACAGGCAGAAAGATGCCTGCAAAATAGGGGAAGAAAAAACACACTTTGGAGTGACAGAAATAAGCAAGACCATTCAGCTGTTTCCATCTCAAAACTTGGAGCAAAACTTTTCAACATGCCAATACTCAAGGGGGGGAAGGAGAATTTTTTCTGATGTTTTCCCCCATCAGGAATTAACAAATATTACTACTAACCTACATCTCCATATTTAGGAGGGAAACACCCACAGGAAGTTGACCAAGCAGACAGAGAGAGTTCAAGTTTACAGAAGAAAAAACACAGGGTCCTGGGAGAGGAGAACTTCTCACTTCCCCATACAACAAACCCTGCTCAAAGCTACCACAACCAGTGGCACCTTTTTGGGCTGGGTCATCACTGCTGCAAAAATCCAAATTATTTGTAGAAACTCATGCCCAAAAGCACTTTTTTTTGGGGGGGGCCCTTCCACATCCCTGCCCAAGGAATTAAGCTGATTTCAGAGATAAGAAGCATGGAAAAAAAGCATGCAGCCTCTGCCCCCGAATCTGAGGAGGGATACAAGAACCCAGCCAACCTCTACCACAGCTGTTTAAAATCCACGCTGTGAAATGTTTAAAAGTGTTTACTTCTACAAAATGTGGCCATGGAAAAAGGAAAAAAAAAAAAAAAAAAAAAACCTTCCTTAAAAAGGGATAACACAGCCAAGGATTATGCCTGCTCCAGCTTCCCAGAAACCATCCAGCAGGACACAAATACACAGCAAGAAGTGTTAGACAGATTTATTTTTTTTTTAAAGCTGTCTCCAGATGTGTCTCCCTTTCCAAAGGGGGTGTCCATTCCAAGTGCCACAAAAAGCAAAGTTTCCAGCAGCACTGGGGAAGCTTTTTGCTCAAAGCTCAACTTTGTAGAGCTTTTAACTCTGTTTTAAGCCCTTGTGCAGCTCAAAGGGTAGGCAAGACTAAAACACACCCTGAGCTCTGCTCTGGAATAGAATCCCAGAGTGGTTTGGGTTGGGAAGGACCTTGAAACCACCTCCTTCCACCCTCTTTGTCTGTCCCAAACACCTTCCCCTGTCCCAGGTGCTCCAGCCTGGCCTTGGGCACTGCCAGGGATGCAGGGGCAGCCTCAGCTGCTCTGGGCTGGGGCCTCTCCACACTCACAGGAAAGAGTTTATCCTGTCTGTGGAACCTGAGTTTCCCCTCTGGCAGTGGGAACCCATTCCCTGTGTCCTGGCACTGCAGTTCCTGGTGCAGGGTCCCTCTCCAGCTTCCCTGTGTCCCTTCAGATGTGAGGGTCCCCACACACCCTTCTCATAGCCCCAGCTCTCCCAGCCTGGCTCCCCAGGGAAGCTGCTCCAGTGCCCTCAGCACTTTCAGGAGCTGCTCCAACAGTTCCACGTCCTCCTCACATGGAAGCACCTGCAGAACTCATCTCCTGTGTCCTGGCCAGGCATGCAGAGGTTCCAAGCTGGCAGCTGAGACCCACAAAGCCTCCGGGGATACCAAAAGGAGCATCCTCAAGAGAGAGCAGGGCAAACCCCTTCCTGGCACTCCTGCCTTCCCAGGGCTGTGGATTAATGGCAGCTCCTGCTATGGATTAATGGCAGCTCCTAGGCTCCCATCCAAGAACCAAAGGCAGGGAGCAGAACTTCCAGGGTGATCATTGAATCCCACCAGCCCGAATTCCCCACCCTTCAGCAAAGCTGCTTCTGCAAGCAAGGGGAAATTCCTGGAGCCAAGGCAAGGTGGAGGGTGCTCCCTGAGGGTCCTGGGTGCCAAAGCTCCCAGAGCAGGAACAAACCCCCAGCACAGGGCACCTCCTGAAGGCTGAAATGCTGGATAATCCTAAAACCTGCAAGGGAGCAAAGGGATCTCTTCAGAGCTCACTCCGGGGAGCAGAGCAGGAGAGGCAAGCTCAGAGCTTTGGGTAAGATCTGGGCTTGTTTGGGCTCCAGTGCCATTAATAGCTGATAACTCTGCATTAGCTGTTTGTTTTGGCTCTGGATAAAGCCCACTCTGGATGTTCCTTGAAGGGAATTTTAAATATAACTCCAGAGAGCTATTCTTGTCTCAGAAACTGGGAATAAGAGTAGGATTTAAGTCTGGGACCGAGTAACATGGAGGCCTTTAAATACACTTGTGGATTTTCTTTACAAGGCTTCCCATTCCCACAACACACAACCCACAGCCCATCTTCAGGTTGTAGGGGAGATTTCTGAGCAGGATCTTCAGCATCTTCAGCGTGGCTGCTCCTGAAGAGCTGGATGGAAGAATGTTCTACACAAGAGTCCACTCACATTTTTTCACCAAAATGCCAATTTAAAAAGAGGTTAAGCAACTCTGCCCTGATCTAAACCTGTAAGCCAGGAAAACAGCTTCCACATTTCCAGGTTTTCTTGCACTTCAAGGCAACTTGGAGTTGCAGAACTGAGTTGCTCTGCAGAGAATGTTGCTCAGACAGCTCCACTTAGGATTTCTAAATATATCAGTACACTGCTGTTCATTATATCATATTTTGGCATTCGACATTTTAAAAAGAAAAATCATTTAGGCAAAAAAAATATTCAAATCCCCTTTCACCTACGCTGAAAATTGTTGTTGGTATAAAAATACTGCAGGCAAGAGTCGGTTAAGTTGCATTTTAACATGTCTCACCCCACAGATCTTAATTTACCGCCCTTTTTTAGGCTCCTGTTTTGCATCCTACAAAGCCCCAGGTTTAGACACCAGAAATGTTGGCAGGCTCAGGCAGGAGAAGAAGGAAGAAGCTGGCTCTTGCCAGCACAATTTGCCTCCTCCTGCACTCTCTGACAGCTCCGAGGAACTCCCACATGAGCTGCATTTTGAGAAACCACTACCAAGCCCCTGGAGCAGGATGAAGCAGCTCCTTGACTACCCGAAGCTTTGGGCAGCTAATGAGAGGTGAAAACACAAAAATCAGAGTTGGAAAAGATCTCTAAGGCCACGGAGTCCCAGCTGTGCCCAGTGCCCACCTTGTGCCCAGCCCAGAGCCCTGAGTGCCACCTCCAGCCCTTCCTGGGGC
>JAYDZK010000271.1:3519894-3533678 GCA_034509185.1 Euphonia xanthogaster | reverse complement strand
ATAAATTCCAATATTCAATCCAATAAATCAATCAGGTAAAACCTCCCAGTACCCAATTCTTTAACAGCAGAAAATCCTTACCAGGAGGGGGGAACCCCAAATCCAAACTCCAGCCTATGGATGAGCCACGTGCTGCCATCTCTGCTCTTCCAAAAGAAGGGAAAACTGTGGATTTTCCCCCCCTCACTTCTCCTGTGTAAAGGTTTCACCAGATCCCTCACAGCTGGAGCAGGTTTGGAGCTCTTCAGTGGGGAATTCACCTCACCTGGGTAATGAGAGGCAAAGCTCAGAGCAAACCCTTTCCCTGCCAGCTTGGGAACAGTCCCAGGCATTCCTTAAACTTCTCTTTCATGAGCCCAATTCCAGCAGGGTTATTCCAGTTCTTCACAGTGCAACCCTAAATAATGCTTATTATCAACCCAGCAGCAGGGAGAAATGGGAATGTTCTCTGCTTTTAACTCAATTCTTTATTTCCTTTCACCAGAAAAGCCTTTGAACATCAACTCAGGTTTTGCTGGCCCCTGATTGTGAGTGATGTGTGTGCAAAATGAGGCTTTCCATTTGTAGGGCATTATTAGCACTCATTTCATGATGCTAATGGGTTTTAAATTTTTTTTTCCCTTTAATTTTTCTTCCTCTTCAGCAACACACAGGAAATAAAAAGAAGAGACTGGCACATCACACTACTAAATCTGCAGAAACATCTTCAAGTTCTTGCAGAGAGCAGTGATTAAAGCTTTAAAAATGTACCTGTTTCTCCCCCTGAAGGAACAGAGGGCTGCTGGAACATAAATCCACCTGAATTAGAGCACAGCTCATCTGATCATTGAAGCCACGTGCTTTAACCCAGCTCTTGTAACTGCAGCTTTAGTTTGTTCCATTTCATCTCATTTCTGTGCCTGAAAAATCACAGCAGCCCGAAGGATGAACTTAATTGCACCTGAAGTGAGCTGCACGGGTTAATTAACATCATTACTCATTGCTAGCCTGGTCAGCTCCCTGCATTCATCTGCTGCTGAATAATTCAGCAGGTAATTAATTATTTATGGCCTGGAGCTCTTCAGAAGGCAGGCAGAGCCAAGCCCAGCTCAGGCTTTCCTTAAACTTCCCTCTCATGAACCCAATTCCAGCAATGGGTTCTTCCAGACCTGGGTTCTTCAGATTCTGGGTTCTTCCAGATCTGGGTTCTTTGGATTCTGGGTTCTTCCAGATCTGGGTTCTTCAGATTCTTCCAGATCTTCACAGTGCAAAGCAATGTTTATTATCAACCCAAGAGCAGGGGGGAAGTGGGAATATTCTCTGCTTGTAACTAAATTCTGGATTTCTCTCCACCCAAACTCACGTGAACTCAGGTTTTGGGCATCACAGCAGGGAAAGTGGGCTGGGGTTGCATTCAGCCACCAAAAATAATCCTGGTTTAAATCTTCCCCACATCCAGCTCTTGATTTATCAGGGCTGCCAGTGATGCCAAAAGAATCTGGGGTGGAGGGGGGAAAAAAAAATCACCTTTTCCTTTTGGTTCCTTGAGGGAATGTGCTGGGAAGGAGAACAGTGCCAGGCCTGGCACTGCTCCCCTGTAACCTCTGCCATGATTTGCTCTCCTGGCTGGGTGAGTGCAGGGTTTAGGTAGGGAAGAGGTGTTAAGTTTTACATCTTTTGGGATTTACCACTTACTGAGACTAATAATAGAATAAAATCTTTTAAAACACCTCTCAGTTGCTTCATCTTTAGAATAGAATAGAGATAACATTGAGAGGGAGACTGAGCTTGAAACAAGTTTCAAGATATAGCCTTGCAAAAAGACAAAATATTTTAGAAAATTAAAACTGAAAGATGCATTGTAGCAAGACCACAGTAAAAAAAAAGATAAGTGATTAGTGTTAGAAGTAATAGAAACACTGTGTAGTAAAAGTTAATAAGCTAAAAAAAACCAATTTATAAAGTATTGTAAGCAGGAAATAGGTTGGCTTCTGATAGAATGGTGTCAAGTTTTACATCTCTTGTGTCTCACTATTCATCAGGACCAATAACAGAATTAGATCTTTCAAAACACCTCTCCATTGCCCCATGAAAACTAAAAAACCCCAACAGGGGTGAAGTTTGCCCAGTGTGTGAGTAGGAAACCAGGAACTCAAAAGGGAAGATAGAGCCAGAGGCCAGGAAGGAGCTGGAACTCCAGCTGGCTGAGGCTGAACTGCTTTTTTGGAGTGCTAAATCCCCCCTGTGGCAAAGGATGCAGCTGGAGATGGTGAAGAAGAAGGTAAACAAGGACCTGGGAGCTGGTATTTGTCAAGGGCAGAGGGGGCTTATGAATAAAAAGTAGATTAAAGATCTTATTTGACATTATATTAACATTACAACTGATGAAATGCTTGGTGATAAGTGGCATTTTAGGAGGAGCAGCAAAAGTTCTTTACAAGAACTGGAAGATGGGTGAATCCACGTGAAAAATGAGGCACCTATTGTGAACAAGGACAAATATCCAGGGCCACAAAATCCCCGGGAAAGGCTCAGCCACATCTCCACCTGCAGCTCAGCAGTGCCACCTCCAGTGCCCAGCACCACCCCAGCTGAGCAGATTTATGCTCCAACACCCCCAAACCACCCAGATTTTTTCCTCCCCAAGTGTGTTTGCCCCCAAATCTTCCCCCTCTGCAGTCTCTGCTGCTGTGCCAAAATATTTCCACAGCCAAGCCCTGGATGCCAGCACAAGGAGAGGCTTCTCCCCACCTTCCCACTGGGTTTGGGGGTTTGGCAGCTTCCCCCAGGAATCCTTCCTGATAAAAGGCTGGAGTGGGAACAGGGCAGCCTTTCAGCCTCCCCCAGGCAGGGAGCAGCTCCTGGAGGGTGCTGTGGTTTCCCACAGGGCAGCACAGCCCTCATTCCAACCCTCTGCAGAGGGATCCCTGCTCTGTGAGGCCCTTCACCAGGGTGGGGAGGCAGAGCTGAAAGCCTTTCTTCATTCCCAGGAAAGCCAGGGGGCTCTGCAGCTTTTCCCTCCCTCTATTCCCTGGCATGGGTTTTTGGGGGCTTTTTTTAAGCACTTCCCAGCACTGAGCTGAGGGCTGTCCCCATGCTGGACTGTGCTTTTTTCTGACCCAGAGATGGCACAACTGAGAGGTGTTTTAAAAGCTTTTCTTTTAGTTTCAGAAGGGTGAGACAATACAGATGCCATAACTCACACCATCACAATCAGAAGTCAACCATTTCCTAATTACAATACACTCTAAGTATTTTTTAGCTTGTTAATTTTTGCCACACTATGTTGTAAATGCTTTAAAAGGAATCATCTAAAATTACTCCTCGTGGGTCTTACTACAGTAGATTTTTCATAGCTCTATTTCTCTAAAATATCTACTCTTTTTTACAAAACCATCCTTTAAAACTTATTTCTAATTCTATTTCTCTCTTAACAATATCTATGTTATTCTACAACATTTCTAAGTCAGTATTTCTTATCTCAAAATTTATGTACAAATACACACTATGCAAACCTTCTATCAAACCTTAAGAATTTTCTACAAATCTATTTCCCACGGTCCCCTGTGGACTTTGTCAGGGTTTTACCCCAAGACATGGCTCTGTCACTGCCTTAAGCATCAAATATTTCCAGCCACGTGGAAAATAAAGATGAAATCATCCAAGTGTTAAAACTGCACTTTTCTCCCAGATCTCCTTTCCCTCCCAGATGCCACAGCCAGGAGGGAGGTGGCATAAAATCCATCTTCATTCCCATTAGTTGAAGGGGACAGGAAGAGTCACTTGGTGGGGCAGTAAACTCATGGTCACAGCTGCCTTAGGAAGGAAAATATTGGGCAAGTCCCTGCCTAAAAAATGATCTTATGGGTCAGCACCTGAACAGATAAAACCCAGAGCAGGACATGAATACAGACAGCCAAAATACTGGAGAAGAGAGTGGTCCAGGCCTTTACACACTGAGGGTTTTAATTTTCAATAAAAGGTGGGCCAGGGGGTCACTGAGTTCTGGAATAAAAAAAAAATTAAAAAACCAAACATTGTGGAGAGCCAGAGGAAAGCAAAAACTCCACCAGGATTTTAGCAGGTAAATGAAACCCCAAGGTAATTGTGGCAGCCTGACATCAAACCCTGCACATCCTTTGGGATGTTCAAGCCTCCATTGGATTGCTGGGAAAATGAAGGCAGAAAGCAATGCCAATCCATAGGGTCCTATGGAAAACACAGGGATGGGTTTGCCAAGTTTTATTAAAGCACCTCCAAACTGGGCTGAGAGAAGCGTTTGCAGCCGTGCAAGGCGATGAAAAGGCTGAGTCACAAACTCCAGCCCCGGGGGATTTTATCCTGGCACGGGAAGGGTTAAAAGTGAGGGAAAAGCGCTTGGGAGAAGCGTGGGAAGGACAGCAAAGAGCCGGGGCAGGAGGAGCAGCTGGGCCGGGAGGCTGAGACAGATCCAGGCTGGAAATGTGGCAGCGATACTGAAAGCAGAGCAATTAGTGCAATTCATCTCCCCTGCAGCCCAAAATTTCCCTAACACCAGCCCTCAGCTGATCCACAGCACCACTTCCACTTCCTTTTTTGCTTTTCTGCCTCCAAACATACGGAATAACGGAGTAAAAAATTTAATATTCATAATGCCCAGCTCAACCTATATTTTTCCAGCATCTTCCCACAGAAGAACAAGTTTCTGGTTGAAGTTGCCACGAGCATTCTCCTATCAAAAGATGAAACACTTTGAAATTCTTTTTTTTTTTCAGGTGATTATTTTAGAGGGAGGGATAAATTTCAATCCAGCTTCAAGTCTCTCTGCCCCAGCAGTGCTGGGGGATGTGGGGAAGAAGATTTAAAATGTCAGGGTTTCTGCAGGGGAGACCAAGTGCTCTGGTGTGTGCTTCCCAAAAGGCACTGCAGCCTTTTCCCTGGATGGGACATGGGATAATAAAGCTGCAGATCAAAGGGAGCAACGTGCTCCTGGCAGGGAGAGCCCAGCCTTGCATTCTGGGATGAAAGGCAAGGCAGAGATTTCACCCTTTACTTGACACAGATTTCATAAAGCAGCAGGAAAATCAATGGGGAGGGGAAAAACCCCACAACCACCACTTTTTATGCTGCTTTCATTTTAGTATTTTATTTTTTATATTATTTTTATATTGAAATTTATATATTTTTTTATATTGAACAGTTCTTTTCTGAACTACAGAGCAGACAGAAATAAATTAGCCAAGGAGGGGGCTGCTGTCTATTGATAAAATACACTCTCAGTGTCATTCCATGAAAGTTTTCCCTCTAAGAGCTGATTTGGGGATTTTTTTGCCTGCCTCCATGCAGGCTGAAATGGCCTCAGAAATGCCCCCAAGGCTTTGTGAAAAGGGTAAACATCAAATGCAGAAAAAGCAGAATGCCTGACTGGTTTGGGTGGGCTGGCAGATGGGAAGAAAACCACCTTAGACATACAGCCCTGGCATTCAAATAAACACAAACATTTATTTGTATTTTATATAAATTTTCCCAGATAAAGCAACTTCCTGGTGTTCTTCCACCTTCCCAGAGAGCTCCTTCCCAGATTTTATCCAAACCTTCAGAACCTTTCTGTATTTCTACAAGCATTGATTTATTTTCTTTTGAATGTCAAAAAAAACCAAACCATAGGCTGGAGCAAGAGGGGACACTGGATGTATTTATTCCTTCCAGATTCCTGAATTTTTTTTCTTTTTAAGATCCATTTTTAGGAAGTGTAGCAACTGCCCAGGTGTCTCTCCCTGCTCCACAATCACTTCTGAGGTTCCTTACAAAATCCCAAGCTGGAAGCCACCTTTGGGATGCATTTTTAAGGGGCTGCTTCCTGTTATTCCACCAATTCCAGGCTTTAAAAGTTGAATTTTGGCTTAATAATTGCAAGCACCAAAATTCTGTGTTGAGCCACTCAGAAGATTTGGTTGTAGTTCTTTGGGGTCTCAAGGAATTATTCCCAGTTTTCCTTCCCACTCCCACACCCCACAGGAAAAATAACCCAGAGCACAGCTCCTCAGAAATTGATGGATTAAAGAGCTCCAAAAAGTTAAATATTGGCAATACAGTGAAGATACATAAATAGAAAGAGGAATTCCCAGATTTAGGATCTGATCCCTTACTACAAACAGCTCAATAGATTTATTTTTTTTTTTTTAAGCAGAATTTTTATACTAATTGGTCACTTAAAATCCTGGTGGTGATTCTCACCTGGGAGGATTTTATAGAAACTCCCAAGAAAGAGTAAAATGCAAATGAAAACAACTCAAAATTCCCATTCTGCTGTGCTTGCTGCAATCAATCAATCAATCAATCAATCAGCCACAGCCTCCTTTAGTGCAACCTTTGTGCCAGAAACCCCAAATATTAAGATATTTCTCCTGAACCTGTTTCCCACCTGCACAGTTTCCTTCTGGGTATTTTATATTAAATAATTCTTTGTTTTCTCCCCCTGTAGCTGCTGTTTGAGTTTCCATCACCCCACTGGCCTGGCATTAATTCAGTGCCATGAGATGGATGTTTTCACCCCATTTTACACCTTAAAATGTCTCAAAACCAGGAATCACCAAGAAAATCACAGCCAAATCTGTTTACTCTCCTTTGAGTCAAACAGAAGAGATTTGATCCCATTACTGGAGAGCTTTTCCCCCTCTCCTGTAGCAATTCCCACAACGCTCAGCATGAACTGAAATCCCAAAAATGGAATTGGAAATTGAAGATTATCTCAATCCTTTATCCTTGTGGATCCCCAGGATCCTCCCAGCTCCTTCCACCACCCGTGGGCCTGAGCTCTGCCTCCCTCCCTCCTTTTTTAGCATCTTCTGCCTCATTTCTGACTGCAGGGCTTTATTACTAATGGAACAAAAATGCTCTGAGAACACCCATGAGCAGGACACAGGAAAAAAAAAAAGAATCTATTTGAAAAAAAAGCAATCCTCATCTTTTCCACTCAGGAGGTCACAGCAGAGGGGAAAGCCCTTCAGGAAGCCCCTTGCCAAAGCTGTGTCAGAGATTTTCCAGGAGCTGCAGCAGCTCCACAACCAAGTGGAAACCTTGGGAAGGCTTTTTCCTGAAGTTTCTCGTTAGGAAAGAGGCACTCTGGGTTTTATTTTAGTCCTTTCTATCCCATTTTCCTCTGATAAGATTTCATCACCCAGGGGGGGGTTTTGCTGGAGAATTACCTTTGCCATCCTGAGGGACCATTGTGACAAAAATGACAGAACAATTCTGACAAAAGTGACACAAAAATCCTGAAGAAAAGGATACCAAAATTCTGAAGGAAGTGACTTTAAAAAACCTGACAGAAATTATAAAAGAGGCCAAATGAAGAGTGAGTGAGGCCAAGGATTTTTACACCACCACATCCACGGGCCACTTTTAAAACTGCAGCAGCAAGAGGGACACAGGACACTTTTCCTCCTCCAAACCAAGAGATGTCCACAAGCTGCTGCAGGAAAACAACACAATCCCAGCTCCCAACTCCTTGTGTTTTTATAAATCCACTCACACCAAAGATCCAGGAGGGAAAAGCAGCTTCTGGTGGCCTTGCCTGGGAGCACAGCTGGGGTTTAGAGCCCACATGGAACCAGGTTTTCAGGGATTGGGAAGCAGAGCTCCAGGCAGAGGGAAGGTGGGGGACATGGGGATCTGGCAGCTGCCCTGAAATCTCTGGGCCTGTGGTTTGGTGCCCCAAGGGAGGCTCCAAAAACCTCCTGACTTGAGGCATTTAAAAATAGGCTGAAGGAAGAATTTGGGATGACGCCGCTGGGACAGAGCCTGCGTCAGCCAGGGATGGGCACTGCTCCATTCCCTTGGCAAGAGTGTGCCCTTCCTCAGGGCAGAGCTGAGAAACACAGCAAGGATTCCAAGTTTTCATCCCAAACCATGCAGGAAAATCATCATTTTTATAATTAAAAAAATAATAAAATCCTGCCATCTTGCCCTTCCTTTCTCCACCAGGCCTAGGGATCACGTCAAATAATCAATTTCTTTTTTAATTTCACATGTTTATGTATAAATTTTCACATGTTTATATATAAATTCATCTGCTTATTTTTTAATTTCAGACGTTTGTATATAAATGAATACCTGTTTTGTACTATTTTTGGAAGGGCAAGCTGAGTTTAGCTGCTCTTGCTGTGCTGCCCTGGCCCATAAGGATATGATGGCAAAGGTGGATTGGGTGACCAGGGCTGCTGGTGACAGACAGACAGACAGACAGACAGACGCCAGGCTGTACCCAGTGGAAAGGCACCACTTGATGCCTTTTGGGAGCCAAATTTCCCCCCATCCTGGCTCGATTTTCAGGTCTCCTGTAAACCAAAGGGAAGTGATGCCCAGGGAAAGGGGGGGGAGCAGTGAGTTCAGCCCATTAAAAATTAAAAGACAGGAAATTATTTCCATTGATTAACCATAAACATTTGCTTCTCTCCCTTCCTAAAACCCTTCTGTGCTCATTTGTCTGACCTTGGACTTCTCGAGGGGCTGACACCTCTCCCTGCAGTGACAACTCACTTTGTCCCCCCTCATCCTCACTGCTTCATGCCACAAGCTGCTCCATCCAAATGAGGACCAAGCAAAGAGCCCATCTCCCATTTCCATCGCTCTATTTGGAATATTTTCCAGCTCTCCCCAAATTTAAGCAACCCTGTCAAACTTCCCTCTCTATTTCCCTCCCTTGCAGCAGCCACGCTCTCCCAACACAACAAGCAACGAGGACAGTGTTAATTCCTCCTCTGCCAATATAATTCCAGCTAATAAAATCCTTCTGATCTTTGGTGGGGATCACCCAGGGATGAAGCATCCAAGGAATTTGCTGTTGCAGCGCATCAGGAGCGGATGGGACCAGATTGGGGATGGGTAAATGAGGAAGAGAGGCGATTTTAGAGTCGTAATTCATGGCAAAATCACTGCCAGCCTTCCTCTGAGCTTTGCAAAGCAATGCTGATCCTTACAGGGAGAAACCAGCAGCCTCAGACCCAGCAAAAGCTCCCTGTTTGAACTATTTCAGACACAGCTGCTGAGCAGTGTCAAATATTGCACCAGGACAGTCCCAAACTGTCCTTCCTCAGCTTAAAAGTGTCACACACAGGCAGCAGGTCACGCACTGGTCTCCCACCAGCAAAAAAAAAATGAGGCAAAAGCTTTTCCAGGCTGGCCAGGCCCTGAGGGAGGGTGGTTCCAGGTAGTGGGGGAGCAGCTGGGTTGTTTTTCACGGGCGGGCTGAGCGCAGGATCGATATCGCTTTAGTGGCTGGCAGCTGATGAGATCATGGCTAAATTAACAGAGCTCACTTCCCAGAAAGGGGCTGAGGGGGGAAGGACACAGCTCCAGGGAGGGGGAACATCCCCCTGGCCATGCTCAGGGGACTGGAGGCCATCCACAGAGCAGCTCCAGGGCTGGTGGAGATCTGAGACAGAAGCATTATATGGGGAGAAGAAAGTGATGGAGAATTACAGGGACATCTCTGCTCCAGCCTGGGGCAGCCCCAGCCCAGCTTTGAAGGTGACTTGGCCTTGAGTTTTGGACTGGAGACCTCCCAGGCTGCCCAGTTTTTACCCTGAGCATGGCTGGTCCTGGCCTGAGCAATACCCAAACCCCAGAGATGGATTGATCCTGCCACGGCCATCAGCAAACATCAGCTTATCCCAGTAATGAGCAATCCCTTCATGCTTTTGCTGCATGAAGTCAAGAGGATCCACCCCAATCCTCCATCCCCAGTAGCACCCAATGCCTTTAATCCTGAGTTTAAACACCTTGGGTGAACACATGACCTCAGCAAAGTATCCCCCAACACCCCTGGGCAGGTGGAAGCAGGAGAAGCAAGGATTCATGCCTGATTTTACCTGGAAAACCACAGGCAGGAGGACCAGCCCAGGACTGGGAGGCTGAAACCACAATACACCCCAATACCTCGCCTTAAATGTTAGACCCCACTGCCATCTTGTGGCAAATGCTTCTTGAAACAAAGTTTAAAAGGGGGGGAAATCCATTAAAAAGTTGCAGGAAAAGTTAGGGAGCCAGGAAGGATGGGTAAATTACCAGGAACAGGGTGGGGAATCTCATCTGTCTGAAATGATGCTGAGGCTGAGCCTACAGCACTGTGTCAGGCTGAAAGAGGCATGGAAAAAACCCAGGGATGGCACTGTCCGAGCTGGATTTGGGGAGTTGAGGATATAACCACACACAAAACGTGGAATTGCCTGCAGGGCCAGGGCTTCAGCAAAGATTCAGTCACAATTCCAAAAATATTCCAGAGTTCCCAAAGTCATTTCATGCTGCCCTGGTTTGAAGGAGGCTCCTCACCCCAAATAAGCAGGATTTAGGTGGAATTAGACATTGCACCTCAGAATTTCAGCAGGCAGCAGCTGGAATTTCCGGGGAGGATGATCTGGAGGTGGGATTAGGGCTCAGGTGGATCCCTCCCAGGGCACAGAGCACCTCTGGGTGCAGGGACAGGCAGGGCTGATCCAGCTCTTAGTCCTGGCTTTGGCACACCTGAGCATTTACTTTCTTGCATCACTGATCATCTGCAGTGCTTCTGCTTAGCAACTGGGCATCACTTTAGCAAAGTGCCTGGATTGCTGCATTATCCATGGATGGCTCCCACCCCTCCTGGAAAAACAGGGACAGACTGGTTTTCCTTCTTTGTGTTGCCATAAGGGCCTGGCAGGTGCTGGATCAGACAGCCCCAAGGCCTTGTGTGATCTGGAACACTCACTGGCTGTGGGTGAAAGTGAAGCAAAACTCACTGGCCATAAATAAATTAAGGAATCATTTACAAGAAGTGCAGCTCCGCTCTCAACTCAAATCTCTGCTGGCAGGAATGGATCAGGGAACAACAGGGAGGAATTACTTTGAAGACAGGCACGGAAAGCGGCTCTTTGGAAAGAAAATCTGATTTACAGATTGGCTGTAGATACATGGATAATTCTATACACCTGGCCAGCTACACAGCAATGCTTCCTGCCATTAAAATTTATATTTCTATGTTATCAGAAGGCACAACAGCAAAAAAAAACTTCCAAAGATAACACATCCTTCACCACCTTTCTGTTAGCACATCCCAGTTCTTCGGATCTCTTTAACCCTGCCCTTGCTGCATGTGACAGGGGTGCCTTACAAGAGGCACAACATATTTAAACCAACTCCATTCTCCACTTTCAGCTGGGATTTATCCCTGTGTGAGTTCCTGTCATCCCACAGTTTGCTGCTTCCAACTCCTTGACAGTTTTACTTGTATATTACACACAATAAACAAATCCAATTATATTGTCAATAACCACATCTTTATCTTCAGGGGTGGAAAAGTGCTTGGAGGTTGATCCCAGGTAAAAAGGGTTCTTTTTTGGCATTCAACTGAAAACAGGTGGGCCTGAGCATCCCCTTGGGGGTTTTGGAAAAGAGGTGTTCCCCATCCTCAGCCTCCCAGGGACGAGGGATGGAGAGCTGGGAGCTGCTGCTGTTGCTGAGCACAGGCAGGAGGCTCTTGGAGGTGCATGAGCTCCCCATAAATAAATCAGCCAAGTGCTGTCAGCAGTTCTGAGATGCCAGAGGCAGAGAAAGCCCCGGGGACACCGAGGGAAGCTGGCACCAGCCAGAGCCATCCCTGCCTCCAGCCAGCACTGGGAGCAGGGAGAGCTCGGAATGCTCTTGGCACAGCTCTCTGCTCCCTGACCTCAGGACAGCACCCTGGAGCCACATCAGGGACCCACACACTGCTCATTGAAAACACACCTTGATCTAGCCCATGGTGGGGAGGGATTTGGGGGAAAAATGGGGGAAAAAGGGAGGTTTTGGGTGCAGCGTGCTCAGCACACCACGGAGCCGCCTGCCGCTCTCCCAGCAACGAGACGGGAGAAGAATTAAGCAGAATTAAAGGAAGAATTAAGAATTAAAACCCAAAAGCAATCCCAGACTGGCTTGGTTACCATTGTCATGGCTACCACGAGCGAGGCTGAGGCATGGGGGGTGCCAGGGGATGGAGTTCCAGCCTGGAGCTGCCCGCAAGCCCCACCAGGAGTTTTTCCTGCCTGCTGAAACATCATCTGTGGATGATGGGAATGATGCAGGATGGGCCAAACGACCTTCACTGCATCACACAGACACAGCTTTCCCTGAAGCTGGCCTGCCAACCCAAACTGGGAACAGCACGGGAAAGCCTCAGGCCAGGACTAAACCTCACTGGAGCCCCGAGCAGGTTTAACAACTCCTAAATAAGTGATTACTCATGGTGGGGACACTGGGTCACTGTCACCTTCCTGGGGCTCAGGATGATCACTGCCTCCAAAAAACACCAACAGCAAAAGGGAAAGTTGGATGTGGTTTCTCCTCCATCCACAACACCTGGCCTTGGTGCACAGGGATGTGCTGCCCCAGGGAAGGACAAACGGACACGCTCAGCTCACACTCACACACCTCCCTGGGCACAGCAGTTTGCTTTATTAAACCACCACAGGCAGGGAAAAGAATAATACTGAATTAAAAAATAATAATACTGAAATTAAAAAGCCCAAAGCCGAGTGCTCCTCGTGTGAGCAATAACAAGGGGCAGGGCACAGGAGAGGAGGAAAGGGCTGGAGTTTGGTCTGGGCACATTTGGGGAGAGCTGGGGATTCACACCCACACACAGATCCCATCAGGAATGGCTCTGCTGAAACAAATCTCTCCTCACAGGGGACACGGGACTGTGCCTTACTCGAGAAGCACCAGGCACAGCCTCTGCCCAAAGCAGGGTCACCACTGTGGTCACACACAACTTCTCCAGCACATCCACCTCCCCAGCAGCCAGCCCAGCACCACGCTCCCCAGTTTTCCCACATGTATGGAAGAAGGACAACCCTCGAGACCCTCGGCTGAGTGATGCAGACCCCATGCTCCCCCCAAAAAACCTCTCCGTGGGTGCCTGACAGCAGCACAGGGAAAACAGAATAATGGAATTATTAATGTGGGAAAAGTCCTCTAGGATCAGCGAGTCCCACTGGGAGGCAAAGCACGGCTGGAGCAGCGTGGGCTCGTTTTTGGGGAGAGTGGGGTGGGGGCGAGGGGTAGCACCTGCCCCGGGAACGGGGCTGCCGGAGGTGCTGGCGGCTCTCGAGCAGCCACGGAACAACTTCCCGGCCCCGCCGCAAACTTTTCCCAGCGCCGGGGAGGCACCGCCGCCCCCCCGCGCTCCGGCCGAGCATCCCCCGGGAGCGGAGCCGCGGCGGGGAAGGGAAGAGCGGAGCGAGGGAGGGAGGGAGGGAGGGAGGGAGCTCCGGGCTGTCCGATCCCCCGGCAGGGCTCCTTCCCGGCGGCTCGGAGCCGGGGCACGCTCCGTGCCGGCGATGCCGGGCGGGGGGGACGCGGTGTCCCGGCTAACCCGCTCGGGACCGGGGGTGGCAAGAGCGGGGAAGGAGGGGTGCCATGCCTACCTCTCGGCCTTGGTGAACTTGCGGAAAGCCTGGCGGAGGTCGTGAAAGGAGCGGTAGGTCTGCGGCTCGGCCGAGATGCCCTGCGCCCGGGTGGTGCGGGGCCCGATGTGCGGGCTGGGAGCCGGCAGCACGGACTGGCATTTGTGCAGCCGCCGCCGCAGCTCCTGGATCTCCTCGTCCTTCTCGCCCAGGCGCCGCTCCAGCTCCTTGATCCGCTCCTCCTTCAGCAGCAGCAGCTTGGTGAAGTCCCCTTCCAGCTCGGTCATTTTGGGGCTGCCGGGCCGGTCCCGCTCTCATGGAGCGGCTCCCGGGCAGGGGCAGGGGCGGGGGAGCGGCTGCGCCCGCCCCGGCTCAGGGCAGCGGCCCCGGCATCGCCCCGCGCCCGCC
>JAYDZK010000271.1:3477659-3488288 GCA_034509185.1 Euphonia xanthogaster | reverse complement strand
AGATATTTATATTTATAGAAATATAATATATATTATATATATTTATAATATATATTTAAATATTATATATATTTATATATTAAATATATATTTATATTATATCTTTATATTTATATATTATATATTTATATAAATATATTTATATTTATATTGCAGGGCCTTCACAGGCCACACCCTGGCAGTACCAGAGCCACAGCTTTGGCTCTGCTCGAATGGCTCCAAGATGGAAGCAAAGGAGGGCATGGTCACAAGATCTCACATTTTTATCAGTTTTGGTCCCTTACCATATTGGAGCTAATTGTCCAATGACAGCCCCAGCCCATGAAGTCCCATCCTTCTTATTTTCTCACTTCAATCCACGTTGTTTATACTCTTGGGCCTGAGATCTGGCTGTCCTTGGTTCCCCTCCTAGAGAAGGCATTGTTGTGCCTACCTACTCTGTGAAGGTTATGAAACCCAGACCCACCCACCAAAGCAGCACGAAAACCGAAGAGAAGGAAAAAACAAAACAAGAAACCTCAACCCCCCCAAGGCATCACTTCCCCGCTGTTCTTGTGCTCTCCCAGGTGCTGGATGGCTCCCCCATCGAGGTGACCTTGGCCAAGCCGGTGGACAAGGACAGCTACGTGAGGTACACGCGTGGCACGGGTGGCAGGGCCCCGCTGCTGCAGGGGGACTACACCTACACCCTGGGCCACCTGTACGACCCCGCCACCGCCTACCTGGGCGCCCCGGTGTTCTACGCGCCCCAGGCTTACGCGGCCATCCCCGGCCTGCACTTCCCCGCCGCCAAGGGGCTCGGCAGCAGGAGCATCCTCCGGCCTCCCTCAGTCCGAGGTAATTCCCTCTTGGAGTTTTGGAAAACGGGAAGGCAACCCCATCGTGGGCAGCGTCTCCTCCAGGGGTCGGGCAGCTGCTCCCCAGGGGGGTGTTGGTGACATTGGCACTGCCCCGGCTCCCAGGTGCCATTTTCTCTCATTGGAAACGCGGGGTTCAGGCTCTTGTCTTTCCCAAAGGCAACATTCCAGCTGAAAAAAAAATAAATAACTGTTCTCCTGGAAGGAATTTCTAGGTTGCCCTCAGTCCAAGGTAATTCCCTCTTGGAGTTTTGGAAAACTGAAAGCCAACCCCATCGTGGGCAGCGTCTCCTCCAGGGGTCGGGCAGCTGCTCCCCAGGGGGTGTTGGTGACATTGGCACTGCCCCAGCTCCTGGGTGCCATTTCTCTCATTGGAAACACGGGGTTCAGGCTCTTGTCTTTCCCAAAGGCAACATTCCAGCTGAAAAAAAAAATAAATAACTGTTCTCCTGGAAGGAATTTCTAGGTTGCCCTCAGTCCAGTGTAAATAACCCATGGATCCTCCTGGTTTTGCCCCAGCAGGGAAGACCAAATAAAACACTTTTCCTTTCCCCCTTCAGAGCTGGCTCCCACAGCCAGCCACCACCACCACTATGTTTCCTCTTGGCTTTGAAAGTTGCAGGGAAAATTTTACCAGCCCTGGTGTTTTCTGACCCAAAGCTGCGGAGTTTTCCAAGGAAGTCACATTGCCCTGGTGCAGGGTAGGGAATCAAACAAGCCATTCTGTGCTCTGGGAGGTGGAGGCCTCCTTTTGGGGGATTGTTAACTTAAAAATAATTAATTCAACCAATTCAATCTATGAATAAAAGAGAGTATTTCTGAAAACTCTTGGGTGAGCCTGCCTGGAGCCAAATCAAATCCCCACACTCAGGTACCCCCAAATTAAATGTCAATACAGATGTTGTTTGGTGAGTGCAGATGTAAGTTTGGGGCTAGCAAAGAAACAACTCTGTCATCTGATCTTCCTTCCAAAGGTGATGCCTTGTGTCCCTGAGCCAAGTCCCACAGCAGGCTGGGACTCTGTGTGGCACCCTGGTAGGCCTGGCAAGGATCATGATGGCCAATTTTTGTCCCTTCACCAAGAAGGAGACAGGGCAGCAGGAATACCCCTTGTTCCTCGAGTTTTTTCCCTGCACAGGTGAACCAGCTCCTCTAAATGTTGCTTTAGAGAAGGAGCAGATGTGATAACTCCCCACCCACCTCTTGCTTCATGGTCTTCCCAGAATCCCAAGCAGAGTTCCCTGAGAAAAAAATGGAAGTGTAATAGGGCAAAACCAAAGAGGATTTTTGTCCATAAAGGTATGAAATTGTGTAAGCTGTGAATTCTTCAAGGTGTAATTACACTGGTGGGTAACAAAAGATGCCAGCTGTCCCCTGTCTGACTTCCAGCTTCAAAGCTGGCTAAAAAAGCTGTCCTGAAATCAAAACTGACCAGAGATGATGAAAAATGGGCAGAAAGAAGTGTTTTTTTCCCCAAAACCCCTCACCTACCCAAGAAAGGCTGCCAGTGTCGAGCCTGTGTTATCCCACCACCTGCTTCCCAACCCTCCCAGCGAGCAGGGCTAACTTTTCCATTTCAGCAAGAATCAGGGTTCCTTTTTTTCCCGTGATTTGATTCGGTTTAATGCCTTCTTACATTCCTAGAAATTTACATGAATGTACCTGTAGGGGCTGCGGGCGTCCGAGGCCTGGGAGGCCGCGGCTACCTGGCGCTCCCGGGCCTGGGCCGTGGATATCACCTCAAGGGAGACAAGAGGGCGGAGGAGAAGCTCTACGACCTCCTGCCAGGGATGGAGCTCACCCCCATGAACCACGTCACGCTAAAGCCCCAAGGGATCAAACTTGCCCCTCAGGTATGGGGACCCAAAATGGAGCCAAGGGTGCCAAGGGTGGTGTTGGGAGGACGGGCCCCGCGGCGGCCTGGTGAATAAACCCCTTCTCGTGTCTCACAAGGCATTGAAAACCAAAATCCCTTCTTGTATCTCCAACGGCATTGAAAACCAAAACCCCTTCTCGTGTCTCACAAGGCATTGAAAACCAAAATCCCTTCCTGTGTCTCACAAGGCATTGAAAAGCCAGCAGCGCCGTTGCATCTTGCAACATCCACCTGCCCCATGGAATCATGGAATGGTTGGGTTTGGAGATCTTTAAGATCACCTCGAGTGTCAGGGGAGAGTTGTCGTAAATGCCTTAATCCAGGTCTGGCTCTTGTGCCAGACTGGATTATGGCATTTACAGTTAAATGCCTTAATCCAGACTGGATTAAGGCATTTAAAAGCACTGCGGGGCAAAGAGTTCCCACCCACGATGGGTTTGGTACATAAAATGCCTCACCTGGGGCTTCACTAGGGAACAGTGCACAAAAAATAGAAAAATAAGGCACATTTTCAGAACTGTTGGCATAACCCTATCACAGAAACTCTTTGATTTGGTTGAGTGTGTTGATGGATCAAGAGGGCTGAGGAGAAAGCCACAATAAATTCCCTGAGTTTATGAATGTCCAGCTCTGACAGCAACTCTTTTTCCCTTATGTTGTGCAGAGCAACACGAGAAACCAACTTCAGCCTGAATTTTGAAGCATGTCTTTGCCTTTTAACACTTAATTGCCACAGCACCAAGTTGGCCCAGGTTTATAAAACATCCTTGTTTTCTCCCAGAAAACTGGACAGTGGGATTTTTCCCTCCTGCAGAAGTCCCCTTAGTCTTTTCTGTCAGCAAATCACAGAATCGAAGAATGGTTTGGGATGGAAGGGATCTTTAAGCTCACCTAGTACCAACTCGTGCCATGCATAGAGGCACCTTCCACTAGAGGTGTGAAATCCCTGGAATTATTCTGCAGGGCCTTAGGGCAGGTGGAATTCATTTTTGTGAAACCAACATGTAAAGGAGTTGGGACAGCAGGGCACAAGTGTTGGCACAGTGAAAAAATGAACGGCTGTGATTGAGAACTGAACTATGTAATGAAGCATTTTACACTGCAAGATGCTAAACTTCAGCTGGAGCTGTGGTGGCAAAATTAAAAGCAGCAGTGAGGTTTTAAATTTTTCTTTTTAGTTTTAAATTTTTCTTTTTAGTTTTAAATCCATTCAAATGTTAGCTGTAAATGATGTAGACCTCAGCAAGACTTCAGGGTGATCTAATTGTGGCCTTCCAGTGCCTGAAGGGGCTGCAAGAAAGATAGAGAGAGAATTTTAAAGGGTTTTAAAGGGCCTGGAGTGCCAGGACCCAGGGAATAGCTTCCCACTGCCAGGGGGCAGGGATGGATGGGATACTGGGAGGAAATTCTTGGCTGTGGTGGGAGTGACGCTGTGGCACAGGCTTTTCAGAGAAGCTGTGGCTGCCCCATCCCTGGAAATGCTCAAGGCCAGGTCAGAGCAACCTGGTTTGATGGAAGGTGACCAAACCCAGCTGGGACAGCACACAGGCAGTGGGTTAAAAACCCCTGGAATCCCAAGCCAAAGCAGGAGCGTTTCTGGACAGCAATTCCCAGTTACCCAGGGACCAGCTGTGCCAAGGCTGAGGGCAACGTGGTTCAGCATTTCAAAAGCTGCAATGGCCTGCTGAAGGCCGTGGAATTAATTGGATGGAAACACAACCTTTTTTCTTTTTAAAAAGAAGCCCCTTTTTGGACTTCTCGTGCTCTGTAACCCACTAAGCCAGGGAGGCAGCAGAGCAGAGAGGATGAATGCAACCCGAGTTTCTTTGGCCCTCTGAAACAAACATCCATGAGACAGAGCTGCCGAGGAGGATTCAAAGCAAACCACACTGAAATAATCTGATCAGCAGAAGGACTCAGATGCCCAAGTGAACAGGGAATAATTAAACAGATCTTAATGTATAAATGAATCTTACGCTTCAGGGTAGGTGCAGTATTCTATCTGCCATTTATTTTGGATTTTTTGCTAAGCTTAGAGGAAGCTGCCAGAGCTCCCTGAAAACTCTTTGAGGGAAGGCAGCTGCTCAGCACAGGGGCTGGATCGAGGCAAGGAGGCCTCTGCACAGCAATTAACCCCAGCACAAATCCCTATTTCTTTTATTTCCTTCTAGATCTTAGAAGAAATCTGCCAGAAAAACAACTGGGGACAGCCTGTGTACCAGCTCCACTCTGCCATTGGCCAGGATCAAAGACAGCTCTTCCTCTACAAAATCACCATCCCTGCCCTTGCCAGCCAGAACCCCACCATGTACGTCAGTAGTGGAAGGTTTCTGAGGCTTAGGCTTCATTTTTTCAATTATATTTCACCTAACAGCTATTCTCAAAGTCCCAACACACAGGTCTCAGTTTCCTTTTATTTAAAAAAAAAATTTATTAAATATATTTTAGAATAATTATTGAATCTATATTTGTTAAATATTAATTTAATTCAAACTTTTAATTATTTTTCAATTTGAATATTTATTTGAATTTTAAAATCTATATTTATTTTTATAGAAATGTATATTTATTAAATCATAAATGTTTATATAATTATAGATGTATAGATATATATACAACTATATATTATTTTTATTATATATTAATATATTAATTTGCATTATATATAAAATATAATTATATACTGATTATATCTATTTGTATAGTATATATACAAATATGTATATATATTAATATTTATGCATATCCATATACATATATATTAAATACTTTTTAAAAAATACAGGGAGAAAAACATCCACAGAGTATAATTAACTGCTGTGCTTGTTGCTCTCTCTGCTGGTGCAAACATTGCAGAAAGCCAGACACAATCAAGCAAAAGGAGGCATTTTTGTACAAAAAGAGAGCAAATGATAGCCCTTGTGGGGAAATGAAAGAAATTTGAAGGAACATTTCAGCTCCAAATATGATTGTAAACCTTTCTGACCAAAACCACTGTTTGCTGTGTATCGTAAAGAAAAACCCAGGCTGGGTATTGTAAAGAAAATACACAGCAGGGTTTTGGGGGGATTTTTTGGATGGAAAAAGCACCACAAACTCTGCAAGGACGTGGTGTCCAGCATGAGAGGCAGGGTTGATGACCCCAGCGAGGCAGCAGGCTGCTGGCAGGAGAGCAGCTCTGCTAACGCACCAGCCCAGGGAAGCCACGCTTCCATTTGCCATGTGGGGTGCTGCCAGCTCAAAGTGGATCAAAAACGGGTCCCAAGAAAAAATATAAAACCTTTCCTATCACCCAAGAAAACAGAGTGTCCTGTCACCACCCCAAGGCTCCTGAGTGAGGATCCATCCAACAATGCCATCGCCTCCAGTCGGTGGAAAGATCGGGAGAAGCCAGACCCCAAGAACCCTGAGGAGCCAGATCTTTACACCTCCTTTTGTATTTAAAACTAAATCATAAAAACATCTGGCAGGAAAGCCCCGGGGGGAAACAAACCCCAGCTAACTTTGTGCTGTGCTCACAGACACCCCTTCACACCGCCCAAGCTCAGCGCCTACATCGACGAGGCCAAGACCTACGCGGCAGAGTACACCCTGCAGACCCTGGGCATCCCCCTGGAGGGGGCAGAGGTGCCTCCTGCAGCGCCAGCTTTCCCAGGTATGGGCATGTCTGCACAGCAGAAGGTTCCTGGGATGTCATTTTTCCCCGTGGCTCCTTGTGGGTGTGTGGAATGAAGCAGGTTTTGGTCACGGAGGACTGGCCTGGTTGTGCTCCCCCACAGGGACTTGTGTTGCTTGTGTGTCTGGCGTCTTTAGCAGAGAATTCCGGACTGCTTTGGGTTGGAAGGGACCCTAAAGGTCACATAATTCCACCCCCTGCCATGACAGGGACACCTTTCACTTTCCCGGGGTGCTCCAAGCTCTGTCCAACCTGGCCCTGGACACTTCCAGGGATCCAGGGGCAGCCCCAGCTTCTCTGGGCAGCCTGTGCCAGTTTATTGTCCATAAAGGATTTTATCTCTATCCCAAGACTACCCGAATTTCTGTGTCCACACCCCAGAGCAGCTCAGGCTGGGGGCACTAGGGTGGGGGGCTCTGCTCCAACCCCCACCCCTCAGGTCAATGCCACAGCTGGGATTATGTCCAGGGGGGTCGGAGCAGTGTCCAAGGGCAGAGAATCCCAACATCCAGAGGCCCATCCCAGCTCCACACATCCCCTCCTCTCCTCCCAGTTTGTGAAAACCTCCTTCAATTGGGTGTCCCAGAAGCAGCACAGGATGCCAAGCTGGCACCCCCAGTGCCACAGCTGGCATGAGTCCCCTCCCTGGCCCTGATGTCACCAGGATGGAGGAGACCCTGCAAGGACACATGGCTGATGAATTCACGGGCTCTCCATCCTCCCCCAGCACCCCCAGCCCCTTGTGAACCAACACTTGGGATCTCATCTGCCAAAGAAATGACGCAGCCGTGAAAGTTTGGATCCAGTCCCAGCTCTCACACCCCCACAGAAGGTTTTCCTCCCAGTTTGAGAACTCGTAGCTCTTGCAACTGCCCAAACCAGCTTGGAAAATCATGGAAAACACAGGAATTACATTTGCCATGCTCTCCAGCACGCCAGCAGTTCTGATGGAGAGGCAGCACCAGGTGCCAAGCTGCACATGAGGAACCCATTAGTCAGGACTACTGAGTTGTTTGGAGTGTCTCAAGGATGGATTTAAAAAAAAATAAAAAATAAAACATCTATCCGGCTTCCTGCCTCAGGAGCCCACAAAAGCCACAGAAAAATCAATTTGTCTGGGCTTGTGCAGCTTCCGCAGCGTGGAAACCAAATGGGCTCTTTATTGAATCCAGCCCCCACTTACTGCTTAATTAGCATCTCTCCTTTTCTTTCATCCACCCTTATTTATTTGTCTTGGGAGCTTGGCAAATGGACATGCACTAAAGTTGCTGCTTGCAGCACACACAGGTCCTTGGTCAGGGCTTGCTAAAGCTCAGCTCAGGCCTTGCCCAGCTCACAGCTCATTTCTCTCCCAATGGTGGCAGCTGTGCCTTAATTCCCAGGTTTCTCAATTCCTGCTTGAGATGTCGCACCTGGCTTAGCTGCTGCAAAGAAAATACTCTGGAGAGCCACAAGATTCAAATTGTAAGGAATTCCTCATGTTTTTCCCCAAAGTGACACCTCCAGTGAGGCAATGGGTGCTCCCTGTTGCCCAATATTTCCATTCCCTCACCAAGAGGACCTTGGCTCTGGCTTATGTGGAGTTGATCCCATTGCCCACATGGTCAGACAGGATCCTGGGAGATGCATCCTGGCAGCAGGGCCTGCTCCAGCAGATCCAATGGATACCCCAGCTCCTCTTCCCAAATTTAGGCTTTGTCTTAATTCCTGATTCTCTTACAACAAAACACTGTGGTCTGCTTGACAAGCTGCTCTGCCCTGCCTTCAGAGGAACAAGCCCCAGTTGATGCTGTGATTCATTCTCAAACAGCAATGCTTACATCTTCCCATGGAAAATCTGGCAGTGTTGAAACCACATTTTCCATTAGGAACCAAAGGGAGAAAAACCAAAAAATCCCATCTACTAAATATTTGGTCCCTGCTGTTGCATTGAGAGGGTTTCCCTACCAAGGCTGTCCTGAACTGTCTGTATTTTGGCTATGAAGGAATCAGAGCTGTGTTTCCTCCAAGAATCCTGCCCAAATTTCCCCTATTTAAGGGAAATTTAATTCAACCTATTTGCAGTTGTTTCCTTGCCCTCCTTATGCCATATGGGGGAGGGGGGACCTGTCCAGAGCACCATTAGAAATAATCAAAACCTGAGGAAAAATTATTCAACCAGAGAGTGTTTTTCCAGCACTGTGTTTAACAAATCATGGGTGAGGAAATGCTTATCTTTTCCTATTAATTATTTCATTTATTTACACAAACAAACTCACTGCTGCCCAAGTCCTCCCCACTTTAAGTCGTCCCATCCAAACCTAGCGGGCGATGGTGAGTTTTGGATGGATTTTCATTAATCCACAGGTTTTCCTTCTTTGTTTCCTTCAGGATACACCATTGCTAACGCAGCTGCCACTGTCACAGCCACTCAGCTCAAGCAAGCAGTGACACTGGGACAAGATTTGGCCACATATGCGACCTATGAAGCCTATCCTGCCTTCGCTGTCGCCGCGCGGAGCGACGGCTACGGAGCCTTTTAACCAAATTCCCTTAAACCCAGCCCAGGCAGAAAGGCAAAGAAAAACAATCTCAGTCTGGTAATTCAACACCCTCGTGATTTTAAGCTAATCTGTGGCCTAAGGTTCATTTCAGTCAGAGTTTCGGTCTTGTAGGTCTTTGGTTTTGTAACGGGGCAAGGGGGGGGAGGAGAAATTGTTTTTTAAATGGTGCAAAATCAGATTTTCACACTTGAAAGCAAAAGCTCAGCCCAGGAAATGAGAGGTTCTCAGGTGTATATATATATTTTAATATGTATATATATTTATACACCTATTGTGTGTGTGTTTACAAGCAAAAACCTGTGCTGAAAACAGCTGGTCCCGTGGCTGTTGTGACCAGGACTGGGGAAGGATGGGGTGGCCCATCAAACCCCTCTGTGCACCAGGAATTCTCCTGCATCCACCCCAAAGTTTCCCAGGCCAGGCAGAGCAGAGGTGCCCCTTGGCCACATCAGTTTGCCTCCCCCTGCCCCTGATCCCCCCCGTGCCACCAGCATGGGGCATCTCAAGGCTCGTTCAAATTCTCCTTTGCCAAGGCAAAAAACCATTTATCCTAAATATTTTTGCCCAGCCCAAGAGGCTAATTTTTAACAGGCTTCCGTGCTAATTTTATTTTAAAGCAGGGCACAAGAATTCAGCAGAGCTTTCCCTCTTACTTTGCTCCCTCCCAGCCATATCCAAAAATCAGCAAACACCGGTGTATTTTTTGTGTGCTTCTCATCAAATGGCACATCCACTGAAAAACTGGGAAACTTTTAAGCCTGAGGAGCTGAAAAGTGCTATTCATTAAGGCCAATTCCCTACTTAATTAGAGCACAAGAGCTCACAGCCATGGCCCAGTAATAGCAGGCACCTCGGTAGGAATAAAATTATATCCAAAGAACATTTTCCCAAGTTGGACAGAGCCCTGCCTAGCTTTACACATTAAATCAGGGTTGCTGCCTGCTCTGATTCCATCAAAAATTAATTTAGTGGAAGAGGTTTCATGCCAACAGTAAAGGCACCTCTTATTTTGGAGAGCACCAGAGTTGGTGTTGTGTTTGACCCCTTTGGGGATGCTGGGAGCATCCTTTGGTGTACAGCAGGGGCATTATCCATTTATTTTTGCCATGGGATTGAGGCAGGAACATTGATAATATGGAGATATAGGAGGGATCCAGTGCTGGATAAATTCAGCAGACACATTAATCCTGTATCATAAATCCTGCATGGTGGTGCACACTAAGAAAACTTGAATTTATTCAGTCTAGGACCAAAAGAACCCTTGGGGGAGGAAGAATCTCTAACTGGGTTGATGACACCCAGCAGATCTGGCCCCAGATTTTACAGCTGCTTTAGGTGCTGTGATGTGGCAGAGTAGAAGCCATTCCAAGGGGAGCTTTTCCTGTGCATCCCCCAAGCTGTGCAAGGCACCAGGGTCTGTGACAAGATGGTGACTGCAGCAACCAAGTGTTTCTTTCTTCTCCTGACTCAATTTCCCCCGGGAATGGAACAAACCCCATCAGCTGTACAGTCTGAGATCCCATTAAACCCCTCCTATTTATGAAGTAGCTGGTTAGGGTGACCCTAAAGGTATTACAAGCCCTCTGTGGCTTTGCAGCAAAGGACAAACCTGGTCACAGAGGGCCAAATAACCCAGAGTGTTATGGATTTCATGGCTTTTTTTTTTTCTCTCTTCTG
>JAYDZK010000271.1:3463010-3477559 GCA_034509185.1 Euphonia xanthogaster | reverse complement strand
GAGTGTTATGGTTTTCATGGCTTTTTTTTTTTCTCTCTTCTGTATATGTCTTTAAGTGGTGTTTGCCAACGAGGAGTATAGCCAGGAGAGCCTCTCAAACCGTTGGCAGGAAGTGTTTCTCACTTTCCATGTTCAGTAAGTTTAGTCTGCTTTTTCTGCTATTTATATAAGTTCAGAAAGATGTCAAAGCAAAGGGCAAGAAGCAGTATTAAAAATGTGTGCATGAAGCACTTATTTTTGTACGAGTAGTACAAGGTTTGTATAGAGTTTTAACACTGTGAAGTGTAGCGAAAAATCACAATTTCCATTTACTGGAGGACAATCATGTATGTTTGAAGGGAATGAAGGGGAAAATGGCATCTCAATCATCCATTACAAATTAGAACCAGGACTAAATTCTGTGCAGCAACTCTGTGATTTTAGAGTAATCCGAGGACATTCGCTGGACTTTGAAATCTCATTAAAACTTTTTAAACACAAGCCTCAGTCCTTGTACACCTCTGTGGTAAACAGGAGCACACTTTGCTCCACAGGGATCGATCCCAGGTCACACTGGCAGGGTCAAGCTGTTCAGGAGTGTTTTCCACGTGCACTTTGGTGACCCTCACCAAACACACACAGCAGAAAATTGGCAGGTTTTGTACTTCTGCACTTCTAAGGGAAAATTCAAGGGGTTCTTGGCCTCTTTTCCCAGCCCTTCTTTGGTCAGTAATTATTTACCTGTCAGTGCTACAGGAATTGGGTTTGCTGTGAATTTATTACAGTGGTAATTGTTCCTTACCTGATCCCTGTATGGATTTTCTGGGGGTTGTATTGATAGTGAGAAAACACCAAGCAAAAACAAGGGGTAAATGGGGAAATCTGTGATTTAGGGCAGTGAGGGGCTGGCCCCACCTTGAGAAGAGCCTGTTGCCAGGTCACTGACAGGTAAATCTTCTTTAAGATGAGACTCTGCTCCTTGGAAGACCATCATGGCTAAATGACTGAGCAACAGCAATTCCTGGCACGTGGGGTTCTGAGTTTGCACCTTTCCAGATATCCAGAGCCCAAAAAATGGGGGAAGTTCTGGTACCTTGCTACTGATGACACAAGCCAAGGCCTCCCTGCCACTCCAAAAGAGATTTTGCCAAAATACCTTGACATTTTCCTTCCAAAGAGGTCAGCTGTACTCCAGGCTCCAGCAGCTCTGCCAGCTCTATTATTTCCCTCATTAGCTTTTCCTGATGCCCTGCTTTCATTTCTTCCAAAACCAGGGCAATGGAGAATTTGCTGTTGTGCTGTAACACTTCCCCCCTGGCACAGCTGAGATTCCCTCTTTGCTCAGCAGCAGCTGGCTGGTCAGTTTGGGAGAGCAAGGATGATTTTCCAAGGAATCTCAAACCCCACAGCCCAACTTAGAGAAAACATTATTTCCCATTTGTGAAGATGTGGGTTCCCAGTGGAGAGCAAGACAAAGCCAAAAACCATATCCACCCTCCACCAGCAAATCTGAGACAAGTTTGAGGTGTAAGTGATGAGATCAGTGCCCAGAAAAATCAGCAGATGGCCTCATCTTTGGCTGCTGGCAAGGCAGGGGGTACAAAATCTGCATTTTCCATCTCCCTTCTTCCAGCCAGCCCTTTCCTGGAGGTCTGTACAGCACAGGGCCTCTCATCTGAGGAGCAGAGTGAGAATAAAACATCTCTGAGGGTGACACATCTCTGTGTTTGGAGCTGGCCAGACCCTGGAACATCCCACAGGGAAACTCCCATGTCCCACTGAAACCCCCTCAGTCCATGGGAAAATGTGGCTTTCGAAGGGATCTGCCTTACCTTGGAGCTTGCATGGCTCCCTTTTCCCACCTTGATCTCCCAGGGACCATCTCATCTCATTGCTCCATCACACACCTACCTGGATTTCCCCTTTTTGAGGGAAAAAAAACCCCAAACCAAACAGCCTTGGAAGGTGACATCACTCGTCCTGGCCTGGCTCCAGCTATCCACAGGATTGTGCCCATCCAGATTTGGGATTGCTGAAGGAATAAACATTGGAAAAGGGACATTCCTTGATCCCCAGCCCCACCTCATGTATATCCAACCCTGGTTGTGGAGATGTTAAAAACCAGAGAGCTGCAGATAGGCTGCACACAAATACCCTCTGTGGGATGCTGGAAAAAAAACAAACAAAACCCAGACAACCAGAGGATCCAACAAATCCCAAATCCTGCATCAAAGCCTGCAGAGGATTCTCCCCTCTCCCCCAGGCCCTGGGGTCAGATCCCAAATTAGCATCTCCTAATCCTGCTGGTGGATTGGGAAGGGACACGGTGTGCAGGAGGGAGCGCTCCAGTCGTGCCCAGCAGCTCGGGCTGCCGGCACAAGCTGCCCCAGTTCCTGGTGGTTTATATCCCACGCCAACAAAAATAAAACAAAGGTGGAATTCTGCCCTTCTCCCCAGCACGTAGCAGGGCACAAATGGCTCCACGTCGAGGGACAGCAGCCCGGGAGAGGGAAGAGCAACTGTGAGGAGTAGTGAGTGCTATATTTAACAGCTGGCGAGGTGCCCAAATTCCTGGAAAATTCTTTTTTTTTTTAGGCTTTGGCTCGAGCTTGTTCTCGTGTAAAACAGCACTGGCACCTAGTGGCTGCTGGATCCAGGCACAGCATCCCAAAAAAAGCGTGGAGGGAAGCAGGGAAAGGCTGCTGGTCATTGCCTGCCAGCAGCCACGATGCTGTACAGAGCAAATAAAAGCAAGGGCTTCCCTCCCAAAGAGTTTTCTATGCACAAAATATGATGAAAATCCCCCCAAAAATGCTCCCTTAAATTCTGCCCATAGGTGACAGCCAAATAAACACGAGGTGCTTCACAAGGGGACCTGCTCTGGGGCACAAGGGGCTCTCCAGATATCCCAGTTCTGGCTTTCAGCACTCCCTCTCCCCTGCCTCCTAAAAACTGTTTTGGGGTGAGATGTTCACAGTTTAGAGGGTAGATGTTTTAATGTGCAACTCAGCTTGGCTTGCTTAAACATGTCCTAAACATGGAGGGGGAAAAAAACAACCCTACTGAAAAAAACCCCTGCAGTTAGTGGGGTGGCTGGGGGGGTTATTAGGACAGGACACCAGGAGCATCTCCAGGGATTGCATTCCCAGTGATGTTCCTTCAAAGCTCTCTCTTTTTCCTGACTCAGTATTGCAGCTGCTTTGAGCTCCTCTGGATGGGGATCTCTGAGACTGATTGCAGCTGCTTGGAAATGAATAATTCATCCTCTCCTACTGATTTTAAAGGGAGGCAAAATTATCTGATTGATGATTCTCTGAAGAATTAAGGAGATTGCATACAAAATTGGTACACATTATTGGAGCTTATTAAACATTTACCGTTGTTTGCTGTCAGGCCCTACAAGAACCCTAAATCCAGCCCTGAAATGTGTTTTCTTCTCCCTGTGGCCCCTGGTTCTACCACTTACAGAGGGCAGAGGAGATTTAGGGGCTGTAGAGCTGTCCCCACCTATGGCAGCCCATGACAGTGCTGGTGGGAGGCAGCTCAGGAGGGACCTGCCACCAGCACTGGGTCAGGGTGGTCCTGGCTTTGTCCAGGAAGCTCTGAAACCCTCCTGGGAAGATCCTCTACATTCCTGTGGTGAATTTTTTGTGGTGAAACCCTTTTAGCCAACAGGTTTGGGCACTGCCCTGGTACCTTGCAATGGTATTTTCATTCTGTGCTTGGATGAACTCTTGTGTGGGTTGGAGAGGGACCACGAACCCTTCTGGTGACCCACCTGTAGGTGACTCTGGGTGGCCTGCTGCCCTTGGGTCCTTCCTGATGCTCCAGCAAAACTGGACTGGGATTGGTCATTAAGTAAAACCAATTCACATGGAACCAATCCAAGATGCAGCTGGTGGTGAGCAACCTCCAAACCACATCCCAAGCAATCAGATAATCATTGTTTCCATTGCTTTTCTGAGGCTTCTCAGGAGAAAAATCCTGCTGAAGGGATTTCTCAGAAAGTATCACGGTGACAGTTTGTGTCCCCCAGCCC
This sequence comes from Euphonia xanthogaster, assembly GCA_034509185.1. Taxonomy (NCBI): domain Eukaryota; kingdom Metazoa; phylum Chordata; class Aves; order Passeriformes; family Fringillidae; genus Euphonia; species Euphonia xanthogaster. Next base: position 3,473,541 of record JAYDZK010000271.1, on the reverse strand, counting down.
AGCGTCAGAGACAGCAGCAGCAGCACAAAGATGGGAAGTGGAGATTTAATGTTTCAGCTCATGACAAAAATGTGTCTCCTGACTCTCCCTGACACCAGGCCTGACAGGACAAATTCCCAACCCTGTGTCTCCCAAGACACTCTGCTCACCCTTCTGAAGAGATCTGGGAACAAACCCCACACTATTCCCCCAGCTCCTGTGCTCTCTGAGTGGCTGCAGGAGATGCTGCAGCTCAGAGCACTGCAGAAGATGGCACTGTCACCATCAATTGAGGAATCTCAGCTTCAAGGTCCCTCCCAGCCCACACCAGCCTGATTATTCTGTGATTAGAGAGGGAAGAATGAGGCAGAGAATCTGATTTTCTTGGCTGCAACATTGGCATATCCTGCCTGCAGCATATTCCTCACAGGGAACGTGCCCTGGAAACAATAAACCCTCAGGAAACACCTGCTGGAATGAGCACTTCTGCTCCTGAAAGGGTTGCAGTGAGAAGTGACATCAGCAGAGAGCCAAGTGGTCACTTAGACTTGCTCCAGGTGACCTCTCTTAGCAGCTTCTTCTGCTGCAGCACTCGTGGCCAGGGCTGAATTTCACAGAGCAAATATTTTATAGTGACAACAAATCTAAAGTCACAGGTTTCCTTCCTGCCCTCTTTGTTCCCTGAGCTGTCCAGAATTATCCCAGCCCCAGCCTAGAACCCATCAGCATCACAAACACACTCACACTCCTCACCAACTGCCCCAAAACCACTGGAAGGTGCAAACCCCAATCCTGTGGGATCCCAGGGGAATCTCCTTACCTGAGCTCCCTCGCCTGCCCCAGCAGCTCCCAGCTCCAGGCTGGAAAGTTCAGGTGGAAAATTCTTGCTGAGTAACCCCGTGAGTCAAGAGTGGCACAAGATAAGGAGAAACCAATCAATAATTGGAATCCCACAAGGAGCTGATGGAAGGTTTATCCCTGGTGTGTGTCTGTTGAGCTGCAGACAGCATCTCCCTCTCCCAAAATAACCTTTCCAGGACTGCTCTGCTGCTCAAGGAATTTGGGAGAGGAATGTTTTTCCTTCCTCTGCCTCATCACAGCTTGGTCCAGCCTGTGGAGTGGTGGCTGGATGTGACTCCTGATTCTCATGGAAGCTCTGGGTTTCCATGCTCTACTAGAGGAGCTTGGACACACCATTGTATTTTAAGTGTAAAATACTTTTTTCTCTTTAACAAAACCCTTCCAGCTTTTTTCCCCACCTGTTTCAAGTCCCAGCTAGAGCTGGATAAATTCTCCAGCTGCTCAAACAGCTTTATCCAAAGGCTTTTGGCACTTGGCTCCTCCCCAGAGGGACAGGACCCATCACAGCCTCAGATGTGGGTGCAGCAGGGAGGGAAGATCCAACCTTCCCTTCCTCCCTCCTGCACTGTGGTGGGAATTAAAAGCTGGGAGCCCCTCTGGGATTTGCCTCCCCTCTCAGAGAAGGGAAAGGAGTTTCCATGCCCTTCCCTGGGTGCATCCCTGATCCAAGGGTTAACGCTGCGTCAGCGCCTCAAGGTCACGTTCAGCTCTGCCCTTTGGCTCCAGTGCTTTTTGGACTGGCTGCTGGGGAGAAACAAGATTTCTTGATACCTTATCTCCTGCCTGTGATTCCCAAGGAAGGGCCTGGAAACAGCCCTGTGGGCTGGCAGATCTCCCTGGACACCGCAGCGCTCCTGGGAATGCTCGGGTCCCCAGGTGTGTCCCAAAGCCTTGGGGGGAACTGGAGGGGGCAGACAGAGCCATGGAGCAGCTGCTGGAGCTGCTGGCACAGGGCTGAGCCAGGAACAGGCTGGGCAAGAGCAAGAGCTCTTCCTGCAGGTGATAAAAAACTGCTGGAGCATCAGGAGAAGCCCATCAGGGTTTGAAGGAATTGTTCTTGTGATGGAGAGTCCTGCCAGCCTCACCCCCCAAAATGCAAACAGCTGAGGAGAAGTGGCTCTGTAACCACCTGGGGCTGGGGTGGAGGAGGGAAAGGGAGCCTGGGGACAGCTCAAAACGTGCCCTGGGGAATATTTCAGGTTGTTTTCCTGTTGAGGTTCTGGGCACCCACAGCTCCCCCGGGTGACCTGGCTGTGTCCAGCCCCAGAACTGCAGGAGCTGGGAGCTTTTTGGGGCAGAAAAGGCACTTTCTGGGCTGCAAAGACCTCAGCTTAAGTGCCAAGGGCCTGGTAGGTCTCCCTGAATGCCTCCCTGCCTGTGGCAATGCGAGGAAGGTGACATTTCCCACAGACCATCCTCCTCCTCCAGACCAGGAATCCTCCAGCTTCTTCCTGGTGCCATTTTGTGCCAAATGAATCTAAAGAAAGTAATTTTGTTGTTGTTGTTTTGTTTTACAATCTTCATCCTGCTGAAAAAAAGGTTCCTCCCCATCAGTGCTACCACAGGGCTGCTCTCTGTCCCCTCCCCAGGGGCTGCAAAGAGCCCAGGGGTTCCATCCCCAGCAGGAGAAGGAATCGGGCACAGCTGGCACAGCTGGCACAGCTGGCACAGCTGGCACAGCTGGCACAGCTGGCACAAGGGAAGCCACCCAACACAGAGGGCCAAATGTGCATTTCTTCCCCCACTGAGCCTTGTGCTTCCAGATCATTAAGAAAGAGGATTCAAACTACCTCCACAGAGGAAAACTGAAATGAATTAAGAAAATCGGCTTTGAAATATAAACCCAAGAAGCATTTGCTTCCCTTCCCTCATTTTTCAGCTCCTGAGCTAGAGCAGATCATTTCAGAGAAGTGGCCCTTTCCTGCCAGCACCCAAATTTCACTTTAAAACCAGCATTTCCTGCTCCCTTTCTGTACACCATCCAAGCTGGGACTGGCTGAAACTAAAACTAACTGGGTACAATAAACTCTTCTGCTTCTTAAACATGCTCAGGCCACGAGAGTTGTACCAGTTGTACCCACTCTTCTCTCTAAACCTCCCTGAACAAAAACTTTTCTGATGGGCAATGAAGAGACTAAAAATTACTTGGAAAAAAAATTACTTTTTAAAAGAAAATTGGAAGGCCTGGAAGGATTCCTGAAACTGGATTTTTGTTCTAGGGGGGAAAAAAAAATCCCTTTTTTCCTGAGAAGCCACCTGTAATCATGGGCAATTCCCCAGTGTCAGGGTCTCACTCATCCCTGCAGGACAGAAACCTTGATCGCAGCTTGTTTGCTACACCCTGACCAGGTCCTGAGCAGAAAACTGGAGCAGCCACCAGCCCAGCAGGAGCAGGTGGCTGGTGCAGGGCTGAGATCCTGGCTGTGAGGGCTCTGAGCACTGAAGAGGCCTCTTACATAATGTTGTTTATTTAACAGAAAACGGCCAAAGTCCTTTCTGCTGGGGCTCAGGCTGGCAGGAGATAAAAGTGTTTGCCCAGAGCTGACAGCAAGAGCCCTGCCAGGCTTTGGCAAGGACACACCAGGGCTGCTCTTTGTGAAAATCCAACACCACGTGGATTTTCTTCCCTGGGCAAAACACACACCCCTACTCCAAGCAGCAGCTGCAAGTGGGAGCACTTTGTGGTGGCAAAAAAGTGACTTTCCTGCTGGAAAACACAGACAGGGAGAGTTTGGGAAGGGCAGGTTGAATGGAAAGGTGGCAAAATTGCAGTTTCTGAACTCTAAATCCTGCACAGGTCACTGAGTGACAGCTGAGCTGAAGGGATACCTGGCAAATTTAATTAAAATGTTGTCCTGAGGTGCTTTGCCTTTCCTTCCCCACCCTCCCTTGCCTTTCCAAGAGCAAAAACTCTCCTGCCCTTCTGGAAAACCAAGCCATGGTGACTTTCTGCTGCTAATAATTCATGGCCAGACATGTGAACACCCCAAAGTTCCTCAGGTGATGTTCCTTAAATCGACCCAGGGGTTAAAGCTTCCCCACAAAAAGAGAATATTCTGCCATCCCTCATCAGAAGCTGCAGCAGCAGCCCCAGGACACTTCCCTGGGATGTGGGAGAGCCCAGGGAAGCATCACTCCCAGGAAGAGCCAAGCAGCACCTGCCAAGCCAAAAAGCTCTGGCACAAAACTGGGAAAACCTCAAGACCCAAAACCAGCAATGCAGACTTGGGCAGATCCAAATTCAATCCCACTGGGGGATTTTTTTTGGGGGGGAATGGTCATGAAATGAATAAGGTGGGCTGCTCTGTGTCCACCCGTGCCAGCAGGGGCAGAGCTGCTGCTGCTGAAAGCCAAATTATGGGAGCCCTGTCTGCTCCCAAACCTCGAGACCCCCAGGGACCATCAAAATCCAACTCCTGGTCCTGTAGAGTGCCTGAGAGTGGTGTCCAAACATTTATTGATTTCAGGGTGCTGTCCCCAGATCCTGGCTCTCACTGGCATTCCCTGCCCATCCTGCAGCACACGTGGACAGCCAGGGGCAGGAGAGGCATGGGGAGGATGCAGAAAGAAACCACAGATCCTTCTGGCAAACTTTTGTGGCCAATAGCTGATGAGCTGGATGGGAGAAGTTGCCAAAACAGGAATTTGAGGCTTCTCTTTGGGCAGTGCTCTGATGTGCTGGCACCAGGAAGAGAAGGAGCACTGAGCTGTGTCCTGAGGAAAAGCAGGAGGGGGAAGTTGATGGGATTGATATTTCCAGAACACAGGAAAGCAAAGGGATCACTGCCCTTGCTCGGCTTCTGCTCCTCCAACACCTCCCATCCCTGTATTCAGGGGTGTCAGACCCTCCCCACGCTCCTGTATCCAGATGGATCCTGGCAACATCAGTGCCCACCCTCCTGGCAGAGATCCTGGTGTGCCCAGCTCTTCCCCCAGCCTGAACCTTCCTTTTCCAGCCTTTTCCCACTTGCAGCCTCCTGGCACCTGCACTGGCCCGTGCAGCTTTGCCCCTGCACACCCAAACCTGGCCCTGCCTGTCCCCTGCAGACCCCCAGAGCTCAGCTGGAGCCCACGGAGGATGGTTCCACTGGGAGATCCACGACTTCCATGGGGTTGGGGCAGCACAAGGGCAGATCCCAGCTTTTACAGCCTGGTGCTCTGCTGTGCTCACCTCTCTGAAGGGCACCAAGCCAAGAGGAGCAGCAGGAGCTGGGAGGGAGAGGGAGCAGTGCATAACTGAGGTGGTGGCTCAGCCTCTGCCTGGGACAGGATTGTCCCTGGAAGTCACCCAAGGATGCCAGCCCAGGAACACAAAGCTCACAGCCAGGTGGTGGCAGAGGAGCCCCAGCAGCCCTGGCTGCATCCTCCAGAGCAGAGCCTGAGGGATGCTGCAGGTGCATCTCACCTGAGGTTCTGGGGGGGGAGCACAGAGGGAAATCTGGGGGTCTGGCCAGCAGCCCCACGCCCTGGCCCCGAGCCATGCCCCATCCCACCGGGCACGGCAGCACCGGCTCCACAGCCTGCCCCGAGCCATGCCCCATCCCACCCGGGAGAGGCAGCACCGGCTCCACAGCCTGCCCTGAGCCGAGGCACAGCAGCTCTGGCCCAAACCCACCCCCGAGCCCCTCCTGGGAATGGGCATTCCCGGGCTCCCTTCCCGAGGCAGCAGCAGCCCCCATTCCCGGGCTCCCTTCCCCAGGCAGCAGCCCCCATTCCCAGGCTCCCTTCCCGAGGCAGCAGCCCCCATTCCCGGGCTCCCTTCCCGAGGCAGCAGCCCCCATTCCCGGGCTCCCTTCCCGAGGCAGCAGCCCCCATTCCCAGGCTCCCTTCCCGAGGCAGCAGCCCCCATTCCCAGGCTCCCTTCCCGAGGCAGCAGCCCCCATTCCCGGGCTCCCTTCCCCAGGCAGCAGCCCCCATTCCCGGGCTCCCTTCCCCAGGCAGCAGCAGCACACCCTGCCCGAGCACAGCTGGCACTGCGGGCAGCCAGAGCCGTGCACAAAGTCAGACACCACAAGGCAGGGTGAGCAGATTCCATTTAATGCCATGTGCATATACATCCATACATTTACTGATGTCAATGGCTCGGGTGTGCGTGATGCCAGGTCTTGAAAAATCTACGCCTTGGGTTCCATCTGGGAGCACCAAACCTCTCCAAAATCACCTCAAAAATCAGCTGGGCTGGCCTTGGGCTGTTGAAAAACTGACTTTTAGCCCCAAAAAGCTGTGAATTGAAGGCAGAGCAGGCAGAGCTGAGCCCTAAATTCCCACCCAGCTCTGCAAGTGCTGCTGCAAAGGGCTTGGCCAAGGAAGGTCTCCCTCCTTCCCTCCCTCCTTCCTTCCTTCCTTCCCAGGGAGACAGAAGTGATAAGGAACGAGCTGCCCCTGCTCAGCACCCCCAGGCAGAGCAGCACCCCACCAGCTCTCCAGGGTTTTGGCCAAGGCTGAGGAACAGGGCAGAGAGGCAGAGATAAAACATCCCCAAAAAAAAGGCAAAAAAAAAAGGTAAAAAAGGGGGAAAATGACACTTTCACCACCATGGACGCACAGAAATTGGCTTCTCTTCTCTTATTTTTTTTTTTTCTGGTGTCCAGGGGCCAGGAGTGGCAGCTGCTGGGGGAGGGATGCCCACCCTGCCCTGTGCTGCATCCCAGCAGTTGCAGGGTAGATTTTTCAAGGCCTGGAGATGGCTCCCAGCAAGGCTCCTCCCGATTGCATAGCATTTATTTCAGATAAGGCACTGGTTTGCCCAACAGCAATTCCACATCAATGCAGTTTCCATACAGTCCACATGGATGGCCTACAGTGCAATAACATCAACTTAAAGGCAAGGTTTGGAAGAATAAACCCAGCTTTAAATTTCAACTGAATTACTAAGAAGATAAAGGAAACTACATTTTTCAAAAGCCTTTTTTATTTTCCTTCACCATTGTTGTTTTACAATACAAATATCACCTTGTGAATACACAAAAAACCTACAGAAGATAACTCTGCTTCACGTAAAATACAGAATGGATAGATATATATATATATATATTTATATATATATTTGTCTCTTCTTCATTCTTTTTTTTTTCTTTTTTTATAAAAACTATTTTTGTTCTGCACATTGGCAAGTTTAGGATAGGAGACTTCCCCAAACATACAGTATGTATGGTAGGAGTGGAAACTTAAGAATTACATGCAGTTTCTGCACAAATATTTTAAAGAAATAGATCATCTTTGTTGTTTTTCAACAACACTCCAGTAAGGGGATGGAGAAACCATTCATAGTTCACTCAGTGATCATTTGTAAAATTCTTAAAAAACAGGAATTCATGGCTGTTTTGCTTTTTAAAACCCAGCTACCAAGTAGACAATAAAGTGATACTTTTTTAGCTTGACCTGCCCACAATGTGGGAGCAAGGTCGGACCCTTTTTTATTTGGTGGGGTGGGAGGTTTTTCCCTACACGTGGCAATTTCAACATTATAAGCAAATTTCCAGTTTAATTTAGCTATAAATGCAAAAGTTAGTAATTATACAGTATATATAATTCTGCTTTCATGGAATACTTTATTTTAAATAAAAACATTTAAGACTGCCTACTGACCATACAATCAAGACAAGAAAGGCACTAGAAACATAGACAAATCTCTCTCTCTCCCAAGAAGCATTTTCTTTAAATTTTTTTAACTCTCTATTCTCTGACATGTAAAAATCTTTTTAAATTTAATTATTTTTTCATACACATTTTGAAAAATAAAGTTAGGAAATACTTAGAAAATCACTTTACATTTTTTCTCTCTTTTTTTTTTTTGGGTTTTTTTTTTGGTTTTTTTTTCTTTTTTTTTGCACTTTTTTGACACAGTCTGTCACTGCAGAATCTACAAAATCTTGATTTACCAAACCTTTCTGTGTCTATCATCTGATTCGTAGCACGGTGCAACAGGTAGAAAGATTTCTTGATTTCACCCAAGGCAGATATTTAGAAACCTTCATATAGTCATTTGCTAGAAAATGGCTTACAGCCCAATCTTTGGGGCAAGAGATATGAAAAGTATGTTTTCCCAAGAAAATAATATGCTTTGTTCCCAGATGTGACTGGAAAGACCAGAACTCATGATATAAAAGCTTTTTTCATCTGTGTTGTCGCATCATATACAAAGGAACATGGTGATGGGCAAATGCAAATCCCAACTCTTATCAACAAGAAATGTGTAACAGTGCATGAGCAGTTAAATTCTCTTTATTGTTGTCCAACGCAGATCCTTTGGAGAGGAAAAAAAAAACATCACAGTGCTTACCAGGTAACTGAACAGCTCAGGTCCAGGGAGCTGCTGAAGAGAAGGGCTCAGGTGGGGGGGGTTTTGTTTATGGCATCTTCTCGTGGGGTTTGTGAGCACTTGGGAGGGCTGGCACTGTCACGTGTCGCTGGGCAGGCGGCTGTACCTGCCCTGCCGGCCCCGCGCCAGCGCCGCGCACCGCAGCGGCCAGTGGTAGGAGCGAGGCACGATGCCTTGCACGTTCTTCTCCAAGTACTGGAAGGGCTTGTACCACCAGACCCTTGCCAGGAGGTTGGTTTGGGAAGCTTCTTTTAGCACCTGCAGTGGGGGGGAGGAGGACAAAGGGAGGGTGGATGAAGGGCAGGTCCTTCATTGGCGCCGCCGTTCGCTCGGCGCTGCGCGGTGCCGCGGGATTTCGGGGCTCACCCCAGAACCTCGGGTGCCTCCCCTGATCGTTCCCTCCCAGGTGTGGCACTCACCTCTCCTTTCCCCTCCCTGACCCCTCCAGGCACTGTCAGTCCTGGAATTCCAGAGGGGCGTCAGTGCCTGGCAGATTCAAAGGATGCCCTCTGCCCCCCGGGGGGCACTGGGCCACCCAGGTGTCCTTTGTCCCTTGAGACCTCCCCTCCTGTCCCTGCTTGGTGGCTCCCTGCCCCTTCCCTCCTCCCTTGTAGGTCCCACCTTGTCATTCCACTGGCCTGGTGCTGCCTGAAGCCATGCAGCACAGCCAAGCCTTGTGGGGCATTTCTAGCCAGGTGCCTAATTGCCAGTTAGGTGCCCCTGGATGTTCACTCAGCTTGGCAGGCACTGGCTTCTGTGCCCACGCTCTGCAGCTCTCCTCACACCAGAGCTGAGGATTCCACTCACAATCCAGAGGATTCCACGCTCTCAGACCACTGGAATAACGAGGTGGGACCGAGATGACCTTTAGGGCCCCTTCCAGCCCATGATGATTCTGTGATAGGATCTAAAAATCTGCACTGTCACAACATAAATTCATCTTCTACCATTGTAGGAGGTCTTTGTTGCACATAATTAACAGCATAGGCCACAGATAAGCAAAAGATCTTGGACCATGAGCACAGAAAATATTTGGGCACCAATATGCTGCTACAGACTTAAAAATGTCTCTAAACTCCCTTGTCCACTATCCAGACTTGTGCATTTCCTCTCAGAGAGCCACGGCACATGCAGAGCTGGAAGGGACCCACAGAGATCACTGATCCAGCTCCTGTTCCTGCCCAGACACCCCAACAACCCCACCCTGGGCATCCCTGGAGTGTCCCAACCCTCGTGCAGCTCTGGCAGCCTCGGGGCTGTGCCCATTCCCTGGGCAGTGCCAGCACCCTCTGGAACCTTTCCTGATCTCAGGCTGGCCCTGCCCTGTGCAGCAGGGGAGGTTTCACCTTCCTCAGCACTGTCAGCTCCTCCCTGATTGCTCCAGCTCCCCAGCCAGGAGAACTCTCCACGCCCTGGAAACGCTTTCAAAAACCAGTTCCCTTTTAGCTGAGGCCTCCTCCTGCACCTCGAGGGACCTGTGGCACAAGCCCAGAGCACTGGAAAACCCCAGCTGGCCTCAGCAACCAAACTACACAAAAGCAAGGCAAAAGAACCTAATGCTCTGTTGTTCTGTCCCAAATGTGGCCACCTGGCCCAAATTCAGCAGACTTCAGAAAACTGAGGTTACCCAGGGCTGGGAGAGCCCTGCCTGCCTTTGGGAAGCCCATCCCAGATTTCTGTGGTCAAGAACCCAATGAATGATGCCTCTTTCTCCCCTGCAAACCCAAGAGCTGGGATCAGAGAGGGACTCTCCACAGGACATGGGAGAGCCTGGATATTCTCCCCCCCTCCCCAGGCTAGAGCAGGAGCATCCAAGGAGTGGGAGGAACTCACTTGCTGGTTGGCCATTGTGTGGTACCACCAGAATAGCCTTGTAGTGATGTAGTAAGCCACCACCACGTCCACAGTGTAGTGGTCATGAGCAAGGAGGATGCAGAACATCCCCACCATGCTGAGAGCCCAGCAGAGCCAGTGGTACCACCAGAGTCGCCGTGGGGAATCTGCAGAGAGGCACAAGCAGGGGTTACTGCCAAGTGGAAGCTTATCAGGACTGCTGCAGTGATTAGAAGAGGTCATGGACTGCAATCCTGGCTGACACAGAGATGCCTGTGCTGAGATGAACAGCAGGAATGCTGAGATCACAAAATGAGTACCACTCTCTTAAAGGTGTAACTTAAAATTGTACCCAGGGGTCATGAGATCCTTGGAAATGAGAAAAGCTATGAAATCTTCTGGGAAAGATAAAATATACCCTGGCCAGTCAAATCAACCTGCTTGTGTTTAGGTGGGATACTGGGAATTAGGAATTGTTCCCTGGCAGGGTGGGCAGGCCCTGGCACAGCTGGGGCTGCCCCTGGATCCCTGGCAGTG
>JAYDZK010000271.1:3437470-3450503 GCA_034509185.1 Euphonia xanthogaster | reverse complement strand
GGCAGGGGCTCTGAGCTCTCCCTGGAGCTTCTCCTCTCCAGGTGAGCACCCCCAGCTCTCCCAGCCTGGCTCCAGAGGCTCCAAGGCCTCCTCTGGACCTGCTCCAGCAGCTCCACATCTTCCCTGTGCTGAGGCCCAGGTCTGGGGTCTCCTTGCAAGCAGAAACAGTTAATGCTCACAATTAACACTGATGAGACAAAACCACATCCACTTAAACCAGTAAAAAACCACCTCCCTTATCAGTTTGTTCATCTTGAAACTCCTCCTCAAGCACTTTGAAACCCAAGCAAAGCAAAGAAAACCTGAGCCTTCTGAAATGAAACTGTGCCCTGCTCGTGTTTGTGCTCCTCCTCTCTAAGCTTTGCTGCCAGGGCAACAGTCACTATAGAAATCAGTCAAATAATTGGCAATTTCAGCAGCTCGTCACCAGGAGCCAGGAAATCCTTTCAGAGGCAGTGCTGTGCTCCACTTGCAACCCTCAGCATCCTTCCCAGACAGCCCAGAAAAGTTTCAAGAGAAACTCAAAAAAAGAGAGGATCCGACCCTCGGTGAAAAAATGAGAATCTCAATGAGAGAGGTTCATAAGCACAGCTGGAAGGTCCAGTAATGGTGCTCTGGCCTTTGGAAACCAAACCCTGAGGTTCACACTGACAATGTGTGCACACAAATAAGCAGAGAAAGCAGCTGCTGCAAGGGCTGAAGATTTAATGCTTTATACCCCAGCCCACCAGTGAACTCCCCATGAATGATGAGCAGGAGCCACACAGTCTGAGTGCCCCAAAAGAAAGCTGGGAGCTCTTGTGCTGTGTTTTTAGAGCACAAAACAAACTGTTCACAGCAGCAGGGCCTGAGTCACTGCTGCAGCCACCTCCTCTCCAGGCATTTCCATCATGGCCAACAATAACACTCTGACACCTCCATAACTGGACATGCTGTACTGGACAAGCACCTCTGCACACCAATCTGCAAGGGGAGGGAGCTGCCTGCCACAAATTATGTGCTGGATAGCCCCAACAAGCTCTCAAGCAGTGTTTCCCTCCCTCCAGGACAGCCTTGCCTCCAAACCAGCATCACCACTAACGAGCAAGAAGCTGCTGGCAGTGTAAAACAGGCCAGTACAGCTGGGCTTGTGTTGGAAATGCAAATATATGCAAATATAAAATAGCTGGAAGTATAACACTGAGGCACAGGTGGGCTCACAAGTTGCACAGAGCTCTAAAAGAGTTTTCCAAGGTCGGCCTCAGATGGAAAACATTGGACAGGAAGTCAGAGCAAGAGGAGCTACTACTATGAAAAGAGAGGCTGGGATGAAAATGCAAAGCAACACCCACATCCCCTGAGCACAGCTACTTACACAGCTTCAGAGGGAGCAAAAGCCCTGCCTAAATACTACATCAATCCCTGAGCAGCCTGCTTTTTTCTAAAGTACTTGATACCAAGAAGAAAAAGAAACCTCACCAGATATTTTCTATCCTAAATGAATTATAAAATAACCACCCAGAAATGAAAATCCACTCCTGGGTGTAACAGCTCGGAGCCCAGAGTTAAAACCCAAAGCACTTGCAGCACAGCTGGAAAACCAAACAGGTCCCACTTCCAGCTGGGAACACCACCAGGGAGGATTTCCCTCCATGAGGCTCCATCAGAGCCTGGAGCAGCCTGCTCTTAGTGGAAGGTGTCCCTGCCCCTGGCAGAAACTGAAACTGGGTGATCTTTAGGGCCCCTTCCAAGCAAACAATTCCCTAATGCTGTGATTTACAGCTCAGCTTTCTTCCCCTCCCATCTTCCTGGTGCTTGGCAGCAGTTATGAAAAGCAGCAAACACTCAGGAGCAGCCTCAGCTGAGCAGCAGTCCCACCCCAGGAGCAGCTGCTAAGCAGGGCTTTCATTTTCCCAGGACAGAAATCCTGCTTCCAATGATCCTGGAATGGAAAGGATGGAGCAGGGAGGAGGGCAGGGCAGGTTTAAGTTGCAATTATTTCAGGCTGGGAAGCTGCCCCAAGTCAGGGAGGCAGAGCCTTTCTGCCCATTCCAGGTGCAACCCAAGCACCCATTCCATTTTGTACTCCCTTCCACAATCCTAATGTCTCAATCCTAAAATAATTCCACATTTGCAACGAAGTGGGACCAATACTGGCTTATTTTTGAGCAGCTGCAATAGGAAATCCATGTGCAAAGAGGGGTGTGAAAATATTAACAGAACATCACAAATCTTTAAAAATTAGTTTAGTCTGGATATTAGGAAAAAAAATTCTCCCCTGTGAGGGTGGTGAGGCCCTGGCACAGGGTGCCCAGAGCAGCTGGGGCTGCCCCTGGATCCCTGGCAGTGCCCAAGGCCAGGCTGGACTGGGAGCACCTGCAGAAGGTCCCTGCCCATGGCAGGAGGTGGAACAAGACGAGCTTGAAGATCCTTCCAACCCAAACCACCGTGTGATCTGATGAACAATCTGCTCAGACACCAGGATCTTCAATGCTTCAGCAGCTTCCTAGAGCAGAACCAAGCCCACAAACCACCCCACACCCCTGGGGCACCACAGCCAAAGCTTGCCCCCGTGGGATGGGGACAGGAGCAGCCCTGAGTGCTGCTCAGGCAGCAGCAGAGCTGGGCACACATCCCTGTGCTGCCTCGGGATGTGGCTCAGGCAGAGCCAGGGCAGGGCTGGAAGCAGAGCCCCACGTCCTCTGCGACCCTGCAGACAATCAGGCACTGAGAGTGACTCCTGACACTGCCCAGCCTCCCCACACTGATGCACAAACTACAAAAGGAAAACACTGAAAAGGCAGAAAAAGTGTTTTGTTTTTTTTTTCCCCCCTACAAGGCAGGGCAAAAGGATGGAAGCAGGAAAATAAGGAGAGACAAAACATTTATGACACGCTCCATATTTTAACTCAGTGCAGGTGTTTTGAGGGTTTGGTGAGGTTTTTTTTACCTCCAGTGACTACCTAAAAGCCATTTATTATTAGAAAGTCAGATCTGTTGGAAACCTCTGGGAATCTAAGTGGCAGCATGAATTTCAAAATTAAAAAATCACGGGAACAGAAAGGGAAGTTGTGCCCAAGGAAACTGAGAGCAGTCTTGTGACTGATGGTAACGTGGCTCTGAAATGCAGACTCCAGCATCATTTGCCAAACCAGCCATGCAGATTAGGAAAAGGAAACCTGGCAGAAGTCACAGAGAAAACAGATCCTCGCTGAAGACTTAAATCAGTTACTTGACATATTTTTTTCATATTAGGGTTTGTTACTGGCCATGTATGAGACAGCAGCCAGACCACAACAGTTGCTCCCTCCCAACTGCCTTTGCCAGGGCTGTAACTAAAGCAAAAGAAAACTAAATTTACATGCTGTGATTCCCAGCCTAGAATAATATTTCCATATTTCATTAGCAATATAAATATTTTATTTCAAACATCCTACTTTTGAAGTCCCAACACATCAGACCCACATCAAAGACATCAAAGAAATGTGAATATCTTCATGCACGATGCTGTTCTCTGCACTTCAGCTGTTCCTTTCCATAAACCCACCCAAAAATACACACCATCAACATTATTCCTTTTGACTGCCATTCCTCTTGGAAAACAAAACAATCCCTGGGTTTGCCTTTATTAATTCAGTCTCATGTAACACCGAGTGTTCCTTGGTCTGAAACACAAAACACCACACGTATTCCAGATGACTTCTGGTATAAATAATCTGAATTTTTGAACATAGAGTCCTCCTCTTTCCAGCAATACCTGCTGAGAGCTGCACCAAAAATCATGCAAGTCTCTTCAAGACATGCATGTGCAGGAAGGAGAGGAAGGCTCTTGCTGCACAGTTGCTCTAGAAAAATCAGGAGATGCAGGAGAGTGTGATGCTGCTTTCCATCTCCCTGCAGCCCAGGCACACAAGAGCTTGCCACAGGGAAATACTCAGGTGACACATTCCCTGGGGATGTCCAGCAGGATCCAAAATCCCTGCTGCATGGGAGCAAGCAAACAAAACCAGGGAATGACAACTCTGCTGCTCCTTCTGATGTGCAGGGGCTCCTCTGAGCAGAAAGGGTGAGGTAAGATGCTCTGGAACTGCAGGAATTCATCAGGGGGTTCAGACTGGATGCTGGGAAGGGATTGCTCCCTGGGAGGGTGGGGAGGCCCGGGGTGCAGCCAGCTGGGGTAGTGAAAGGTGTCCTTGCCCATGGCAGGGCTTGGGATGAGAGGATCTTGAAGGTCCCTTCTGAGCAGAACCATGCTGGGACTGTGTGATCTGACAAGGAGCCCTTGGGAGCAGGAAAAGCCCATGGAGGCACCTCCTGACAGGCTCTGTGACTCCCCAGCATCCCCTCCAGGCCTGGGAAATGCCTCTGGGCCTCCAGAATATCTCAGGAGCACAAAACCAATGAAGGGCACCCTGGCACAGCTGCAGCTTTACCCAGGCAGCCCACAAGCAGACCTGCTCTACAGGGCTGCCCTCGAGCTCTGCTCTGACATGCAACCCTTAGAGAGATCTCCCCCACCTCCCAAACCTGATAAAATATGACATTTCAATAAAAGGTTATTTAAAAAGAAAAAAAAAATCTTCCTGCAAGCCACAGGAGAGCTGTTGAAATGACTACTGGTGGGAAAAAATACAAGTGGTATTCTGGAAACAAGAGAAAGTACTGAAGTACCCACCAAAAGATGTTAAACAGTCTCAGAAGTTGGAGTCTGGGGGTTGTTCAGGTGTTTTTGTTTTGTTTGTGTGGTTTTTAGAGGTAAGGGTGGGGCTACTAGATATAGCACAGGATATAAATACACAGGAGGTTCTCTTTTAAAAGTAAATATATTATTATCTGTCCTTGGGCATTGCAAAAGCTTTTCACTGGGACTGAAAAGAACCTAAATCCACAACTATTTCATGTGGGTGAGGGGAGAGAAGTGCAGTGGCAGAGATCCTGATGACACATGCAGCTCACCCTGGGTGGCACCACAACAGCACTGGCAACAAGGCTCTAATTCCAGGTTTGATTTCCCATCAGCAGTGAAACAATGTGGGGTCTGGAATTTATCTGATCCTGAGACAAACTTGTGCTGGTCTGGATCAGCCTGAAATGTAAGACATGCCACATACAGCAGTAAATTCAGATTTAATGGGGGCACAGCTGAGCTCAGCCCAGAAAAGCCAGCAGCTCCTGGACAGCACAAGCAGAGCACGTTCCTGGCTGGCTTTGGGATTTCTTGCCCTCCCCAAACACGATCTGCAGGAGCCAGGCTGCCAGCAGCAGGGCTGCAGGCTCTCCCTGCTTTCTGGAGGAGCAAGGAGGAAGGATCAATATTCAGAAAGCTCTTGAGAAGCAGTGGGACAGCCCCTGGGGAGCAGAGCAGACACAGCGCCAGCCCAAAATTCAGGCAACCTGGAGCTCCTCAGCCCACTAAAAGCCACTTTTTGCCAAGTAACCAATTTCCTTACACTCTCCAGTAAATAAAACATGAAGGGCAGGCAGAGACATAAAATATGAATGCACCCACGCCCGAAAGCAACAGGCCCTGTTATTGTAGATGCTGCATAAATCATTGAGGACAAGGGGACTCGTGTCCCCTAAGGGAGGGCACAGAATTTGGGGTCAGTCAGCAGGCAAGGGAGCTCAATATTAAGAAATGTTCCATCTCTGCTCTCCTTTGTGATCTGCACTGCCTAAAAATAGCAGAAACCACTTCAGTGCATGGATTATTTAATCAGGCCAGATGGGTGAAAGGCAGAATCAAGCCTCAAGACAAACATCAGATTGCTTGTCTTCAAGAGTCTCTTTCAGAGGTCGAAGTGTAACTTCAATCCTTAAATTCACTTTTAAAAGGCAGAACAATTCCAGGTAAAGGTAAACTGACACTGAATTCCACCTTGTATTCACAGCTTCTCAAAAACAATAAATGCTGCTTGTCTTCAAAGTATTTGCCCAGGAAATGTGACAAGTTTTCTAAACTAAGTATTAGATAAACATTCTTTAGCTATGATAAATAACTGCTGCAGTCCCTTCACCACATCCTTTGCAGGGAATGCTTGGTACAGGATGCATTCTGGCTTTTAGGATCTATGTAGGATATCTGAAATGCCCCTGGGTATTTCTTTCTCACCACTGTACAGGTTGGGTCACTGTTTATGAGTTTGCAGCTGGGAGTGCTACAACAGCAGCTGAAGCAAGGAGAACTCAAACTCTTCTAAAGGCTGATAAAAAGTTTTTAAAAAAATTAAAGAAAGCAAATAAATATAAACTCAAACCCCCAAAATCAAAGGGGGAAAAAAAGCAGCAGGAAACAAACTTTTCCCAAAGAAAATAATGGCTTTCCTAACTGAATTTTAGGAATTCAGTTGTTTTAGGAAAGGCAACAGAAAATATATCAAAGGGACCAGTGATAACCACAAGGAAGAGTGATAAACACTGAAGGCTGGTGACAAAGCACTGTGAACACTTCCTAAAAGCAACTTTAAAAGTCCATGGTTTCCAAAGCACAAGTTATTTCCCCTTGGCTTGTCTGTTGACACTTCACACACTTATTGCAAAATAAAGTCTCTTCTGAGAGTGTCATATTACACACTCACATTCATCACACCCTCACTATATTTTGGTTCTGCTTTTTTTTTCCCCCAAGTAGAACTCTCCTCATAAAAAAGCAGAATAAGAACAATTCAAAGAGCAGAGTAAATCTCCTAAAATCTTTCTCCTTACCTTGGGCAGACTAACCCAGATGAGCTCAAACCCAACCTTTCCAATGGGAGCCTTCAGCTGAATTCCAGTCCCTGCACACCTGGGACTGTGTCACCTGTGCCAGCAGAGCTACACAGGCTTTTCTCAGAGGCATCCCCCTCCTCCTGTCCTGTACCTGGGTGATTCCACGGTGGAAAACCTGCTCTTTTCCTCCTTTTCTGCAGGAAAACCTGCTCTTTTGCTTGTTTTCTGCAGGAAAACCTGCTCTTTTGCTCCTTTTCTGCAGGAAAACCTGCTCTTTTCCTCCTTTTCTGCAGGAAAACCTGCTCTTTTGCTCGTTTTCTCCAGGCAAGGAGCAGGAGCAAGTCCTTCCCCTTTCGGTGGCAGCAGCGAGTTGTGAGAGCAGCCCTGCTGGATGCTGAAACCAAACCTCACATTTCCTAATCTGCCTTTCTATTTTTAACCAGAGTCATTTCTGCACCTCCTCTGCCATGCAGACAGCTGCAGAAAGCAGCTGGAGACAACAGAGTGCTCCATCAGGGCAATTTTTTTGGCAAAAAACCATCCTCAGGCCAGAAGAGAGTGCACAAGGTGTGTGCTCCTTCTCCTTGTCCCTTGTGGCCACAACAGAGTGTGGCAAACTGGTTACACAAAGCACCGTGGCTCACCTGAACTGGCTGAGATCCCAATCAGCACCTCCTGTCCCTAAAAACTCAAAGGAGAAAGGCTCCAGCAAGGATCCAGAGCATGGATCTGCTCCTGTACTGGGCTGTCCCAGGACAGGGAGGAGGGACCACCCTGCCCTCTGTAAGGCAGCATCACCACCTGGCACTTGGGAACACTTGCTGGGGTGTCCCCAGCACGGAGAGCTCCTTGCACAAGCTCCCACCTCCTGGGGAAAGGTCTGGAGTCACCTTCTCCTCCAGGTTTGGATATCTCCTCCCCCAGGCACTTGGTGTCAGCCACGCAGCAACCCCTGAATTCTCTGCTCACATGGGGAGAGCAGCTTTAAAAAGCTCAGCTTTAAAAAGCTAATGTGCAGCCAGGCTGTTAAAGTTAACCAAGCAAAAAGGGCACTTTCCTGAGCAGCAGGAGCAGTTTGGAGCTTTCCCAGGCAGCTGGGAAGCCGGGCAGGCAGAGCACAGGCTGTGCAGGGCGCTGAGCTGTGCCAAACTTGGGCACACAGCACTTGGGGCATGGGCTAGCACTGACAGTGAGGCCCAGCTTTCTGAGCTGTGCCCTCCAACCAGACTCATTTCCTCCCTGGAGATGCCTGAAAATGCCCTGGAAGGACCAGGCAGACCTTCTGGCAGAAGGCAGCCAGGCTGAGAGTTTGGCACTTGAAAACAAACCCGGCTTAGGGGGGGGAAGGCACAACTCCAACAGCGACTCAGGGAGCTTAGAGGAGTTTAGCTGGAAGCTTTGAGTCATGCTCTTGGACAGGGGCAGCTAGAACAGCCTAAGCCCTTCTTGAACCCTTTTTCTTCTGCTCAGGACACGGCTGCAAACATCACAAATGGAACTACTTCTGCTGCTGTCCATGTGCTACAGATTTTCCATGCTTTAAGTTACTCACACAAAACAGACTGGCTGCCAACACGATCAATCAAAATGTAAAGCAACTGCAGACAGGGCTGTGCAGACTCTAAGTATTAAATGCTCCAGAGAAACCCATCACTTACATGCCTACAGAAACAAAAGTCAAGCAAAACAGAAGTCTGGTGTGGAATTAAGCACAGCAAGACCCACAGCAAATCTTCCCAGCTCAAAGGGATTTGAATCACAGGATGCCAGGAAACGAAGCTGCTGAGCAAAACACTCCATCAGCCATAAACCCACGTGAAATTACATTTCATTAATGAATGACAGTGTTTATAAGCAAGTAAATGCTGTGTTTCCCCTCTGCCTTAGTTGGAGCTGCTCTCTTAGGAAAAAGACCACAGGGTGAGCAGGTCCTCTCCCATCATTAATCCACTGGCCTACAGCACTTTGTTAACAGGCACAGAAACCACGGCAGCAGCAAACACCCACGTGTGAAACCAAGATCTGCAAGTAATTTCAATTCTTACCTTCTGGAAAAGGGGAATTTCAGGGGCAGGAAACCTCTTTAGCATCTTTTACAGGCACCAGGCCCGTGGGTTAATGGTTTACCTGACAGTGCTGTTAAGCAGATTAGATAAGAGTGGTTTTGTTACGGTCTGTTTTCCTGCCTTTGTCTGCATAACCAAATCAACCAGCAAATGAAGAAGTCAGGGTATTACCTGACAGAGCAGGAAGAAATTAACGCTCCTCTCAGCTTGCTCACACCATCCTGCTATAAAACCACATTTTTTATACAGATACACATGCCCATCTATACACACACAGCCTAAAAACCAACGCCTGGAGTAGCTCTTCTCTGTGTGTACCCTTGTGTGTTCATATACACAAATACATGTCTCAAAAATATACACAGATAAGCCACTGCAGGCAGTTTGGTTTAGTTTCTTCCCCAGAAGTCAAGTATTAAAAAAAAATAAAAAACCAACTCCTTGACTCATTGCTCTAAATCTATGATAAAGCTTCCAGCTTAAAGCATTGAGCTCCAAAGAGGTTTAGGATGAGCACAAGAGGCGGCCGTGCCCAAAGGCACAAACAGGATCACAGCCCCTGGAGAGACTCCACAGCGGATCCGGGGATCAAGTCCTGCTCCCCTGTGCCCTCTGAGAGGGTTTCTGTGCTCTCCCAGTGACCCACAGGCTGCTCCCCACACCCGTGGCTGTGTCTGTGCTGGGGGGCAGCGGTGACACCCGTGACACACGCGGAGCAGGCACAGGCACAGCCACTCTACACATCACAGAAGGTCTGAAACACCTCCCTGCTCCTGCTCCTTCCACAAACACCGCACACAACTGCCCTGGGGATACCTGGCAGCAGTCAAGGGGGATGTCAGGCGTGGGGAGAGCTGCCCGAGGTGACAATGGGGACAGCAGACTGTGCCTGGCTTTTAGTTTGTGCAGGCACCGCCGTTGCCACGCTGTGTAACTCTGGTTCTCTCCCACATGAGTGCTGCAAACAAACCTACAAACCCAGAAAGCAGGGGGAGATTCCGTGCCCCGGCAGGAGGTGAAGCTGCCCGATGGGAACAGAACCCTGACCTGGGGGACAAGCCACCGGCAGGGCGCTGCTGTCCCGCATGCTGGCAGCTTGGCTGGTTTCTAGTAAAAAAGACCCCGAGCTAAACTAAAAACGAAGATTAAAACCAAGCAGCGAACAACCAAGTAACCACAAGTTTAAGCGCCACTTTCAAAAAGTCACCCGAAAAAGACAACCAGCTCCCCATAGCTGCGCTGCAGACCTGACTGTACCCGAGCCCCTCTGTGGCTCCCCAAACGCAGCCAAACACCCATTTACACTCCCACGGGACTATCCGCAGAGGAAAGCTACTCACCGCTGGAAATGAGGCGGCAGAGAGCAGCAGAAACGCGGCTTTTCCTCTTCCAGCCGCTCCCGGCTGCAGGACGGGGACGCGGCGGCGGCGCGGCCACTCCCGGAGCGCCTCCTTCGCCAGCCCCGACTTCCTTCGCCTTCAAAGTTGCCTTTCAGCTTCCCCCGGGCTGGCCTTCCTCAGTGCTCCTCTCCCAGCTGCTCGCCAGCCCCGCGGGAAGCGCCTGCGGAGGGAAAAGGGGAGAGGTGAGCGGAGATCCAGCGGGGATGGAGCCAGAGCGCGGCCGCCGCTCCCTCCGCGGGCGCGCCGGTGCGTCAGCGCCGGGAGAGGAGGGGACGGAGCGCCCGCCACGGGAGGAGGAGGAGGAGGAGGAGGAGGAGGAGGAGGAGGCCGGGAGTGCCAGCCCGGCCGCGGGTGGTGCAACAGATCCCGGCAGCGCTGCTGTGCCGGCAAACAGCACCCAAAACACGGGGGAATGGGCACATCGCCGGAGTTCCGAGTGGTGATTCCTACCGGACGCGCGGAACGCTGTCATTAAGCGTCACTTAAAAGTCACTGCAGGGAGGAAGGATTCCTTTTTCCAGTATATATGAGTACCAGATGTTAAGTAACACCCTACAAATTAAAAAAATACCCTCCACTAAAAAGAAAAATCGTGTTCCACCCCACTAACACGAAGCAAAACAACTAATTCCCCAAGCTTTCCATGAATTTTTTGGCTCCATCCCACTGCTGCCACCCAGCAGCAGAGTCCCTGGCCAGGCAGCATCGCCATCCCCCGAGGGCTGGCATCCAGCCTGTATCCCAAAGGCCACAGCAAGGACTGGAAGCACACGGGATCTCCTGCCCGTGGATGCAGCGGGAAAGGCCGGTGAAAGCATCCCAGGTGAGAGGGAGCAGAGGACAGCGGGGAGTTGCTGTAATTCGGTGCAAAACCACAACACAAAGCAGGCTGAGTCATGTAGGGAAGACTGATGAGCAGGGCTGGCAGTGTTTTCCAGCAGAGCACGGACTCTCCCGAGCCTGCTGGATCCAACAGAGACACTGTCCAGGAGTGAAGTCAGAGGCGTAGGAAGCAGCCTGCTTCCACTCCACAGATGGAATAATGTGGAAACTGAAAAATAGGCAGTGGCAGTAACAAATAGCAGCATCAAGTTTTCTGAGCAACATCCCGAGAGAGGGAGCCTGTTGCCAGGAACACCGAGGAATCTGCAGAGCCACATCCAAGAAGCACAAGGCGGAAAAAGAATTTTCAGAAGCTGCACACAGAAATCCTTCCACACTCATCCTATCACACAGAAGACAAGTATTTTAAAGGAGGAGTCGCTGCTTTGGGGGTTTTTAATAGATCCACGCCCCTGAGCATGGCCCAGCAGTGCTTTTTCCTAACACATGGAGACAGCCAAGTATCCAGTGGAACAATGTGCTCACCAACAGCTCCTCCACAAAGTTTAAACACCTAAAAACAGCCCATGGTCCAGCCCAACTCAGCCCATTTTATTTAAAATCTAAGGAAACATGGAATGAGGCACCACTGAGCTCTGGTTTTGTTTATTTTTTTCCAGCAGTCTTTTGGTAACTGGGGTCTGTAACACTCAGCAGATGTCATCTGCCCAACCTGGCCCCCCTTTCCAGGAGGGATTCTGGAGTGAAAACAGTAATTGCTCATCACCTAAAGATTCCTTAGGTGTAATTCAGTCAGTACCAATCCTGTAAATCCCTCCCACTGAGAATACACATAAGGAATCTACAGCTTAATCAGAAGAAGCCACAGGCCAAGGACTCCTTGCCATGCTGAGGACACTGGTGTCTCCTCTGGGTCCTCACACACCTCTCAGGACAGCACAAGTCACCTGGTGAGGCCAGAGGCCAACTCGGTAACTCCCTCTGGACAATAAATGCATTCATATTTGACAGAAACGCTCTTGTGCTCCTCCAGCAGACCTTATCTTGATGATATTTTTTCCCCCCCCATGATCCAGGCTTGTGTGAGTTCAGTGACCTCAAGGCACATAACAAAGGCAGCCCTGTGTTCCCACGAGTCAGGTGGGGCCAGAAGGGGGAACAGAAGACAGTAGGACGAGTATTACAGGTAATTAAAAGTGAGCTTTGAGAACACCTCTTCAAGCGTGGTGCATTTAAATACTGCATGTGTCCAGACAGATACAACATAACACCCTGCAAAGCCCAAATAAACAGAAACACAATGTTAAACAAATAAAAAGAAGCACAATGAACTCTTCCACTGGACGTGCAAAGGAGGGTGTTTTTTTCTTCACCACAGTGCAGCCAGGACATATTTAGCCTAAGGGCTGAAAGAGAGGACAGCCTGAGCTGATGACATAATTTTCTTTCTATAGGACTGGATATCTGGGACTACTGCCCTCAGTTCAGTGGCTGTTGCTGTTTTACCTTTACCTTCCCCCACCCTGCTTCAAAACAAGAGAGTGACAATCACCCAAAAAACGCCCCAAGAACAGAGATGGCCACAGAGATGTTGTTTCTTTCCCACCAGAACATGAGCAATGTGACAAAAGCCAGATCTGAGGCTGACTGCTGGCACTGAGGAGAAAGGGCTGCTACCCCAGGGCTGATGTGTCTTGATCATTGAAGCACCACAAGCATTTGGAATGTCCTTCCAAAGGCCTGGGGAAAGGCCATCCTTGCCTTGGCAGCTTAAATCTGCCTGAACATCAAAACCAGTCAGATTATGTTGAGCCCCCTTGTTCCCTACCCATCAGAAAAGAACTGTGTATTAGCAGTGAAATCCAGCACTGAGGGTGGTAATGAAAGTCTCAGGCAAGTGAGAAAAAACTGCTCAGAATCCCAAATTCACTGAGGCTGGAAAATCCCTGCCAGCCCAGGGAGCCCCAGCTGTGCCCAGTGCCCACCTTGTGCCCAGCCCAGAGCCCTGAGTGCCACCTCCAGCCCTTCCTGGGGCAC
>JAYDZK010000271.1:3343137-3359361 GCA_034509185.1 Euphonia xanthogaster | reverse complement strand
GAGCAGGGAGCGGGTGGCACAGTTGGGACACTGGGAAGGTGGTGACACAGCAGGGACACCAGCATAGGAGCAGGAAGGTGGTGGCACAGCAGGGACAGCAGAGAGGTGGAAGCACAGTGGGGACACCAGGGAGGTGGTGGCACAGTGGGGACACTGGGAAGGTGGTGACACAGCAGGGACACCAGTATGGGAGCAGCAAGGTGGTGGCACAGTGGGGACACTGGGAAGGTGGTGACACAGCAGGGACACCAGTATGGGAGCAGGAAGGTGGTAGCACAAGCAGGGACAGCAGGAAGCTGGTGGCACAGTGGGGACACCGGGAGGTGGTGGCACAGCAGGGACAGCAGCATGGGAGCAGTGGGGAGGTGGTGGGCAGCACAAAAGATGCTTGCAAGGTCTCACTTCCCCTTCTGGGCCTGCATCCTGAGGGGTTAAACAGGCAAAATTCCCAGGGTAACTCCTCCTTGCTGGGGTTTTCCCTTGGGAAAGAATGGGGCTGGGTTTGAAGCATTTTCTGCCTTAGTGCAGTAAATGAATATCTGGGGAAAGTCCGTAGGGTTTGGGTTACAAGAGCTAAGCTAGAGTGCAAGAGATGCCAAGGTTTCTCCATTGTTCTTCATATGATTGTCATCAAATCTCTGCTTCCACAGACAAAACCCCCGTTTTCCCTCTCTTCCTCCTTTTCTTTGGAGTATCAGTTTTGCTCTTCTCCAGCAAATGACTCTTTTACAGAAGGTTTTCCCCTCTGGTTGCTCATGGATACAGTATCACCCTTTTGCCACAGCAGCCCTGGTAAAAGAAAATAAGTTTTTAAGGAAAATTTTGATAAATGTAATTTTTATACATCAAATGCAACTGGTAGGAACAAATATTTTAATTTTTTTTTCAGTATGCTGGCAGGAGTTGGGAGGGTTTTTTAATGATAGAATAGCTCACTCTCCTGAGGCTTAGGGAAGTGTTTGACTTAAAACTCAGCATCACAGACTCTCCTGGGCTGGAAGGGACCCACAAGGATCATCAAGTCCAGTTCCTGACCCTGCACAGGACACCCCAATAACCCCTCCCTGTGCTTGCTCCCACTGCTTGCCTGTGAAAGTGAAGGCTTGCTTGATCATTCTATCATTTTAAAAGCCCATTCCTCCATTTGCTGATAGGATCAGCTGCAAACATTTCAAAAGGCTCTATTTTTATTTAGCTCTAATTTTTCCTTCCTGCAGACGTGTCCAGGCTGTGGTACTGAAATAGGGTGTGTGTGAAACGCTTGACTGGAAAAAAATGAATCATATTCCTGGTGTTGTGAGCTTGGCCTGTAAATAAAAGAGCAGCTGGGGGAGTCCTGACCCTGCCCTGGCTGTTGGGTCAGGGTTTCCCTGGGGCTCTGAGTGCTGCCAGCTGGATGCTGGTGCCGAGTGAGCGCCGTGCTGCTCAGCCTCGCCGTGATTTCAGGAGTGAGAAATGAAATCCCTCACCAGAGCAGGTCGCTGCTGCAGCCTGCCATGAGCTGCAGCTCCTGGACAGCTTCCAGACCCGTGTCTGTGCCAGCTGCAGCAGGCAGGAGTGGATTGAGGGCACCATAGGGACATGGGCTTGGATCTGATGGGCCACCGTGGCTTTCTGGTGCCTCATCTCCTTGTGCAGCCTCACAGAGCTCTGCCTTCTCTGGGTGGCTGGGCAAGGGTGTTGTGTGCACTCAGGGGATCTCTCAAATGTCCTGCTCAGCTCCCATCCATCCTTCATTTCCACCCCTCAGCTGTGGAACGTGGCACTTGCAGGTGGCTCTGGCCTCGCTCCCACTCGTGATGCAGCCATGGAGGTGCTGGTTGAAGAACTGGGGATGTGGAGGTAGGAGGAGGTGCTGCCCTAAGGACCAGAATTTATACTTGAATTCCTACTGAGAGATGGCAAAAAATCCATGCAATTTGTTGGGACAACCCTAAACCCAAAAGGGCAGCAGAGCTGGGGAGGGCTTCTGATGAGGAGCAGCTCAGGGAGCTGGGGAAGGGGCTCAGCCTGGAGAAAAAGAGGCTCAGGAGGGACCTTCTGGCTCTGCACAACTCCCTGCCAGGAGGGGGAAGAGCCTGCAGGGCTTGGGCTGTGCTCCCAGGGAACAGGGACAGGATGAAAGAAAACAGCCCCAAGTTGTGCCAGGGGAGGCTTAGATTGGATATTAGGAAACTTTTTTTGCGGAAAAAGCTGTAGGACATTGGAATGGTGAAATCACCATCCCTGGAAGTGTTCAGAAAACATGTGGGTGTGGCCCTTGAGGATGTGGTTTAGTGGTGAACACCATGGTGGTGCTGGGTTGATTGTTGGCCTTGATGACCTTAAAGGTCTTTCCCAGCCTTAACACCTCCATAAGTCTGTGATGATAAATGTTTCTTGTCTGGTGCATTTGCTATTGAAAGTGTGGTGGTTCTGCTCCCAACAAGCATCAGTGATGTCTGGGAGAGGCCCCACAGACCTCATGCTTTTAACTGTCAGATCAGAGGAGAAGATGCTCCCTGATAGGATCTCCTTGAGTAGTCACACATAATTTATGTGGGCAAGCACAGCTACTCCTTCCCAGGGCCAATTACCTCAGGAGGAGCTGAGGTCACTCCTTGGGATGCTGTGAATTGAGCAATGGTGGCTCTCAGAGCAGAGGACACTGGTGGTTCCTGATTTCCAGCAAGACTCTCCTCTCTCAGAGGCCACATCTCAGGAGAAGCCTCCTGCCTCTGGCTGCAGCCTGCTTCCACCCAGCAGGGCAGCATCTTGGGGAAAGCTTCTTCCCTTTGGGACTTTGGAAACTAAGCCAAGAGACCCTTGAGAGGCAGCTCAGTCGAGCCTGATCCTAAAGACAGCCAAGATCTTGGTGTCCCCCTGTTTGCCAACCTCATGGAAGGGTTCAGGAGGAGGAGAGACCAAAAACAGAGTTTGGTTTCTTGGTCTGCTGCAGCCTCAGCCCAAGGTTTGGAGAGACATGTTTGTTTTTTTCTCGTTTCCTGGATGAGGTAAGGCAGGGTGGGCTGAGCACTGAGCTCATCCAGACAGGGCCAAACAGCAGATTTCCAAGGAGTGGGGAGAGTGTGGCAGTGTCATCTTTAACCATCTGTCTGGCAGGGGATGCACAGCCCTTCTTTGGAGATGCTGCTGGGACATTTATTGCCTTGTTTGGGGCTGAATTATAAGTCAGAAGCTCCTCTCCCAAACCTCATTTCCTTGACCCAGACTAATCCAAGACATGCTTAGCAGTGTCCTAAATTCTCCCTGCTTTAGGGCCCAACATCCAGGTGTTGATGTTGTGATGATGATTGGATTTTCTACTTAAATATGTTTGATTTGCAGTGACGGGGTTAAAACCCCGAGAATCAAATCAGCAGGACAGCCCTGCATCTGATTAAACCCCATCCACTGCTTCTCTCTGCCTCCCAACCATCTTGCAGGATGTGCTCTTCCTGGGCAAAATCTCTCCAGGATTTGCTGTCAGGCCATTAATGATCAGTTTTCCTGGTGCCTTCACTCCTTTCCACCACACTTCAGCTCTGGCTTCCCAAACCATTCCTAGCTGGTGGATGATGAGCTGGGAAGTTGGTCTTTCCCATTCCCATCTAAGCAAGCTCCCAGCCCAGCCATTCAGTTGCTCAGGGTTGGGAAGAGTTTCCTGGGAATTTTATGAAGAGAGCAGAAGAACCTGAGGGATTTGGTACCATCTGGAGCTCCCAGCAGGTGGGAGAGGTGTGACAGTGCTGCTGAATTGCAGAAATGCCCTCAGTGGTGCTTTCCCAAGCTCCCAAAGCTGCCACTGTGCAAAATAACAGCTCTGAGATGCTCACACAGGGCAGATTTATGGCACAGCACCCTGTA
Organism: Euphonia xanthogaster; assembly: GCA_034509185.1. NCBI lineage: Eukaryota > Metazoa > Chordata > Aves > Passeriformes > Fringillidae > Euphonia > Euphonia xanthogaster. Next base: position 3,355,515 of record JAYDZK010000271.1, on the reverse strand, counting down.
CTTAGAACAATCTCCTTACATCAGCCATGTAGGAATGTGCCAGATCCTGCATCTTCCCGAGGCATGGACGTTATCGGGGCTCATCTCCTGTGGGACACAGCCAGAACTCCTGGGGATGGGAGAAAATTAATCCATGGTGCTGCTGCCTCGCCTTTGAGAGCTCAAAGTGGTCAAACTTTTGACACCCCCCCACAAAAAAAAACCCCACAAAAAGCAACAAAGCAGAACAAACCACAGAAACCAAGTCTTGAGCTATTTATCTTTTATTCTCTGAGTCACAGGATGTGGAGTATTCACTCACCTTTTCAGGGGCAGGTCTAGAGATGTTTTGGGTTTTTTATAGAAGCACAGACTGGTTTGTGTTGGAAGGGACATTAAAGCCATCCAGTGCCACCCCCTGCCATGGGCAGGGACACCTTCAGCCATCCCAGGCTGCTCCAAGCCCCATCCAACCTGGCCTTGGGCACTGCCAGGGATCCAGGAGCAGCCCCAGCTGCTCTGGGCACCATCCCCAACCTCACAGGGAAGGATTTCTTTTTTCTGTATGACTAACCTGAATTTCCCCTCTTTCAGTCTGAACCCATTCCCCTTGTCCTGTCACTCTGATGAACAGTCCCTTTCCAGCTTCCCACAGGCACCCTCAGAGGCTGGAAAGTTCTGTGAGGTCTCCATGCAACCTTCTCTTCTCTCTCTCTGGATGTGTATCCAGGATATATTTATATCCTTGCTCCCTCCTTGTTCTTTCCCTTGCGTGCCTCAGTTGGGAACATCATCCTCACAATGAACAAGGTCTTGTGGATATTTGGTGTGGAACATTCCTTGTGGAGGTGCTGTTGCTGGAGCTGCAGGGCACAGCTGGGTTGTTTCACCTGCAGCTCTGTGGATACTCTGGGGTCAGCAAGGTTAGGAAGCCCCAGAATTAGGAAGCACCAAAATTCAGGCATCTGGCTGAGCATTGTGTTTGGGAATGCACATGGACACATCAGGGGTTGTTTCTTCTGCCTCCCATCCCATCACGTGTCCAGCTCAGGGCTGCTCCTGCCCCAGCTGCAGTTCTTGTGGTACACAGCCAGTAAATTAGTACCTGAAGTCACTCTTGTTTTGCAAGCCTGATTAAAATAATAGCTGAGGCTGTCTGTGTTTGAAACTGTCGAGGAGGCAGGGAGGGTGTCTCTGCCCAGGCTCTGTGTCCTGTCTGCCCTCAAGGGGGATCAGTCACCTGGCAGAGTCACCTTCTCCTTTCTCCCTGCTGGCACGAAGGCATCACCACCAGAAACACCCTGGGCAGAGGCAGGGAGCCTCCAAAAAATGAGTCTGTGCTGCTGAGACAGAAATCCAACTGACACCAAAGCACCAGAGTTCACCGTGTGAACCACCATCCCATGCTGCCTCATTGATGGATTCGCATTTCTCTCCCATCTGTTTGTCCCAGCAGAGGTTTCCTTTTGCCCTGAGAGCAGCCAAGGTGACAGAAGTGCTTTGTTCTGCTCTGTTTTCTCAGGGATCCACCAACGTGGTTTACCAAGCCCACCATGTCAGCAGGAACAAGAGAGGACAAGTGGTCGGCACCAGGGGAGGATTCCGAGGCTGCACGGTTTGGCTCACAGGTATTTTTGCCAGGCTGTGAAAGCCTGGCCTCACCTGCCAAACTCCATGAGCGTGGCTGCCAGGTGGGGATTTGGGATCTGCAGGAAACGTCAGCGCTCCCTGCGAGCCGGGAATTGCAAAACATCCCCACGTGGGAAACACAGACACGCGGTGCTGGCGCAGCAAGATGTTCTCCCTGGCAGCTGCTGCCCAGAACTAATGTTTTTATGGATTTCCCAGCTGCTCTCAGGCTCCTTTGAACATGTCAGAGGCCCTCAGGGTAGCACTTGTTGTTCCCAAGTGTGTAGCTGAGGAAGCCTTGGCTCCAGTCCAGCCAGTCTTTGGCAGTGGAACATACCCAGGGCTGTCCGAAACGCGGATGTTTTCATTCAGCAGCGGTGGGAAGTTCATCGGGACATGCAGGTCTGCTGGGTTTGAGGCAGCACTAGGCAGTCACCTTGTCTGGAGAATAAACACTCCCAGCCACAGAGTCACACTGGAAGCAATCCCTTGCCTTTGTTTTGTTGGCCTTCTCTTCTGTCTTGAAGTATAAACTCATTGTTTGGGGGTTAGGGGCTGCCAGAAAGGACAGTTGCATTTCTCTTTTCTAATATTTAGACAAGTCTGTCTGTTGCTAGTTGTCCAGTTGTTCCTTTGCTTGTTAAATATTGGCATTTTCTTTGGCTGCTGGAGGATGTTGAAGGACATGCTTGGAAGGATTTGTAAAGCCATTCTGATTTGCCATCCTGTCGCCTTAGGTTGTAGATGCTGGATTAAAGCACGTTTCTGTTCTGTTCTCCTCCTCACTTTTGAAGTGCCCAATCTGCTTTTGTATAGTTTCTGAAGCCAAAAGCCCAACCCCAGGCAATTTCCTTCCTTTTTTGAGTATTACTCAGAAATCTTGGGTCTGAAAGGTTTGAGCTACCTGGCTGATGATTATTCTTTGAAATGCACTCCTAGAGAAGGAGGTGATGGGGGCCCTTTGCTGCTGGAGCCTGTACCACTCCACATGGCTGCAACAAGAACCTCTCCTTGGGTTCAGAATGGGAGAGCAGCTGGCTCTTGACTGTGGGAGCAGGGGGAGGAAGAGAAAGATGAGGAGAGACCTGGAGGAAGCAGCATCCTTTCAAACCTCCCCTGCTTCCTGGAGCACAGCATGGCCCAGCAAGAGGCACTGCTGGGTTGGACCCCTCCAGAGGTTGGGCTGTAGATGCTTTTCTCAGGACATTAATGCCACCCCTTCAATAATAAATATTTAAAAGGTGAAGGTTCACCTGTGAAGGTTCATCCTTCATCTGTGAAGGACGAATCCAACTTCCTTTAGGAAGGAATGAGGTAGGGAACTTCAGACAGAAGGAGTTTGGCCGCCAGTGTCACTCGTTTTCGCTCTCTTGACCTCAAACTTGACCCCTTGTTTTTTGCCTCCCCCAGGCCTTTCTGGAGCTGGCAAGACAACCATTGGCTTTGCTCTGGAGGAGTACCTGGTGGCTCATGGCATCCCCTGCTACTCCCTGGACGGCGACAACGTCCGGCACGGCTTGAACAAGAACCTGGGCTTCTCGGCGCAGGACCGCGAGGAGAACATCCGGCGCATCGCCGAGGTGGCGCGGCTCTTCGCCGACGCGGGGCTCGTCTGCATCACCAGCTTCATCTCCCCCTTCACCAAGGTAAGGCTCTGAAGACCCCAGGCACCCTGCTCTCTTCTCAGCTTCACCTCAGATGATGAGGGTGGTTTATGGAGAGGGTTTCCTAAATGCACAAATGCTTGGTAGAGCGCTGCTGACACAACTGCATGCGGTCACGGCAGCAGCGTTCTACCAAGGATTTGTCAGTGTTTGGAGGGCAGCAGCCTCGCTGGATAAATTCAGTGCTGCACATTGATGAAAAGCTAAGAGGAGTTTAAGATCTCCTTGCTATTAACTCCTCAGAGGTAGAAAAGAGTCACAGAAGCAGCACAGAGGTAAATGCACAAATGCTTGGTAGAACGCCGCTGACACAACCGCTTGCGGTCAGTGTTTGGGGGGCAGCAGCCTCGCTGGATAAATTCAGTGCTGCACATTGATGAAAAGCTAAGAGGAGTTTAAGATCTCCCTGCTATTAACTCCTCAGAAAAGAGTCACAGAAGCAGCAGCCTGTCCTAGACCTCTCACTGGTTTTTTGGAAGAAGATTTGACTGCGATTTTCACTTCCGTAGCTGCTGTTATCAGGGTGATGCAAGCAGTTCCTTTTTTCGTAGAATCAAGGAATCACTGAGGTTGGAAAAGACCTCTGAGATCATCGGGTCTGACTGTTTTCACATAGGGCAGATAATTATTCACAATCTAATGTTCTGCTGTCCTGCCTAACAAAAAGATCTTGAGGTTTTGCATGGGAAAAGATAAAAACAGATCAAAGTTGTAGATTTTTACAAGGTTTTTTTTTAAGCATCTTTAAAGAAAAGGAGGGAAGTGAGATAAAAAACTTTATTAGAACTAGTGTACATTGAACAAATCTATAAGAAAGATTAATTCACTTGTGTCAAAATCCAGGGAGGTCTTTTTGCTGCAATTCAGATTTTTCCCATCTTTCTTCTAACAGGATCGTCTAAACGCACGGAAAATTCACGAGGCAGCTGGACTTCCTTTCTTTGAAATCTTTGTAGATGCTCCTCTAAATATTTGTGAAAGCAGAGATGTGAAGGGCCTGTACAAAAAGGCAAGAGCTGGAGAGATCAAAGGTATGGAGGAGTGAGATCTTATTTTGCCTTTTGCTTTCCAAAGCTTTGGATGCCTTGTCCTGGTAGTGCCACAATAGGGGTGGGTGTCTAAAGGCCCTTTGTAGTGCACAAGAGGATCCTGTTCCCCTAATCTTACTGTCACAAGTGTCACTTGTTGTACCCAGCATGGTTGAATGCCTCCTGGCTGTTTGTATAGTGTTCTTGGCTCTAAGGCCCTGATTATTCTATTAAATAAATTTAATTTGGGGGTTAATTGTCCGTAGGATTCACGGGGATTGACTCAGAGTATGAGAAACCCGAAGCTCCTGAGCTGGTGCTGAAAACAAACATTGCATCGGTGTCTGAGTGCATCCAGCAGGTCGTGGAGCTCCTGCAGGCACAGGTGGGTCACTTTTGTGTCACCATCACTGGCAGCTTTGGAACCCTGCTTTGGGACAGTGCCTTTTTGATGTTCCCCTTGAAAACAGTGTGTTACAAGTGCTGCCTGTCTCTGTCTTTCAGAACATTGTGCCCCAAGGCTCAATCAAGGATATTCTGGAGCTCTTTGTGCCTGAGGATAAACTCAGCAGTGTCCGGGCTGAGGCAGAGAAGCTGCCAGCACTGGAGATCACTAAGGTATGGTCACAGACAGCTTCTGACACCATTTAGCTGCTCCAAGGGTGGGAGCTTCCAGGAGGATGTTGCCAGAGGGGCCTGTGTTCTCCTGATGGCCCTGACCTTTTTGGCTGTGCTTTATGGTGAGCTGAGCTGGGATCCTGATCCTCAGCCATTTTCTGCCATGCCTGTGTGCTGCAGGGTGTCAGTCTCCTCTGCTGTGTTCATTCAGCCCCATAAGTTCAAGCTGCCAGAGGGGCAGGGTTTGGTGGGATATTGGCAGGCCCTGGCACAGGGTGCCCAGAGCAGCTGGGGCTGCCTCTGGATCCCTGGAAGTGCCCAAGGCCAGGCTGGATGGGGCTTGGAGCAGCCTGGGATGGTGGAAGGTGTCCCTGCCCATGGCAGGGGTGGGGTTGGATGGGCTTTAAGGTCCCTTCCAATCCAAACCACTCTGGGATTCTAAGTTGTGCTGTGAAACTGTGTGAGTCTGGCTTTAAAAGCCCCAGGCTACATCCCCCATGTCTTTCTCCCCCTTATGAATGTCCTGTATTTGAAGCAAAACAAAATGGAAATGCTGTTTCAGCAGAAGGGAAGGAAAAGCAACCTCTGAGCGTGACATGGTGACAGGAGTGTGACAGGAGTGTGACCCCTCGGGGTTTGTTTTGCAGCTGGATCTGCAGTGGGTGCAGGTGCTGAGCGAAGGCTGGGCCACTCCTCTGACAGGATTCATGCGGGAGGCTGAGTACCTGCAAGTGCTGCACTTTGACACCCTGCTCAACGGTATGGATCCCCTGTGCCCTCCTGTCCTGCCTTGTGGCACACTCCTGAAGGTGGCCAAGGTCACCCTGCTGTGGCCACAGCCCTGGCTCACAGCTCTGACATCTTTTTTGGTGCTGCTCAAACCTTCTGGGAATTGTTGTGTGGCTCTTGTCAAGCTTGGCTGTACCAGGGTGTGACTAGAGATGCAAACCCAAGGCCAAGGAAGCAGGGAGGCTGCCAGGCTCAGCTGGAGGTGGGAGGAGAAGGCAGCTGCTTCTTGGAAACAGGAGCAGAGCCTGGTTTTGCCCCTCACCCCATTTCCCTGCTTCTTCAGCATGTTACCTTGAAGTGAATCTGATTTATCAAAGCCTGCTAGAGGTGCTTCATCCCTGGAAGAGGCAAAGAGAGCTCAGGTGATGCCCATCCACAGCTGGGACTGGGGCACGGATGTTTCCACCCCGTTTCTCAGCTGTGGATGCTGTTGCTGTGACTTCACCTGCACATGAGGTGCTCACATTGGGGTTTGTAGACCTGGCAGTGATCTCTGCCTTCAGGGACCTGGGATGTGGGTGAGCAAGTCCCTTTGAACCTTACATGCCTTCTAGACAATCCTGTGGTCCCACAGGGCAGAGATTTGCTGCTGTTGCTCAGATTTGGGCACAGAGGCGAAGCTCAGGACTGCTCACTTTGCAGTGTGGGAGTGTCTGTGTGTGGGAGCCCTGCTCCCAGACACACCATAGCCTTTCACCTCCTGCCCAGTGTGCAAACAGCACTCAGAAGCACATGTCCCTGTTATCAGAGCCTCCTCTGTGGTCTTTGAGCTGCCTGTTGTGCCTGGGAGGGTCGCAGAGTGCCCCAGGATGGCCACGTTGCTCCTGAGCCCCGTACTTTGTGCTGGAGGCTCATCCCTGAGCAGATCTGGTTTTGGGGTGCCCCCCCAAACCTGCCAGCATCCCTGAGCACATCTCTTCTGACCTCTGTGGGCAGGTGTTCAGGCTTTGTAGAGCTCTGTGGGGAGCAGGGACAAAGGCCAGCAGAGAGAGCAGCTTTGCAGGGGGATGAGCTCTGTGTAGCAGAGGGCAGCAGCATCTGGAGATCCTGTCTCCACAGGGCTCTCCAAACTCAGCATCAGTGTGGTCAGGCCCTCAGGGTGACATCTGAGTGGGAGAGAGAACACCAGCTGCTCCTGGAGAAGCTTTGGGAAGTGGTGGAGGGCTCCATCTCACTGGTGTGGCACTGCCCAGGAGGGGCTTGAGCCTGCTCTTCCCAGAGCCATGGCCACTCGTGCCCTGTGGGGCTGATGGTCTGGGCAGCTCCCGTGGGTTTTTGGGGACACTTGTTCAAGCAGCAAATCCCTCCTGGATGCCCCAGCAGGTGGGTGATGTGCTTTGTGTAGGGCCAGGGAGGGGGCTGGACCTGCAGCACTGCACCAGCAGCCCATGACTCTGTCAGGAGGGGTGACAGTGACACTGGAGCTGTTGGATCACACTCAGTGTGAGCCTGTGGTAGGACCATGGCCATGCCAGCAGGAGCTTTTAAATGCTTTGAGTCTTGAAATGGTTTCTGTAACGTGCCCCTGAGTGTTAATTATCTTAATTATGTTTGTGTTCTCCCAGGAAAGAGGCGCTTGGGAGCTGGTATGTATGGACCTGTTCTCAAGCTCTGCACAAATTACCTCAGTTGAGATTCTTTTTGATTATAATTTTTTCAGATTTACCAAAAAAACCCCAAAAAAAACCCCTTGAAATTACTATGAAATTATTACAGCCATGGCCCACTTATGATCCAGGCAGTTTTGACATGGCCTGACACACCCCATGTCCCAGGGACCAGCCTGCACAAAGATCCCAGTTGTGTAATTTTGTAATTACCTGCACTAGAGTGATCTTTTGTTACCTCTCCATCCTGCATTTGGAAATGGAGAATGAAGATCCTCACTTTCAGCAGCATTTGTTGGTTTCATGATGCTGCTTTTTTTTTTCCCTGTGCTGGCTTCATTGACTGATCATTATTAATATGATTTAAATGTATGAAGTTGATATTGATTGGATCCCATGTGAATATAATTATGATTATTCATTTAAATTTCTGCCTGGCAGATGAATGATAGCCAGTCTTGAATTTAAAGTAAATGCAAATTTTTTATTAAAAATTAAAGTAAAAATCTATATCATAACCAGAATTCTCAAATTAAGACTCTCAAGGGTCCAACCTGATTTCAGTCAGATCAGAATGAATTGAATCAGTGATTTGTTTGTGACTGGAAACCCATTGAAGAGACCAATTCTCTTGTATTAACATGGAATATTGTTAATATCCAAATATCCAAGGAGAAGTGGGAGGACCTCAGTGGAACACTGTGATATTGGGAGAGTTGGGTTAAAACCAGCATGATTTCAAGGTATTTAGGGACAACTCTGTCTCAGATGGAGTGGTGAACCTGAGCGTGCCCATCGTGCTGCTGCTGTCAGCAGAAGCCAAGCAGCAGCTGCAGGGTGCTGAGCCCTCTCTCTGTGTCTCTGGGCAGATGGAGTGGTGAACCTGAGCGTGCCCATCGTGCTGGCCCTGTCAGCAGAGGCCAAGCAGCAGCTGCAGGGTGCTCAGCCCCCTCTCTGTGTGTCTCTCTCTAGATGGAGTGGTGAACCTGAGCGTGCCCATCGTGCTGGCCCTGTCAGCAGAGGCCAAGCAGCAGCTGCAGGGTGCTCAGCCCTCTCTCTGTGTGTCTCTATCTAGATGGAGTGGTGAACCTGAGCGTGCCCATCGTGCTGCCCCTGTCAGCAGAGGCCAAGCAGTGGCTGCAGGGTGCTCAGCCCTCTCTCTCTCTGTCTCTATCTAGATGGAGTGGTGAACCTGAGCATGCCCATTGTGCTGCTGCTCTCAGCAAAGGCCAAGCAGTGCCTGCAGGGTGCTGAACCCTCTCTCTCTCTGTCTCTATCTAGATGGAGTGGTGAACCTGAGCGTGCCCATCGTGCTGCCCCTGTCAGCAGAGGCCAAGCAGCAGCTGCAGGGTGCTGAGCCCTCTCTGTGTGTGTCTCTATCTAGATGGAGTGGTGAACCTGAGCGTGCCCATCGTGCTGCCCCTGTCAGCAGAGGACAAGCAGAGGCTGGAGGGCAGCGCGGCGCTGGCGCTCAGCTTCCAGGGCCGCCGGCTGGCCGTGCTGCGCCGCCCCGAGTTCTTCGCGCACAGGAAGGAGGAGCGCTGCGCCCGCGTCTGGGGCACCACCTGCCCCCGGCACCCCCACATCCAGGTGGGTCTTCAGGGCTGAAACCTGCCCAGGGCACGGAGAAGTGAACTTTGACAAGGATTTGCGTGCCAGCTGTAAGGAATCGTGCCTGGCTCCAGTCCAGCTAGCTGTGGACCCCAGCCCACACCATCTTGCACAGGACAAGAGGCGCTCCACGTCGGGACTAAGCCCTATTTTATTTCCTGGACTGGAGAACACCAGGTCATCCAGGTGGAAAAAAGGAGAGGTCTTCTCCTTGGGAGATTTTGAGCTGAGGGGAAGGGGGGCAGTGGAAGGGGGCAATGTGATACAATTGAGGAGGGGCAAAGCAGGAGGAGAGCACCAACACTGAGGCTAAGGAGGAAAAGGGGAAGACCATGTGATGAGAGAATACAAGTCATGTCAACAGTGCAAATTACCAAACACTCAGTGCAAATAACTAAATAACTGTTTAGTGCAATACAGCACAGGTGAGCCCTGCCTCTCCCTGCCACGGGAAGCGCAGCCTCGGGGGTGAAACATGGCCAGGGGATGGAGAAGTGAATTTTTCCAAGGTTTTGAGGGCAATTGGTTTCCTGTCTGTGCTTCCAGTTCAGCTCCTCACTGGTAACCAGCCCATCCTGAGCAGGCAGGACTGAATTTTTTGGCTTTTCCCTACAGGCAGCCAGCAGGGTCAGTGTGTTTTTGCAGCTTCTCTCTTCCCACTTAGTCTGTGGCAGTACAAGGAACATTATCCCTCAGAATGGGAGTGCTCTGGGTTCAAGAGTGACTTGAACTTTCTGCTTAAAAGGGCTACAGCTGTGGTAGTTCTTGTCCCTCCCTTAAAATACCTGGTTTAATTAATCAGCAGCAGGTGTGTGCCTTGCAACAGGCTCATTCCTCCTGTGTATTCCCAGCAGGAAAGCAAAGGGGCAGGTGGAGGAAGGTCTTGTGCCTTCCTGTAGACTGCTGGCTGTGGACTGGGTGGCTGCTGCCCCACTTGGTGAGGTTTTGCTGCCCAGGACATTCATTCACCTGGTCACTGCAATGATGTTTTCCACCTGGGAGAAGGGAAGGTCATCCTACAACAGGGTTGAGCCTCACACTTTAAAAAGGAGACTGGGAGAGGGAGGAGTGTGCCGTCCCCTTTGCACAGGAGGTGTGTGTAATTCCCAGATGGTGATGGAGAGTGGAGACTGGCTGGTTGGTGGAGACCTGCAGGTCCTGGAGAAGATCAAATGGAATGATGGGCTGGACCAGTACCGCCTGACCCCGCGGGCTCTCAAGCAGAAGTTCAGGGAAATGAATGCTGGTGAGTGCCCTGGGTGACACCAGTGACAGGGCTCTTCCTGCCCCATCAGGCCTTGGTGTGATCCATGAGTTCCTCTCAAGCTCACAGCACTTCCAGGTGGCTTCTGGATGCTCCCAAAACGGGGCTGGTTGGGAAGGCGGGCAGTAAAGGGGACTCAGGGCATGGCACAGGTGGCACACAGGGCACACACAGGTGTGTCATGGCAGGGCACACACAGGTGTGTCATGGCACACAGGGCACACACAGGTGTGTCATGGGAGACACAGGGCACACACAGGTGTGTCATGGCACACAGGGCACACACAGGTGTGTCATGGCAGAGGCAGGGCACACACAGGTGTGTCGTGCCAGAGGCAGGGCACACACAGGTGTGTCATGGCACACAGGGCACACCCAGGTCTCTCATGTCACACAGGGCACACACAGGTGTGTCATGGGAGACACAGAGCACACACAGGTCTGTCATGGCAGACACAGGGCACACCCAGGTGTGTCATGGCACACAGGGCACACACAGGTCTCTCATGGCACACAGGGCACACACAGGTCTCTCATGGCACACAGGGCACACCCAGGTCTCTCATGGCACACAGGGCACACCCAGGTCTCTCCTGACTCTCTGGAAGCTCCGAGTGTGGCAGTGACCCCAGTGACCCCCCGAGCTTTCCCTTGCAGACGCCGTCTTCGCCTTCCAGCTGCGCAACCCGGTGCACAACGGGCACGCGCTGCTGATGCAGGACACGCGGCGCCAGCTCCTCCAGAGGGGCTACACGAACCCCGTGCTCCTGCTGCACCCCCTGGGGGGCTGGACCAAGGACGACGACGTCCCTCTGGAGTGGCGCATGAAGCAGCACGCCGCCGTGCTGGAGGAGCAAGTCCTGGACCCCAAGTCCACCGTCGTGGCCATCTTCCCCTCTCCCATGCTCTACGCCGGCCCCACGGAGGTAAGGCAGCCCTTGGCTGCTCAGCAGGGCAAGGCAGGCAGCCTGTCCGTGGGGGTTGTGCTCCCAGCCTGCCTGGAAAACCCCGGGAAGGGGGCTGGAGCTGTGTCCTCACTCTTGGCTCCCTGCATAGTTTGCCTGTGCTTGCATCCCCCACAGAGCTCTGCTCCATCAGCTCCCATCCTCTCCTGGGCTGTGGAGGGCTGGGGAGAAGGGACACAATCAGGCTTCACCTTGCTCTGGCAGGCAGGGATGTTCATTTGAATCCCCTTGTGTCCCCAAATCAGTGGGATGAAGGGGGCAGATGCTGAACCTCCCCTTCTGTGTGCTGGGGCCTTGGCACACACCAAAAATTCAAATGGAGCCAGCCTATGGGAATGTGCCCCTTGTTGATGGAGTGACAAAACTGTCCTTTGTCCCCTAAAAAAAGGAAATAAGGCCAGAAGTTTCTCTCCTCAATGAGATAAAAAGACACCTCATAGGACCTGGGGGGCTTCACCTCAAACTTAAGGATGGCTAATTGGACAGGAGCCAAAAAGTCCCCCCCGAGCAATTTAGTAGAAAAAGAAGAGAGCAAAGAAACCAGTGGCTTTTGTGAGGGGTTTTACCAGGGGCAAGAACCTCTTGCACCTGGCTGGGTTTTTCTCCGTAAAGAGTTTTGTTATTTTGCCTTTTACTAAAACCCTTTTGTTCCCAACACTGCAACAGAAGCCATCCTGCTGATTTTATCACCTCTCTAAGGTAGCTGAGCTGTCTTGGGTGTGAAATAGATCTCCAGGAGCTCATGAGACCTGGCTTGAGGAGACCCCTACTTCACCAGCCCAATTCCCTGTCCCTGCCTGTGTGTGAAAAACGCCAATCACTTGTTTTTAAAATTTTAAAAGTTTAGTAGTAATAAAATGGTTATAAAAATAGCAATATAATTAGAGTAATAAAAATTTGGACAATTGAGATTAGGACAATACGAGACAATAAGAACAAAGAGTTGTGGACATCTGGGTACCTTTTTCTGGGCAAAATAAGAATAAATAAAACTATGTATGGGGGGTATTTTTTTAAAGAAAGGAATGAGGTACTTGCACCAGATAGCAGGCACAGGACACCTGAATCTTCCAGAGAAAGAGAATTTACTGCTCCCTTATCAGAAGAAATGAACTACTTCCTGCCTTGCTCAGTCCTGCAGACGCCATCAGGATTCAGAGGCAGAAGCTGACACTGCCCAGCCAGAATCCTGTGCTTGAATGGAATTGATGCATCATGGATGAG
>JAYDZK010000271.1:3307509-3319071 GCA_034509185.1 Euphonia xanthogaster | reverse complement strand
CGCCGGGGCTCGCCCGGGCCGCCGCGCCCTCCCCCGCCGCCGCCGCCGCCTCGGCCGCCTTTTGTCCGGGCCCGGCAGATTAACGGGAGCTCCAGGATTAACGCCAGCGCTCCTTGCCGGCCCGCGGCCCCCCCGAGCCGCCGAGGGGCCGTGCCCCCCCTTCCCCCGGCCCCGGAGCCCCCGGCCGCTCCGGAGCAGCCGCTTATCTCCGGCTCCCTTGGTTTTTGGGCTCACGCAGCAAATGCGCCCGACCCGCCGTGATTTGCGTGCACAGCGTTTTATAGATATATATTTTTTAATTTAGTAACTCGTCGTGTATTGCGATTATAATCGTGGCAGGCCTGTGGCTTTCCTCGGGTTGCTTCAGTGGAAGCCTGTGTCCTCTGCCCTGATTTCCAGCCCTCCGCTAAGGCAGAGCTGTGCCTTAGGATGCAGCAAGGCTCTCCATGACAAGAGGTGGCAATCGCTCCTTCCAAATTAAAAAAAAAAAGCCAAAACGGCCAAAACCCACCATTTTTTTTTCCCGGTGAACTGCACGAGGATGTGTCACAAAGGAGAACGCGTCGGGTCTCATCGAGGAGGATTGTATAGAATACTTGTTCTGGAATAAGTAATTAGCGTGCAATTACGGCTAATGAGGCAAAACCCGGTGTGTAGTTTTGGTGGCCTTTGGAACAGATGTGCTGGAGCGGCGTCGGGCAGATGTTTAGCTTGGAATGCCCTGCAGGGTTCATGGTGGGTAGGGGCTCTGCTGTCGGCAGGGTCTTGCTCCGTGCTGGGGAAAGATTGGTGCTGTGGGAAGGATTTTGGGGCAAGAACTTCGCTTAGAAGTTGGGAAAATGAATACTGGCAGTAGTGCTCAGAGCTGGACTTCTCCCTGTGGAGAGATGTTTCTGTTCTGCAGCGGGATTAGGTGGAAATTTATTGGGTTTTGGAGCAATTACATTCACGTCTGAGCAAGTGCTCCAGATAAATCCAGTTTTTGAGCAGGATCCAAGCTGATAAAAGCTGTAGCTAGTCCAGAGCTCTTGCTTTTGCATTAAGCCTTGGCCTAAAATTTTGGTGGCTTTAAAACAACCTGAAATGATCTGGACTTTAGCAGTGTTCAGCCTGAAATGTTCTGGACTTATGTTTGTGATAAAAATACTTTTAGGCCTGGATTTTTAGGTGTTTGCACTTGGTGATTTTGTGGGCTGTTGGGAAGATTATGTTGGCTTTATGGAATGAGTTAAGTGGTGACAAAACCAAAAGGTTTTGCCTCCATAGTTGAAGAGGTTGGTGTTTCAGGCATCTTTGCCCAGATGTGCCTTTGGTAGGGAGAGTTATTTTTGACCCAAAGACATCTTTTTAACTGGTCTTATGCTCCCAGCAAGAAAATTAGTGAATGCTGAACCTCGACTTTCTCACTCAAGATTTTCTAATGATGAGTCAAACGATGATTGCTTATTTTTAATTTTTATTCTTAGAATTTTGTATTAAAAGAGGCTGTTAACAGTGGGCTGAGGGTGGTGTTTCTAAAAGGACCAGCTGCAGTTCTGCCATGAAATTTGTGGAAAAGATGGTATAGTTTCTTTAATGATAAAAAAAAATTATAGGAAGAAGTGGGTTTTTTTGGTAGCTGCACAATTTGAACAAATAATTAATGAATGAAGACTTCTGCCTGTGCAGAAGGCTGATGTTGCTCGGAAGTGAAAGTTGAATTTTTTTCATCACTTTGTGCAGGTTTCTTTTTGCAGGGCTCCCATGGAATTGTTGCTCACCACTCCTGGTAGCTGGGAATAACCTATTTATTCTTTACACACATGGCCATGGATTTAGCTCTCCAACCATGTGATATTAAGGAGAAAAAAGAGAAAACCTGAAGCCCGAGTGAGCAGTTCAGCAAGGCATGGCAGGAGGACCAGGTGTTAGAGATGCCTGCTCAGTTCAGGGCAGCTGCCTCTGTCCAGCCAGAAGGGAAGGGCAGCCAGGAGTTGGGCATTTGGCTCTGGGAAATGGAGATCTGGGATCCTCCTGCAGCTCCAGCCAGGAGTTGGGCATTTGGCTCTGGGAAATGGAGGTCTGGGATCCTCCTGCAGCTCCACAACACTCAGCAGCTGCTGCTCACCTGCCTTGGGGAGCTGGAGAGTGAAAGGAGCTGCAGTGAGTGCAGGTGAGCTGCCTGTGTTCTGTGCTCTGCCCTTTCCCCTGCCCCTCTCAGGGAGGTCAGAGATTTTTGGGCATGGATATTATCCAAAGGCCTTGCAGGAACTCCTGGGTGCCAGAGGCAGGCTGGGCAAGGTGCTGGAATGCCAAAATCCTTGGTTGGGCTGTGTCAGAGAGTTTTAAAAGTGATCTTGATGTATGTGCAGTACAGGACATTGTGGTCAAGAATCCTTGTGTGTCTAATGTGGGATTTCAGCCAAGGGAGACAGCATCTTCCCAAAATCAGTGCAGAGTGTGAAAATGGGCCTGAGTGTCTTTAAAAACCACACTGCTGCTGCTTGTCATCTAATCACATGTTCTCTCTGAGCAGTCTTTATGCACATCTTGGAAAAAAATATTCTGAACTTAGAAGAAAGGGTTTTAAAGGTGGAGACATTAAATCAGCTGTTTAATGCTTCAGATATTTCTTATTTATTTGGGTTTTAATTAATTTCTGCAGTACTGGATACTTTTTCGTGCCCGTGGGTGAAAAGGAAAGTTTGGATTCATGTCTTTCTTCCCTGATGGTTTCATTTCTTGATGCTGCAAGCACCAGAATGTTTTCTGAGGCACTCTATGCCTTTATTTCTGAAACTGTGCAGCTTGCTGATGCCTCCTTTACTGCAGGGAACAGCAGAGAGAAAACCCTTCCATGCAGCAGTGCATCTTAAGAGCTCTGTGTGTGAGTTTAGCAAGTGGGGAAAAATGTTACTGCTTCTTGTGCCTGTCCTAGCTCGGGTTAAACTTTGTCTCATGTCCCCAGGCCTTCTGATAGGGGTGCAAACGGGCAGCTAGGCTGAGCCTAGGGCTTGACTGAAGCATGTGGAGCTCGTGACCTACATAGTGGTACAAACTGCAGCAACATGCAGGCGAGATGAGATGTTGGGAGCAGTTTACACGTCTCACACGTCCTTTGTCTCGTGGAATGAAAGGCAGGGAATGCTGAACTTGCTGCAGGAAGCTCCTTAGAATCTCTCCTTAGAATCTCTTACTGCTTTATGCTGTTTACAGTCCTAAAGCTCTTTGCATTTTTAATGAAATTTTAAATTATGGGACTTGACTCAAAATGGCTCAGCTTCCAGGAAAAAAAAAAAGTGAATTAGTGGCATGAGGTCTATACTGTGTTTAAAAATAGAGCCCGAGCTGGAAATGCCATTTGTTTAAAAGACTTGGTCTCATTTTAAAATTGAAGTTTGTTAGAGGTTTTGTAACGAGTTTGTCTTGTACACAAGCACAGGGAGGGTTTAGAAGAAACTAGAAGAGACCAACTGGCAATAGATTTTATTGGTGGGAAAGTATTTCTTTGTTCCTTAGCAGTGTTTAGAGCCCAACAGACTCATTTTGATTCTGGAGCCTGGGATGATGTTGGGGTTTGGACAAGATCAGTGCCAGTTTTGCTCTGCATTCATCTCAGAGTCTGTTTGCATAGACAGCGCTGCTGGCTGGGGACTCAGCAGAGTTTCAGTTCCCTGCTTGGTACAGGATGTGTTTGATCCCAGGAAGATTGCTGCACTTAGCAAGGGTGAAGGGCTTGGACCTGTCCAGATGGAGAAAGCAAGGTGGTGATTGCTGCAAATGTGTTCCTGCACTTTCTCTTCTGGGGTTTGACGTGGGCTGGCTCCTCACAACCCAGAAAACCCCAAACCCTGTGCCAGAGTTGTGTGGCTGGGGGTGTTGGACAGCTGGAGCCTTCAAACCCCACACTCAGCAGGTGCTGGGGGGTGCAATCCCATCCAGAGTCACCCAGCCCCTTCCTGCCCTGCTTTTCCACTGCTGTTGTTCAGAAGGGAGCTTGGGAAAAGCCCTCACAAATTGCAGCTCGTCCCTTTGCACTTGTTTAAATGTAGTGCAGGATTCTTGGGGAAATGCTTCAGCTTGGATCATCAGACATTTTCAGTGCATGTGGAGACTGTTTGCACAAGCTAAACTCCAAATTGAAAAATACCTGCCTGTGCACCCTTTGGAGTGGACAGAAGCTGCTGAAGTGGTGGCTGTGTGTTCTTCTCAAGGTGGGCAGAGAAATGAGTGGACTCTGCATAGTATTTCTTATATGGTGACCTCTTGGAAAACGCCCAGCCAAGGTGATTAATGACTGGAGCCTGGTTTTAAGCTCAGTTAAGTGTGTGAAGTCTTCAGAACATGCAGAGCTTTGCTGTTAAATGTGAAGAGGGTAATGCTGAATCAAGTGCCAGCTTTCCTAGGACCAGCACTGGGTCTCAGTGTTTGTTTTTAAGGAAAAATCCAAGTTTTCTCTTGCTTACACTAAGACTGATGAAGGGCTGGCATTTAAGGAGTTACTTTGTGGGGTTTGCTGGCTGAGGACAGCTCTGTCACTGTTGAGGACTTGTGGAAATCCCACCCCACACTTACTCTGTGTGGTTGGCTGGCCAGCTCCAGCACTGGGTCCAGCTGGAGTCTTGGAGGGTGGTGAATTTTGGGAATGCACCTTTCTAGGAGTCTGTGCTAGTCAGGAAGGCCTCTCTGTCCACAGGATCATTCCATCTGCCCTCCCCTGACCTGGGAGAGGATGGAGCCTTGAGTGTGGAGCTTATGCAACCCTGGAAGCTGCTGTGGCTGCTGCAGCAGAATGCATGCACAGAGATTAGCTGGCTCTTGATAACTGCTGGGCTGGGGCTGGCAGATTTCTCTGGGACAAAATTCCTGTTGCTGCCTACCCAGTGCTACACTTAGGACACCAAGGAGAACTTGCTTGTCTTACCAAAGTGGTCTGGAGCCCAGTGACTGCTGTAGAGACAGTGAGTATTGATGTCTTAAAACACTCTGTAGAGGAATAAAGAATTATCTTTAATTTTCTCCCAGAAGAGAGGTGGCCAGACTCTCCATTCTCTTCCTTGTAGGGTGGTTTGGACATCTAAGTCCTGTTTGTTGTGGAAGCAATTGATGTAATTTATTCAGTAATAATATGGTTGAAAGGATGTTGTGCTAAAACCCCCCTGTGCTAAAAAGCAGAAAGCCAAAACTAAACTTCAGGGAGTACAAATAGAAAGTTGAAATGTTATATGTAAAGCTTCTGTCCACCAAGTCTTTGCAAGTTGTGAATTGCTGAATACTTCCTTAAATGAAATTGTATTTATAATGGATTAATGTTGTTGCCATATTAATGCTGACAAATTATAACCTGGTGCCTTAGCCAGAGTCTTCCCCTACAACAGGTTTACACATGAAAATGGTTGTTGTATAATGATTTAAAGGACAATTGTTGTGTTCTGACAAACTGGAAGAGAAGGGAGGGAATAGGCAGCTGAGCTGTCAAATCCCTTAATTACATTAGAGACCAAAGATACTGTCATTACTCATAACTAACTCCCAGAGCCCAGCTCCTTCCTAGTTTGGAGCAACTCAGGGCTCTGTGTGATTTTTATTCATTCACTGTGCCTGATACAGGGTGGATGTTGAAGGTTAATTTATTGCATGGCTTTTTCAGGGAGGAGAATAGGATATATAGCCTGGAGTTGTGTGTAGTAATTCCTGGATATGCCCTGTGCCTCATCTTAAATCCTAGGGGAGGTGAGGGCTCCTTTGATTTAGCACTTGGGTGAAGGGGTTTTGGGATTAAAGCTGTGCAAGTTTGTGCTTTCCTGTGAGTTCCTGGAATGGTGATTTCTGGGCTGTAAGAAGAGAGTTTATTTGGAAATATGTGGCCCTGTAGGGCAGGATGTCTCCTGAAACGTGGATTTTTTGTGGGTGGTTGAGTCTCCTTTGGGTTCTGTTAGTTTTTGGATGTGTCTTAGGCCCAGGTTGATATTTCAGATATAAACAAATCCTCGTTCCAGTTTCTAATTCAAGCCAGCATCCTCTTTGCTCCTGTCGTCATCTGCCTCCTTTGCTGTCTTGCCTGTGAGGCCCTGGGAAGGAAAAAAAAAAAAAGGATTTTTGTAGAATGGAAGTAAATAATTGTGCAATTAGGCCCTGTATCATGCTGCATAAATCTAGGTTATCTTAATAACGATTCTCAGGCAATGGAGCTCAAGTGGTGGCTCTGTGATTCAAATGGTAATTGACTGTGCAGCTAAAAAAATTAAACTCAACTGCTCTGTGTTTGGGATGATGACTATTGCAAAAGCTGGCATTGTTCCCTTTAAAGATGAACTCCCAGCTCCACAGCCCCAGCGTGCAGCAGTGCAGAAAAACTGCTTAATATCCATTTTTTGTACTGAAGTGCTTAAGAAATGTCTTTATAAACTTAATTCTGCCTTTGTGGAGCTGCAGTATAATAGCTTTTAATTGCATGATTAATTTTCTTAGAGGCCTCTGCTTAATTTGTTGCAGTGCCTGGGTATATATTGGGCTACAACTGAAGAGTTGTGTATTTTCTGTTCTTTCATTTCTTGTGTGGGTGAGTTAGAGAAGTAATGTCCTTTTTTTATGCTAACATTTAGAGGAGGGAAACACCAGATCTCATTTGGATAAAATTATCTACTTGGGGCTTATTCTTTGAGTAATGGTTTATTAGAATGGCCCTGTGTCTTGTTTTGCCACTCACCTTTATTTTCTTTTGACCCACCCCACACACATTAAGGTTTGATAAATCCATACAAACCCTACTTTTTGTAGTTTCTGTTCTCTGAAGGCTTTTGGTGTGCTGTATTTGTCCTGCAGCCCCGTAGATCTCTTAAATTCCCTTGTCTCAAAGTTTTTGGATGTTCTTTCAGGCTTGCAAAAAGTTGAGTCTGAGCCATTTTTCACTTCCTGTCAGTAAATATCAAAGTAGTGACTCTTCTGTGCTGGCTTCTCTTTACTGAATAAAATTCCTGTGTTTTTCTGGGGGTGTTTGAGGTTAGGACATGCTTAAGTACACAGTGGTGGTTCAGGGAGATCCTGCAAAGTGGGGAACACACGGTCTCATCTCACAGCTCTGCTTGAAACAGCTCAGTCTGAGTTGGGTTGGTGGTTAAAACAGGGCAGTGTGGCACTTAAAAACTCAAATTGGGCTGTGGCAGTCCAGCTTCTCCCAGCTTTGGTTCCTCTGGAGGGGATCTGCTCAGTTCCTGTCTTGCCTCATGTGCACAGCTGGATGTGACACCCCATGCTCTGGTTTGGGTGACAGGGATCAGTCACAGGGTGGATTTGATGATCCCAGAGCATTTTCCAGCCTTGTGATCCTGGGATTCTGCACCATCATCCTTGGGCCACCGTGTGTTGTTGCAGCTTGTTGGGATGCCAGGCTGGCTATGCAAAGATGGGATGTGGCCTTTCCAAAATGTCAGCAGAAACAAAAGAACTTTCTTCCCTGGACCTCTGCATGTTTCCCTCTGGATATCCGTTGGGATTGTAGGTCTGGATTTGGGGTTGAGTTAGGGAGTTGAGGCCCAGTCTCTGCCTTCCCAGCTGAAGAGTTCTGTCCAACTTTGTGTCAGTAACACAGAGTCTGATGCATCATTTGTTACGTTCCTGTTTGCTCTTAGCTCTTTCTGAATGGGAGGGGCAGCTTTTCCATGTCAGCTATTTTAGAGGGGTTTCATGAGTTGGAAGGGATTCACAAGGATCATCAAAGTCCAGCTCTTGGCCTTGCACAGGGCACCCCAGCAATCCCACCCTGTGCCTGAGAGCATTGTCCAAGCATTTCTTGCAGCTCTGCACAAGAGCTCGTGCTTCCTTTACTCTCTGCATGCTTTGGTATGTTTATTGATGATTCCAGACCATTTTGAAATGGAAGTTTCAGGTGCCTTTTTCTCAGCCTTTGTCAGTACAGGCTGTTCTCTAGAGCAGCCATCATCTTTCATGCCTTTGTTACCATTTTTTCTATTTCTGTTGTGAGGTCTGTGGGGTTTTTTCCCCCAATTTTAACATGACCCTGTTAGCTCTTCAGCAAAGCCTCCATATGGCTGAGAGTTCCTGGACACATTTCCTACACCCCACGATGAAGGGAGAGACTCTTGCTCTGGGATGACTCCCAAATGCAAGATAATGAGCAGGTCCAGAAGTGAGCTGTGGATGTAGACAACCTGGCATTTCCTCCTGAGGCATCTTCTGATTTCTTTCTTTATGCTGTGGGAATTGGAGTTCCCCTCCAGACCTGTTGTCAGCCCCATGACCTCATGGGGACAGCTTTGCCTCCTGGATATGAAGGAGTTGCAGTTATTCCTTGTCTGGGTTGTTGCATTTAAATTGCAGGCTGAAAGCTTAAAAAAACCTAAAAAATGGGGGGAGAAAAGAATCCTTGTTGGAATATGGAGCATCAAGGGGTTAAATGCATTTCTTCTAAATGATAAAATGTTTCAGCCACATCTGAGTTGGTCCCTTTGCTTGTTGTTTAAGGCACAGATGGTAGAGTTGACAAGTGCAGCTGGCTGGCTACAAGGAATCCTCCTTGGCTCTGAAGAACTTTCTTCCTGTTCATTTCCTCTATACTTCCTGATGATCCAGGCTCCTAGAAAAATCCTAAACTTATTTTGCATTTCATGCTGGCTGATGGAAATGCTGCCTGTTAAATAAAGAAGGCACTCATGGGTACAGCTTAAACAGCATGCATGTCAGGAAAGTCTTCTAGATTTGTCTTTTCCTATGCCATTTTCTTTTTTGTTGTTGGGATGCTGTCAAGCAAATGGCACCAATAAGAGCTTGGCCATTTGTCAGGGCTCTTAAATCTGTTTGAGGATGGAGTGTGGACACTTCTTGTAACACTCCCCCTGTAGCTCCAGGCTGTCAAGCTGTTGAACAGTCAGAGCAGTGCTGGTTTTTTTTCTCCCTTGCTGTTGCTCTGTGGACTTGTTTGAGCTGGAGTTAAAGGGCTGGAGGTCGCCAGGGGAAGGTTTCAGCCCAGCTGTGCTGCCAGACCGCCTCACACAGCTCCTGCAGCCAGAGTTCCTGAAACCTGCAGGCTAATTCAGGCAGCAAAGCAACTTTGGGAGCCTTCAGAGCCACGCTGTGCCTCTGCTCCTGGGCTCTGCTGTCACAGGGGACGTGGCAGTGACAGCTTGGCCACCCCACCCTGGTGGCTGGGTCCCCTGGCAGGCAGAAGGGTGAGGGGTGACACAGAGCAGAGCTGGCAGCAGATGAGGAGTGGGCTGGTGGGGAGCAGATTAAAGCAAGGCCAAGCCTCCCCTGCCTGAACTGGAAGTGAAAATCAGCATTCCTGGCAGCTGTGAAGCTTTTCTTCAGGCTGTAGATTCCTCAGTTTAAGGCTGTTCTTTGTTAAATGACATTCCAGTTTGGGAGCTGGAAGCTGAGGGTTGGCAGAAGTGGACTGTTGTTTTATGTGCAGGTGTCAGATTCAGGGTGTGCAGAAAGGTTTTTAGCTGCAGAGCACAACTTGAACAGCCCTGTCATTCACAGCTTCAGGAATACTCAGCTTCTTGGAAATTTCCTTTCTGAAGAAAGATGAAATCTGCTGCTTGCTAGGTCTCCCTGAAGCCTTTGATTCACAGAATCCCAAAATGGTTTGGGCTGGAAGGAGCCTGAAAGCTCACCCAGTTCCCCCCTCTGCCATGGGCTGGGGCACCTTCCATGGTGCCAGGTCTCTCCAAGCCCTGTCCATCCTGACCTTGGACATGCCAGGGATCCAGGGGTGGCCTCTGCCAGGGCCTGCCCACCCTCCCAGGGAAGGATTTCTTCCCAACATCCAATATAAACCTTCTGTCTGTCAGTGGGAAACCATTCTCACTTCTCCTTTTGTTCCAGGCCCTTCTAAATAAGAAATATTTGTAAAATTGCAAAGGGCTATGAGATTTCAAGTTTTTTTGTTTTTGTTTTGATGTAAAACCTGTCTAGGTGTTGGGTTTAAAAAGCTGTGTGTAAATTCTCAAGCACTGCATGCTCTGGCCTGCCTATAAAATAGGAGATGAGGTCATTTGCTCTTTGTTTTCCTGTTATATCCACTTTAAGAGTGGAGTGAGGATCAGGGGTTAAATACTTGGAAATATAGGACTTCATAAAATCACTCAGACATTCTAATGATGTTACAGTTACTAGCTGGCAATGTTGATCATTGCAGGAAAAGCTGCAGCTGTTGGGTTTTGCAGCTTCCTTGTGACTCTTTAAGAATTAAGAATTGGTAAATGTTTTGCTGTGTTTTTTTGGCCACTTTCCATTATTAGGAAAAAGTCTGAATTTGTGAACAAAATCAGTTACAGGACCAACATGAGTAATTTACTTTTATATCTCGATGTATGTAAAAAATTGCAAGTGTATACTGCGTATTCTTTAATTTGGACTTGGCATAATGTGAATATATAGACAGCTATTTTTGAAAGTGATTATAACAGCTGATTTGCATAATGATCCAGGATTTTTCTCATAGCAACTGGAAAGACTGTCATCTTCAGCAATGTGGGAATGATTTCAGGCTTTAAGGAGAGTGTTTTGTTCACTCTGTGAGCAGCAGTAGAGCAGAGGCATTTCTGCAGTGGCACATGGATTATTTGCATTGGTCTGGTTTCTGTGTTGACAAATCATCCTTGTGGCATTGGGGGATTTAGCAGCTAGTTGGGTGTTGTGATTTTAGGGTTCCTTGGGCACAGCACGGTGTTGTCTTGGCTCCTTTGGAAGTGGAGTTGTGTCCTTGGTGGTAAGAACTTGAGTGGAGGATGTTCTGGTGCTCTGCCTCGTGTGTCATGGGGCACCAGAGTACAGAGGAGGTGTAAAGCTGCCCGAGAGTGACCAGAGGAGGGACACAGGGATGGGGAAGGGGCTGGAGGGGCTGCTGGGGGCACTGGGGTTGTTCCCTGGAGGAGCCTGAGGGCAGAGCTCACCAGGGGCTGCAGCTCCCATCTCTGGGACAGGGACAGGACCCAGGGCATGGCTGGAGCTGGGCCAGGGGAGGTTCAGGTTGGATTTCAGGGCAAGGTTCTTGCCCAGAGGGTGCTGGCACTGCCCAGGCTCCCCAGGGAATGGGCACAGCCCTGAGGCTGCCAGAGCTCCAGGAGAGCTTGGACAGCACTCCAGGGGTGCCCAGGGTGGGATTGTTGGGGGTCTGTGCAGGGCCAGGAGAGGATCCATGATCCTTGGGGATCTCTTCCAGCTTAGGATATTTGTGATCCTGTGATCATGGGCCTGTCCATGGTATTTTTTTTTTTATTATCAGCACTAAAATCCCAGCTTCCATGTTTACAAGACTGAGAAAGGAATGAGTACTTTAAAAACTGTTAGAACCATTTTTGGGAACGAGTATCTTAGGAAATAGCTACTTTGGCAAAATGTGCTGGGATTTATTTTATGCTTTTTAAAAAGCCCATTTCAAATCCTTGTGGATCCTTGTGGGTTCCTTCCAACTCAGCATATCCTATGAAATTTTGGTAGTTACACCACTTTGGTTGATTTTGTTTTTGCATGTGTTGAACAGCCTCAGTAAATGACTGAGGCTTTTTCCATTTTTGTTTTCCTGTCTTAAAAAAAAAAAAAAAAAAAAAAAAAAAAAAA
>JAYDZK010000271.1:3286656-3300788 GCA_034509185.1 Euphonia xanthogaster | reverse complement strand
CCAGGGATCCAGGGGCAGCCCCAGCTGTGCCAGGGCCTGCCCACCCTGCCAGGGAACAATTCCTAATTCCCAATATCTAATCTAACATGGGGATAATGTCAATAACCATTGATAGGCAGGAGTCTTTGAAGGCCCTCTTCCATTCACAGCCTTGATTTCAGTAGCTTCTGGATGAAGGAAAATACATTTTAGTGGTTGAGTAGGTAGCTATGTGTAAATTAGATTTTAGTACTGGAATGCCTATATAATTTTTAAGCTGTCCAAAAACACTGATCAAAAGGAGCAGTGATCACCAAAAAGCATCATCAACCAAATTAAGATAAGCAGAGATGTAAATTAAGTGGATGCAGGGAACTGGATGCTCAAGTATTATTGCATTTGTTGCCTTCTCTTTTTAAACAAGAAGAAAATGTCATCATGCAGCATTGTGCATGTTGCAGTCCCCATCTGCTCCAGTCATCTTTTTATTGGGGAGTTTTTTCCCAAGTGCTGTTTATGCAGAAATCCAAGGTGCTCAAGCTCCTGAGCAGTTGGTATCGAGCCAGGATCCAGCAGTGGGCTTTTTCTGAATAGCTGGTACCCTGACAAATTCCAGGCTAATGCTGCATGAAAAGTACAACCTGCACTGCTGGCTGTCTCCTGTGACTGACACTTGGAGAGGTTTGGGATGGAATTTTGTCCTTAAAAACATCCTTGCCTGGCAGCTTATACTCCACTGTGTGGATGTTCGTGGAAAAGCAGAGCCAGCTCTCCTTACTCTCTGGTGTGTGTTAACAGACAGGAACATCTCCTGAAACAAATCCTCTTGTCCACCATCTTCCCAAGGCTCTCCAAGGCTGCCAACAGGGGCACCAGTGGCAGAATTATTTTTCAGAATTTTTTCATAGAATTTTTTTCCTGCACTTGGAGTTGAACACTCACAAGGAGCACTCACATCTGTTCCCATTTTAGTGCAGGCCTTTAACCACAGAGCTGTTCTAGGTTCTTCTGGAATATTATGACTGATAAGCAGAGCTTGTTTTTGCTTGAGCTTTCCAGGATTTTAGCAGCTAGTGTTTCCTTTCAATTTGAACAGCATGTTCTGTCATGGCTAATTAAATTCCTTCTGGCTGATGTGCAGATACACACTGTTGATGATGTTAAGTGTAAACATTTGCATGTTATTTCTTCTTGCACATTGCCAGGTGACACATCATATATAATCACAGCACTTCTGATGAATCATGCCTGCAGTTTGGCTCACCCAGGCTTGTAGGGGAAGTTTGTGTTCCAAAGTGAGCATGGAAATGAAATGAGTGTGAGAAAGTGGAGTGGTCCTCCTTCCAAAACCCACATTATCACTGGGGACAGACTTGAGTGGCAAATAATAAAAAACCTGGGGTTGGTGTGAATGATTCTGGCTGGAACTGGAGCACAAGAGTTACTTTACCTGCTTTCCTTCCTCGTGGCAAAATATTTGGCACGGGTGATTCAATAGGGAGTGTTTCCAGACACCTGGTGGGATCAGTGCTTTCTCTTTGGAAATAACCAAGCCTTCCTCAGCTTCTTACAGTGACCTGCAGGTGTTTTAGGAACTCACCCCATGTACAGGAAATATTTCAGTTTCAGGTCAGACCGTGCTTCCCTTAGTTGCATTAGTGGTGTTATCCATGCTGTTGGATTATTTGGAGGAGTGAGGTTTCCAACACTCTGCCTCCTTGGTTTTTGGGGCACTGCTGGGACTGGGAATGCAGCACTGCACATGCTGGGTGCTGCTTTAAGGATGCTGCAAATTGAGGTCAATATTATTCAATGTATATTCATACATAATTTTTTTTTCTCTTGAAGGTTTTTGGATTCAAAGCATAAAAACCATTACAAGATATACAATCTGTAAGTATGCTCTTAAGAGATACATTCTCCCAAATAATAACTTCTAAAAATAGCTGAGGAGTACAAGTGGCTTGTTGCTGTCCTGAAGCAGAGCTGGAGATGTTTTGCACATTTCTTAAAACAATTAAGGCTGATTGAGAGCCCTGGTGCTTCATTTAGTGGAGCTGAGTGAGGTTAAATGAAATGCTGGGGTGTATTCATGTTACTTGAACACTTTTAAATGACTTGGCATGCAGCCCATCTGGAGCTTGGGCCATGTGATTAAAAAGTGAAAAGTAATTCACAGCAGGCTTTCTGTCCATGTCTTAATGTCCAGTTGCCAAATGAATCTTTTCCTGTTTTTTTTCTCTATTTTTTTTTAATCAAACTGCATTGGTATCAAGGCTGTGTTTGCCTCCTCCCTTTTCTTGTCTGTCCCTGTTTATTACTTTAAAAAAAGCTGTTGGGGCAATTGGTGGTGGTTTCTGACTTCTCTGAAAGTTTAGTTCTGTGGAAAGCTGGTGCTGTTACAGGAGTTTTCTGGTTTTGGTTTTAATTTTTTGGGGTTTTTGTTGCTGTTCCTTCATCTCATTTATTCATTAGCTTAGACTAATTTCATTTGTATAAATGACTTAGTGATGTTGAAGAGTCGTGGTTTTCCTACCCCTCATTTTTTCCTAAAAATCCAAGTTGGGGATTGACTGTCTCAACTGCTACAGCTTTATTATTTTTTAAAATGAATATATTTTAAAATATCTACAGTTAATAGAAAAATTACTGTAGTACTGAAATCCAGGCAATGCATGACACTGTAATCTGTCAGTCATTAAAACAAATATTTAAAAATAAGGATTTAAATCTGCCTCTAGGTTAGCTAAAGGATTGTGCATCAGTTTTCCCTGATATTGGAGAGAAGTGACAGCAGAAGCTGAGGGACCTTCCAGTGATCATTGAAGTTGTTGTGGGGCAGAAAAAGATACATAAAAGGAAGAGACATTGGTCACCTTCCATGGAGTTCAGTAGCAAAATTAGATTTTCCAGCTTAGGAGCTTTCCACAGTGCCATCTTTTTAACAGCTGGATAAAATGTGTCTGGGTGGAAAGGCCAGTGCTTCCCACAAGAGCTGATGGCTCCTTGGTGGAGGTGCAGGTAGAGAAGGGAATTCCTGCCTCTCTCCCTTTGGAGAATCTTCTGGAGCTCAGCAGGTTTAAACTCAAACTCTCTGGTTTATCACTCCCCCTG
Source organism: Euphonia xanthogaster (assembly GCA_034509185.1). NCBI lineage: Eukaryota > Metazoa > Chordata > Aves > Passeriformes > Fringillidae > Euphonia > Euphonia xanthogaster. Next base: position 3,297,695 of record JAYDZK010000271.1, on the reverse strand, counting down.
AGCCTCCTGCTTGTTGGGAGCAGCAGAGCAGAGCCAGGGCAGCTGGAGCTGCTCTCCTGCTGCTGCCTGGGGCCAGTGCTGCTCTCACCTGCTGGCCAGGGTGGCTTTGGTGTCCCTGACAGGGTCTGGGTGTGCTCAGCCCCTTGTTCCAGTGAGGCTTCACAAGTGGCAGGGACAACCAGAGCTGCTGGAGGAGATTTGTCAGAAAGGAGGATTTTAGGAAGAGTGATGAGCATCTTTCCCAGTATCACCTCCCTGAGGAGCTCCTTGCTCAGTTTCCACTTTGCTGCTTCGTTTTACTGTAAAAAAGCACAACTCAGTCCCCCAGCCCTGCACAAGAACAGCTCTTTCAAGTTTGTGAGTGAGAAGAGCAGAGATGAGACAAATGCATTTGATATTTCTGTTGCTGCTCTGTGTGTTTTCAGCTGTAAAAAAACTTGTCCAGGTGTGCCCAAGGTTTTTGTTTTCAGTTTCCTTAAATAAAAATTGATTTTTGTTGTTGTTAACTGCAAAACAATCACAAATGAATCTTGCTAGAATTACTTTATTCATCCTCAGATGAAAAATTTTGGAGGATAAAACTGTCTGGAGAGATCTTAATGCTTGTGCAGGGAAATTTTATAAATCTAAAATGCCATCAGGTGAATGGTGGCAATGTTTGGTCAGGAGATGGGAAGGAATTGCATCCATCAGGTATTCCAGAGAACTCCATTTCTTCAGATTAAGCTGATCCTTTGTAAATAATGATCTATTGTCTGTGTTTCAAAGGAGGAGGTGGGAGTTCAGAGGAGTTACATGATTATAGTCAGAATTATTTCAAAATCTGTCATGGGATTTGAGTTCCCTTAAGGTAGCTGTTCCATGAAGTTGATAATAATGTGTGTATTGAGCAGTTTTATCTAAAAGGATTTAGAGATTTTTCTGAAACTGTGTCAGTTATGCCCCATCCTCCCATCTTGGCTTTTAACTTCCCAGCAGTTTGAGCAGTTTAATTTTCCTTCTTGTGTCGCTTCTCTCTTGTTTGCCTTTGCTATTTCTTCAGTATTCTCCTTAAATCTGTTTTAAATCTCCTTTAAATCTGTTCTTCCACTGGGATCTCCTAACTTCCCATGCTGACAGATTGTCACCTGCCCTGTTCTGATCATCTCCATCCTCTCCAGTGGGTTTCCTTGAGCTGTCCTGCAAGGCAGTGGTGAAAGGAAGGAGCTGTGATGGAAATGGGCACATTCTGTGCTTGCTGTGTCCCTGGGGCTGGGCTCTGGCAGAGGAAGCCCCAGGTCCTGTCAGCAGCAGCACCTTGACTGATCAGGAGGGTGCCTGCCTGGCAGCACTTTGCTGCTGAGTTGCTTTAAACTCCCTTTAATCCTAAGAACAGCCAAACCCTTCCTTAACCCCAAAAATGCCAAAAGCTATTCCGGTTTCACCTGGAGATCTGATGCTGTTTGAGTTATAATAGTGTTTAAACCCCACCCCAAATGCATTTGAAGCATTAAGCCCCACAAGTATCCCCAGAGTGTGTCTTGGTGGGATTTCTGCTGCAAATACCCACAAATTTTCAGTGCAGCTGAGCCAAATTCAGTGCAGTGTATCCAGCTGATACCGAGGATGCACAAGCAGTGGAGCTCTGCATTGCTTGTGTTCAGCCATGGCTTGTGTATCCTTGCTGTCAACAAAACTGGTTTTTAATCCCTCATGGGATTCTACTCAGTGTGCCATTTCCCAGCTCTGAGGGGGAACGTGGCTGCCTGGCCTTCAGGGGTCACTTAAATTCAGGAATCAGTGCCAGGTGACAGCAGTGCTGCAATCTCTGCTTGACCCAAGTGATCAGCAATAATATTAGTGGGGTTTGTGGTGGATATCCTGGTGATCCCCATTGCTCTGAGCACCCACACTGCTGCTGAGGCACCCTGGGCTGTGCTCTGGGTTCAGCATCCCTGCATGAAGGTCACAGCTCCCTGCTCTCCAGGTGTTTGGCAGCACAAAGCTGCTCCAGTGCTGGAGCTGCTGGTGTCAGGGTTAGAAGGTGCATACTCAACTCATACTGCATCAGTTGAGTCACACTGACTAAAACATAGCCATGGACTACAATTCCCAGAGGCTGTTTGCCTTTCAGTAAAATCATTCACTTTTTAGTGAGCAGTCTGCTGCAAAACATTATTTTTTTCCCTGTGTGTAACCTCTAGTTTTAAATCCTAAAGGTGATGGGCAGGCATGATTTTCCAGGGTGTGACAGATGCTGGGAGTGCCTCAGAGACTTGTCTTGAGCTCTTGTCCATTTTTCTTTTTCAGATGTGCTGAAAGACATTATGACACCGCCAAATTTAACTGCAGAGGTAGGTTGTACTGCCTGGTGTGTGTTCTCTTGCAGCCTCAGTGAATGAAGGCCTAAAGGAGGAGCTGATGAATAGTCATGTAGGGGATTTGGGCACAAGGAATGATGTCAGATTGCTTTGAGTCATTGGAAAAACTTGCTGTACTCTTGATGCTTTCAGAAAAGTGTGTTCCTGACAGTTAAAGATCAAGATGGAATAAAAAGTCTACAGTTGCAAAAAAAATTCTGCAGAATGGGTTACACAGAAGTTTCAGTTCAGCAAAGTACAAATTCCTGCTGCAATTTACGTGTGAAGTACAAATTCCTGCTGCAATTTACGTGTGAAGTACAAATTCCTGCTGCAATTTACGTGTGAGGCTCAGAGGAGCCTGGTTTTTATGAAGGATGGAAATGGAGAACATTTAAGCCATTATCACTGTGTGCCTAAAGCATCTTTGGGAAGATCTGGCAGAACTTTCAGATGCTAAAATAAAAATGAATTCCCACTTGATGTCTCTTAGAGATGAGTTGGGTCTTAGACACTACAGAGCTGCCAAAAGCATTGGGGAATCTTTCAGGGGTGCCTTTTGACCTTGACTGATGTAGCTGTTGTGTCAAAATTACCTCTCCAGGTAATAAATAAATGCAGATTTACCTTTGTTCTTTGGGCAGAGGAGCATTTCTTGCTCAGGAGCTGTAGCTCCTGTGCTTCAGATGAGGGTAGATGAGGAGTCCTTATGCCTACAGAATCGTAGGAGATGAACAAATTTTGGGCTTCTTCTGCATCACAGGCAATGGCTCAACTTCTATTTTTCATTATTATTATTTTAAACCATCCATCTAATTATGAAAGAGGGTTTAGAACGTGACCAAAATGTAATTGGCTGCTTTCATGTCTGAATATAGAAGGACTGAAATTGTCATGTTGAAGTCGACAGCACTTCTGATTTGCTCTCAGGATGTTGAATGACAGTGCCCAGAAACCTCACTCCATACTCACCAGCAAGGAAAAAGTATTTTAGGATCTGCTGGAGCAGTGCTTTGGGGAAGAAGGGAAGAGGACATGTTCTAATATGGCCACAGCATATGTTTGCTTGAGGTTCTGCTTCTGCACGGGGGTGCTCAGCTCCCTTTGCTGTCAATCCCAGCCCCGAGTGCTGTTGGTGACAGCACCTTTCACAGCTCCTCTGCACAAGACATGCTGAGGTTTTTTCATTTTCATCCCCGAATTAGTTAACCTCAGATAACCAAATTGGTGACTCAGGACTTCCCTATGCAGAGGAACAGAAGTTGTGCTTGAAAATCTCCTGAAGTGAACTGACTGCAAAGGGAACTTCTGATTGTACTGAGCACGAAACACCAGAATAGTTCATTATTCACCCAGGATGATCTTGCATCACATTAAACCCCAAACACTCACTGCAAGCTCTTCATCTTCTTTGGGAAGTAGCTTTGTGTCCGTGGCTTTTCCAATTTCTGAAATCCTTCCATGCTGGAATTGTCTTCTGCTTTGCCACAGATTTTCTTTTTTTAAACTCTTCTATGTGCTATGGGATTCTTCTTGCAATGTGTAAGGGGTGGGTGAGGGCAAGCAGGATTATTCTCCATTGTAAGGAATCAAAATCTCTGGAGGAGCTGTACCTTCTCAGGGCCCTGCTCAAGACTGTGCAGCTTAATGTTTCTTTCCTCTTAATCCCTGCACACCATCCCAGGGCACCCATTTCATCTTCTCACTCCAGCTTTGAAGAAAGTATCACAAGTTTTGCCTTTGATTCCAAGTCTTGGAGAGCATCTTCAGCATCCTGTGACTGCTTGGGAGCTTTCAGGCTGTTCCTTCAGGACTTCTTTACTCCCCTGTTCATGGAAATCTTGCTGGCTGTAATTGTGATAGACTCAAAGCTGCACAGGCAAATTTGCAGCATTTTTGCAGCTTCTTTTCTTAGAGATTTCTAAATAAATTCCATCTTTAAGTTCACATGAAACTTTGGGGATCATTTGGGTCTTCCATGTGGAAGAGTTTGTGTGTTCATGTTTGTGAACATGTGCTGCCTCTTTAGCAAAGCTTGTTCACTTTCTCAGCTTCCCCATTTGTTCTGGCAGATGAAGGGGGCAGTCTGAAAACCAAAAGGCTGTGGACTTGTCCTGCAGTCCTTCAGCAGTTCCATAACCTCATCCCTGACTTGTGCTCTTGGAGTCCTTGGGGATTCATCAAAAGGAGCCTTGCATGTGTGACTGCAGAGTGGTGCTTACGAAACCAGTCCAGACACTTGCCAAAGAAATGAAATGCATTCATTTTTAGCCCAGAAAAGGAAATGGTGTTTCTAGCTGAGAATTTTGAAGCGTACCAGAGTTGTGTTTGTAAGATCCCAAGGCTTTCAGTGGAGAGTTGGGGTGCACTTCATCAAGTGCTGTTCTGCTGAAACCAGAACGTTGTGTGTGGTTCTGCAGGTCAGGGTGATATTGCCTCTCCTCTGATCTGAGGTGGGAGAAGTTTGGGTGCTTCTCTCTGCTTAGTGCTTATTTTTAGCTCTCTTGAGTTTCCTTGCATTTCCTGCATCGCTGGAAATTCTTTTCATCCCTAGATGGAAAAGTGTGTGGGAGTGCAGGACAGCATTGTTCAGTGCTTTGACTCTAAGCCCCATAAGCATTGCCTTACCTGAGATTTCTCTCCCAATTACCATTTTTGAACTATGGAAATGGCAGGTTTTTGTTTCACAAGAGCAGATTTTGTGACGTTGTTCCCAATGCAGAGCCAGCCATGTTCAGTAATTTTTCAGCAGAGTTCCTGTTGTCTGCTCAGTGACTGAGGTCTGGCCTTGTTCTCTCTCAGCAGGTAGTTTAATTATTGCTGGAGTAATGGCTTTTCACAAGGTTATTCTGTGTGCCAGCACGCTCTTAAATTCTGGAAAATTCACGTTACAGAGCCTGTGCAGCTCAGCTCAATAGAGGTGTGAAACAGCTGCTCCATGGAGCAGGATGCCTGCTTACAGATGAATGGAGACATGTCTGCCTATGATACACTGACTAATACTGGAATGAAAAATACATATCAATGTGTGAGATGGGGAGGGGTGATTGAATAACTTCATTTTTACACGCTTGTCACCAAGATGACCTGAGCTTGCTTTGCCTTTTGAGGTTCTGATGAGCTCCTCCTTCTCCCTGCAGTTGCACAGTACCCTTTTGAAGACCATAACCCACCACAGCTGGAGCTGATCAAACCTTTTTGTGAAGATCTTGACCAGTGGCTAAGTGAAGATGACAATCATGTGGCAGCAATCCACTGTAAAGCTGGAAAGGGACGAACTGGTGTCATGATTTGTGCATATTTGTTGCATCGAGGCAAGTTTTTAAGGGCCCAAGAAGCCCTAGATTTCTATGGGGAAGTAAGGACCAGAGACAAGAAGGTGAGCTGTTGCTGTTCTTCTGTCCTTCTACCTAAAACTTGCTGCTTTTCCTCCTTGAGATCCATTTGATGCTCAAACCCTTGAAGTTGTGTTGTCTGATTTAGCTCCAGTAGGATTGGATCAGTGCAGTTGGAAATGGAAAAGCTTTAGTCACAACATTAAACCTGATTTTAACATGTCCTGTCCAAGAAGACCTGGACAGTTGATTTTTAAATGGCTTTTTCAGCACTGTTGTGCTGAAAAACAGAGGGGCAGTGAACTTTCTCATTCAGCATTTTCAGCCCAAATGAGAGGATTGTTCCAGCTGATTTTTTGCCTGAATGGATGAGTTGTTCATCTCCTCAGGTTCCCTTAGCTGCTGTGGGGGGCTTTGGAGGTGCACTGGGGAATATCCCAACTGGAAGGCCCTTATTGTTGGATGCCCCTTGTCTGGAAAGGGTAGTTAAGGACCTTTCTGGCAGGGTTAGGCCTCATCAATGAGAATTTAACCTCTTTGTTTGAAATTTTCTCCAAAGATGATAAGATACGACTTTTAAGGTCATTTTAGCAAGTTTCCCTGCTCATCTTCCATTGCTTCCCTGAGTGTGGGTTGAGCATCCCAGGGGGATCATCCCTGCAGGCCAGCTTCAACCTGCTCAAGCACAGAGCTCTCCCTGTTCCTGCAGTATTTACACAAAGTATTAATTTCAGTGTGTTGGTCTCCAATAAGGAGAGCTTCGTGTCTGAAGGCTCTTGAGAGCATAAATGTCACATAAAGAATTTTAGAATTTGGCTGTTGGTTCATTAGAAGGAGCAAGAAACTCCTCAGTCTGCTCTGCTGACAAGGTGGAGCTGCTATTCCATGTACTGCTGAGTTGGTTGTGGTGTCATGCTGGAGTGGAGACAAGATCAAGGTTTCCCATCAAAACTTTGTGGCTTTTGGTAAAAGTGCATGAGAGAGACTGGGAATGAGCAGTGTGCTGAATAAACAGAGAAGATAACCCTTATCAGCAGGAGTCATCTCCAGAGCTGGATAAAGCAGCATGGAAACTCCAGAGGTGAACAAATACACAGTGCAGTGCCTCAGTTTCCCTTTTGTGAACAGAAAGTTGTGTTTCTGCAGGTTGGGGGTGAGGCCCATTGGGTGTTCATCAGCACCCCAGGGGTACCTTGGGCATCTGGGAGGGGAGGGAGAGCTCAGTAAAGAGGAGCAGGGAGAGCCTTGTTTACCTGACTGTAAATACTGTCTGTAACCAGCAGCTTGTTTTGGTTTCAGTGTCTCTACTGCAAGAGTTGCCTTTTTTCCCTTCCCAGCTCCACTTGAGCTCGGTTATCTTGATGTGGCCAGTGGGCAGCATGTGATTCACATAATCCTTCAGTAGTGTTTATAAACAGGTATTGCAGTGCAGGTTTCTGGAGCCTTTTCTTCCCTTGTGGCCCATATTTCAGTGTTCTATGTCAAGTGCTGCTCTCTGATTTGATATTTCACCACACCTTTGTATAACTGACTTCCTCAATTCAAAGCCAATGAGGCATCAAAAGAGCTGTTTGCACAAAGGCACAAGCAGATGCCTTTTTTCTTTCTTTTTGGGCCAGCATGGATATGATAAAGGAAAACTGGCTTTAATAGGGACCAGATTTTCTTGGTTTAAAGCAAGGACAACTTTGCACCTGTAGCTGCTGAGAGCAGCCCAGCTCCAATCCCTGCTGCCATTAGTGCTCACAGCAGAGTGCTGCTGTGCTGGCAGGAAGTGTGAGTCTAATTGCAAGAGGAAGTATGACTAATTGGTCAAGAGCACAGCCCTGAGTACTTCTGGAGCCAGCTTTTCCCAAGTGCCTGCTGGGAGAAGCAGCTCCAGGGAGGCCTTTGCCCCATTGAGTGAGAGCTGTTGGAGGTGAGGCTCAGAGTTGCTGCACGGGCTGTTCTTGTGCTGGGCACTGAGACGTGGCAGAGCCCAGGCTGTCTCTGAGCAAACCCTCTCATGGGGTATTTTATTTCCTCTCCAAGCTGCCTCTTTTGGCTTCTGAAACTCTTTGTAGTGGGGGGAGCTTAGTCAGAAGAAGGGAGTGGTGAAGATTAGGAAGTGTGGGCTGCATGGTTGTGTCTGTCTGGCTCCAGCACTGTGGAACACGAGTGACTTCAATTTTCCCTTTGAACCAAAGGAGACAAAGGGTTTTCTGAAATGGGATAAAGGCTGATATTTGTCTGTTGTCAGAGCTGGGGAAGAAGTAACCCCCTCCCCCCAAAGTCTTCTAAAGAAGCTGCTGCTTCCACTGTTTGAAGTGATTAATTTATCCCACTTTTTTCTTATGCTAGATACTGACACACTACTGTGGTGACAAAGACTGGCAGCTTACCTTCCCACAGCTGGAGAAGGTTCTTTATTTATTCCTTTATTTCTTCTGCTGTGGAGGGTTCTGTGGTGAGGATTAGGCTTGGAAAGCAGCTCAGGGGATAGGGATCAAGTGCTGGAGATGATCCACTCAGGAGCATTCTTGGAGCACCATACAGTCTTATTTTCAAGGATGGCTCCTAAGAGTTCTCATGTGGGGAAAGGCTGAGAGAGTGGGAGTTCTTCAGCCTGGAGAAGAGAAGCCTTGGGGTGACCTGGCTGTGGCCTTCCAGTGCCTGAAGGAGCTGATGAGGAAGATGGAGAGAGACTCTTTATAAGAGCCTGGAGGAGCAGGACAAGGGGAATGGCCTCATGCTGACAGAGCAGGGTTAGATGGGATATTGGGAAGGAATTCCACCCTGAGAAGGCTGGGAGTGCCCAGAGCAGCTGGGGCTGCCCTGGATCTCTGCAAGTGCCCAAGGCCAGGTGGAACATTGGGGTTTGGAGCCACCTGGGACAGTGGGAGGTGTCCCTGTCCATGGCAGGGGTGGCACTGGATGGGCTTTAAGTCCCTTCCAGCCCAGACCATGCTGTGTTTCTGTGGTGTTGCTCTGACTGAAGAGGAAGTGAAACCCAATTACTTTGTGTGAGGAAGCCTCAGAATGACCCTGTGAGCAGGGCAGAGTTCCCATGTCTGGTGTCAGAGCTCATCACTTGTGGTGTCTGTTTGGGGGACGTGCCCAGGTGCCACCCTCTGCCAAACCTGGGGCTCTGAGGCTGCAGCTTCACTCTTCCAAAATATCTGCTCTTCATAGAACAATGCCTGTGTTACATTAAGAGGAGAACCTGACAATGTTTGGGATGCCTGGGAAGCTCTGGCATAGGGACCAGAGGAGCTTATCTCACATCTTTTTCAAAATTGTGGTGGTGATGGATGGGAAATACAAGCTTGAACTACTTCCCTGTCCTTATTCTTCTGGAGTAAAAGTGAGTGCTGGTTGATTGCACCCCTTGGAATATTGTTAGGAAACTGTTCTAATTGGATTTCAGACCTTTGGAAATGGACAACTCTGAGTTCTGCCTCAGTGGGCGTGCATTTAGGGTCTCAGGATCTAAGGGCTGTGTCTCCAGGGAGTCAGACTGTGGCTGCAGGGCTGAAACTGCCCTGTTGGACAAAATCTGCCTTTGCTGTGGTTTTGACTCTCAGTGGGAAAGTGTTCCCTTGGTTCTGGTCCCAGCCTTGCTTGTCCTGGCCGGGTGTCCTGGGGTTTTTCCACAGGACATCCATTCTGGGCAGGGAGGGAAGTGTTCTCCTCACCTCTGTGCTTCCCTCCTGCCTGGCAGCCCTGGCAAGCACTGCTGGGGCTGGGATCTGCTCAATCCTGAAGCTCAGATCCCAGGAAGGAGAACTTTAGAGCTCCCTTAAGGAGTGGGTGTGATAAGCACTGAGGACATCCGAGCCAAGAGCAGGGCCAGTGTACAAGGGCATTGTGCAAGTGCTGCAGGGAAAGGGCTTTTGTGTAGTTTAGAAGCAGCTCAAGTGATAAGGAGACATAATAATCAACATTAAAAAAAAAAATGGCAGGAAGTGGCTATTTTCATGTGTGCATAATAGAGATTTACTAAATTAAAAGCACTCTGAGCTGTTGTGAGGTGAAACTAAAAGTTTGTAGAAATATGAGGTCTAGGTTGTGTATGAAAAATCACAGACTTCTGTATGAAAAATCTTTGTTTATCTGCAGTTTATTCCAGTTCCACATTCAGAAGGATTCCTTGCTGATGCTGTTGCAAGTCTGCAGTTACAGGTTGTTCTAGACCATGTAATGCATTTTCTGGGAAATGAAACAATTTTTCATCTCTGTCTAAATTTTACTTGAAAGTATTGGCTCTAAAAGCTTTAAAACTTTTCCCTTATTTGAAGCTTTGAGCTGATTTAAAATCAGTAATAAAAACATTCTTAGGTTTTATGCTCTCAAAGCAAATGTTTACCTCGGAGTTTGAACACTTTGGGCTTTTGGGCCTGTTTCAATGAAACTTTCCACATTTTTGGGAAAATATTCCAGGATGTTTTGTAAAGAGAAGGCAGCACCAGTCTTGAGTACACTGATATTAGCAAACATTAATCTTTTGACTTAAAATCCTGTCAAAATGTAATTGCTGGAGTGGTAGATTTTAGAATTCCTAAATGGAGTGGTGCTTTAAAGTTAGAGTATGTTCAGGGCACCTCTTGTTAAACATTTTTTGCTCTCCCTCCCCAAAAAAAAGCAGCAGCATGAGACTATTTTTGCCATGACCCTCAGGGTGTCTGTGGTGTTTGTTTTTAAGGCATGAGAAAAATCTGCATTCTTTGCTTCATGGCTGGACACGAGTGTTTGGAGAGCACAGAATGACAGAAGGGTTTGGGTTGGAAGGGACCTTGGAGGGTTATTCCAGCACAGAATCACAGAAGGGTTTGGGTTGGAAGGGACCTTGGAGGGTTATTCCAGCTCCACTTCCACTGTCCCAGGCTGGCTTGGACACTTCCAGGGGCAGCCACAGCTTCTCTGGGCACCCTGAGCCAGGGCCTGCCCACCTTGCTAGGGAAGGGTTTCTTCCCAATATCCCCTCTGGCAGTGGGAAGCCATTCCCCCTTGTCCTTGTCACTCCAGGTCCCCTCTCCATGTTTCCTGTAGCCCCTTCAGGCACTGCAAGGCCACAATTTGGTCACCCCAAAGCTTCTCCTCTCCGGGCTGAAGGATCCCAATTCACAATTTGGTCACCCCAAAGCTTCTCCTCCCCAGGCTGAAGGGTCCCAATTCACAATTTGGTCACCCCAAAGCTTCTCCTCTCCAGGTTGAAGGATCCCAATTCACAATTTGGTCACCCCAAAGCTTCTCCTCTCCAGGTTGAAGGATCCCAATTCACAGTTTGGTCACCCCAAAGCTTCTCCTCCCCAGGCTGAAGGGTCCCAATTCACAGTTTGGTCACCCCAAAGCTTCTCCTCCCCAGGCTGAAGATCGGAAGAGCGTC
>JAYDZK010000271.1:3264138-3286556 GCA_034509185.1 Euphonia xanthogaster | reverse complement strand
TTTGGTCACCCCAAAGCTTCTCCTCTCCAGGCTGAAGGATCCCAATTCACAGTTTGGTCACCCCAAAGCTTCTCCTCCCCAGGCTGAAGGATCCCAATTCACAGTTTTGTCACTCCAAAGCTTCTCCTCCCCAGGCTGAAGGATCCCAATTCACAGTTTGGTCACCCCAAAGCTTCTCCTCTCTGGGCTGAAGGATCCCAATCCCTCAGCCTTTGCTGGTGGCAGGGGTGCTCCATGCCCTGAGTACCTGGCAGGGCAGTGCCCTGCTCTGTGCCCTGCTCAGCAGTGACTGGGCTGTTCTTTGGGCTGGAGGTGATGGGCAGGAACCCTTCAGTGATGCTGCTCCCAGGTTTTTGACCCTTGTTTTCCCTCTGTTTAGGGAGTGACAATTCCCAGTCAGAGACGCTACGTGTACTACTATAGCTACCTGTTAAAGAATCACCTGGATTACAGACCAGTGGCACTGCTGTTCCACAAGATGATGTTTGAAACAATTCCCATGTTCAGCAGCGGAACTTGCAGTAAGTACCAGCAGCCCTTCACCTCTGCTAGAGACCCTGGTGGCATTTGGGATGGGGTGATGGCACCAAAAGCTGCACACCTGGGAGGAGATCCCATGGAAACACCTCAGAGTCCAGAATCTGCTGCCTTGGTGGGCTCTGGCCTCTGGGACCTGCCAGGTGTGGGCTGTGGAGCACTCAGAACTGTTTCACTGCATGCAGGTGTGTTAATGGTTTGAAGATAAGTGATTCCATCTGGGAAAGATCTCCAAGAGCGAGTCCAGCCTGTGCCCAGTCCCTGCCTTGTCACCCAGAGCAGAGCACTGAGTGCCACATCCACTCCACCATTTTATGTATATTTGGGTATTTGTTCCTTTTATGAAAAGCCTCCTTTTTTTTTTATTTTTTTTTAACACAGCAACTCTTGGGAAACATGAATTGCTGAAAAACATTTGCCTAATGGCATGTTGGCTTCCAATGCAGCAACATCATTCTTCCCATGCTGTTCAAAAATAAAAATAAAAATAAATAAATGAATCAGTTCAACTGGGTAAATACTTAATTAACTCTGGAATAAACTTTTCTTTATGTGGAGGTTTCTAAAGCATGAATACACCTGTAAATGATTAATCTCCTCTGCTGATACACTGTGTTAGTGAGGAACAGCAGATTTTGTGAAGTTTTGAAATACAAAAACAAATTCTGCTCTGTCCTGTGGGCTTTGTTACAGGGCAGTGACTGCCTTGTGTTGCGTGCTTGGTTTTTGGTGGTGGAAAAAATCTGATGGTTTTGCTTTGGGGATTACAGCAATGTGTAATTAATTCCAGTGCCTCCCGTGGCTTTGATTAAAACTGCCCTGTTAATATTGTTGGGAGACAGTACCTGAAGGTGTAACACACACAAGAAACAATGGAGCAGCTTGTCAGGCTGTACAGGAGGAGGGAGGGAGGAGCCTCTGCCAAAATCCCTCTGCCTTAGGGAGGGGGTGTGCAGCTTACAGATTTCTGCAATTACCACTTAGTTCATGTTTTGGGTGAACTGGGCTGTGTTTTTGAGGCCTGACTGCTCAAGTGAGTGCTGACTTGTGTGTCCATGGGAGGATGTTGGGGTAGACAAGAGATTCCCTGAGCACCTGAGAAGATCAAGTAGCTATCAAGCTCAGCAGCTGTATGCTGCAATATTTGAAGTTTCTGTGGAGTTCCCAGTGGTTTTTCAGAGTGTGAAGTCCATGGTGTTGTGTCTGTGGTTGTGCTGGCAGTAATTTTACCAACCTGGTAACTTGGACTCTGCCTCCCTTGGTATCATTCTGCTGCTCTAAAGGCACTGACAGGGCAGGTCCAGCCTCTGGGGCTGAATGAGGGCATGAGAGAGTTTCCCAGCTCTGAGGCTTCAAGGGAGATAAGGGCAGGGAGGAAAGGCTGTGTGGAGACCCCCCAGCACCTTCCAGGGTCTGGAGGGTTTACAGGGAAGCTGGAGAGGGACCCTGCACCAGGAGCTGTGGTGATGGGACAGGGAGGAATGGCTTGGCACTGCCAGAGGGGGAATCCAGGTGAGATACCCAGAAGGAATTGTTCCCTGGCAGGGTGGGCAGGCCCTGGCACAGCTGGGGCTGCCCCTGCATCCCTGGCAGTGCCCAAGGATGCTGGGCAGGGCTGGGAGCAGCCTGGGATAGGGGAAGGTGTCCCTGCCACGGCAGGGGTGGCACTGGATGGGCTCTGAGGTCCCTTCCAACCCAGACTATGCTGGGATTCTCTGAGCCTGCCAGCAATGGTTTCATCTCTGGGCCCTTCAGCCCAGTGTGGCTGTGTCCAGCAGGCTTGCCCAGCTCTGCAGGGCTGGCTCTGAGCTGCCCATTTCCAGAGCAGCTCTTCCTCAACTGGACCAAAAACCCCTTCTAATTTCAGTGGTACCCCTGCAGGTTTGGCTGGGGAGGTGATGCCCAGGCTGGCATTTCTCTGGTGCTGGTGATTGACAGGAGCAGCTTTTAGGCTCTCCTGACTGGTTTTTGATATGAATGTTCAGTTTTGTCCTTGTTTTACTTTATTTGTGTAAGAGTAGAGTCAGTTTGTGCTGACATGAGCAGCCAACAACTGGAAGAAAAGGTGAGAGAGAATAAAACCTCTCACTTTGGTCTGTGCAATAGAGAGGAGGGGGAAAATGAAGGAACAGTCAAGTAATTCACATTTTACAGTCATTATATTAAAAAGAAATAACATTTTAGGAGCTCCCTGGTGGCCTGAAGGTATTGCCATGAGGGACAGAAGTCTCTAAGGCTGTTTCCAGTAGCATCTGGCAAAGTTTGATCCCCTGTGGTGTTCAACCCTGAAGAGAAATTTAGCTAACTTTGAAAAGATCATAGCTCAAGATTTTATTTCTGCTACCAATCTTGTGCTTTATTTTTTATTTTTTTTTGCCACTTTGGAAGCTTTTTCTCACCAAATTCCACTCTGTTTTGTCCCACAGATCCTCAGTTTGTGGTGTACCAGCTCAAGGTAAAGATATTCACCTCCCCTTCAGGACCCTCCCGACGTGAAGACAAGTACATGTACTTTGAATTCCCTCAACCTTTGCCCGTGTGTGGTGATATCAAAGTGGAATTTTTCCACAAACAGAACAAGATGTTGAAAAAGGTTGGTTTCCTTGCTTTTTCTGAAAAATACTGTCAAGCCAGCCCCTGCTGCTTGGGGCTTGGGTTGTTGGTTGTTTTTCAGGGATGTGTAATCACTGCATTGAATTCTTTGATGTCTGCTTTTCCCAAGGAGCCAATGAACCACAAAATGAAAGTTGGATGTTTGGGGGAGTTGTGAGATGAAGTACAAAGGTTGGGTAAAAATGATCCTGGGTCTGTATTGCAGTCTTTTGGGTAGTAGTGAGTAATCTAATTGAGGAAGAAACATTCACCTTCTAAAAATAGACTTGCATACTGAGCAAGTTAACTCCAGCTGTTTTCTTCACTAAATTTTCCTGAGGTTTGAGCAGGCACAGAAGATCCTGTCTGTGCTGTTGGCTGATTTGTACCCATCTGTCAAATTTAGCTGAATTTCTGAGATAATTGAGTTCCCACGCACTTTGTAAAAGTATCTCTGCAATCTCTTCCACCACCTCTCTGTTCCCAGCTGCAGTGCCTTGAGATGAGAGGTTCAGAGAATTCCCTCAGGGCTGAGGATTTTATTAGGGTCTCAGTTGTGGGAAAAAAAAAATAAAACTAACCTAGGACTTACTTTGAAACCAAAGTCAGCCAGTTCTTAAAGCTGAATTCTTGAGTTTCTTTAGTCCTGGTGCTTGTGGAGTCACTTTGGATCTACCAGAGTGAAAGGTGAGGATGAGACTGTGCTGATTAAAGGCAACCTCAGTATTTGCTCCTTAAAGCTCCTCATCAGTAGCTGCTCACTGTTGAGTGGAGGTTGGAAAACTTGAGAGCATTCAGTGAGTGAATTCCTAAAAGGAAGGAATGCTCAGGTGGCTCAGGAGATAAAGCAGTGATGGGGTGACATCCCTGAGAGCTGTGCACACAGCTGTACCTGCCAGCTGTGTGTGAGTGAGCATGGCACGCTGCTGTGTGGGCTTGCTGGTGGCAACAAGTCTAATTCAGGTGCTGCTGTCTGCTGAAGTTTCTGGACAGTTCCTTAGTGGCCCTGTTTTCCTTCTCTGCCTGTTTGAGGAGATGCTTTAGTTGCTCAGTGCAGTTTTGTGCAGCACAGAGGCTGTAAAAGCAGGTTAAAAGTAGAAATTCCGTTCCAGAGCTGAGATTATTGACATGCAAGCAGCCACTTCTGAGAAGAGACTTCTGCAGGAGCACCCAGATGAATGTGGGCTGAGCATGAGGGGTGCAGGGAGCCCCAACATCTGAGACATTTATCTGCTCTCTCCTGTCTGGACTGTGAGTTTGTTGTTCTTTGCCATCTCCAGTGACACATGGGGGGCAGACAGACCTGATGGGAGCTGCTGCCCTGCCCGTCCCTGAACTGCCAGTGGCTCTGCAGCCCCAGGAACAAGCTGCTGTTGTGTTTTACCCCTGCAGATTTGTTTTAACATTTCTTTTACCCCTGGAGAGAGCTCTGAGATGCAGAGGCAGTGTAGTGAGAGCCCCTCAGGAGCACCCACATTTCTGCAGTGGGAGTTGGGTCTTCAGGAGTGTAGAAGTGCAGAAGCACAGCAGGAGGATTACTGTGCTGGAGTTTCATTTCAGTGTCACATCGTGGTTTCATTTCTTAAGAATCTTTGTAGTTTCTGAGTAGCTGGTTGGTGCTTTTTTTGGTGTTGTTTTTTTTCCTTTTTGTCTATTCTTATCAAATACCCAAACTGTCTGGGGTTTGTGGATTACAGGTAGTTCAGAGGTGCTCAGTTTCTCAGTGTTTTTGGCCTGGTAGAGCCAAAGAAATGGTGAAGGTGGTTCTTTTCACATCTGCAAACTTTTCTGAGATGGAAACTGCTCCTTCATCACCTAGTTAAAAACACCTTGATAATCTCTCTAAAACATCTGTTGAATCAAGTGTCTTATTGTCTCAGCTTTCAGTATGAATGGAGGACAGAGGAAAAGAGAAGAGGTGTGAGATGTTCCACAGTGGTGGTGAGATCACCTCTCTTAGCTCTGCTGCAGACTCAGGAGCTGATCCTTGCACAGGTTGTTGCATAAAGTGAATAAGGTGGGAACAGGGCAGAGGGGAAGAACACTGGTGCCAGGAGAGCCTGCCTTGGCTCAAACTCTCTCCAGCTGTTCCACACCTGTGCCTGTTCCTTTTCTGCATCAGCCATCTACACAACTTCTACCCCAAACTGAAGGGAGTCTGGTGTTTTAAAGATCCCTTTATGCAGTGGTCACCTAATTAATGAGGAGCAGCAGAATTAGGAGTAACAGCATCTTATCTTTCAGGGATTCTGCTTTATTAGCCAGGTTTATGACAAGTGGAATTAGAAGTCTGTTGCCTGTCAGTGGTTCTTGTTCTTCCCAGGTTTTCTGTTAGCAGATTACAGGTAGCTAAAGAAGTCTTAAAGACACCACAGATTGACCAGTCTGAATTTTAACTTTAGCATAATAAAAAAACCTAATAATATCAATTAAAAGTGTAATTCCTGATCCTTTCTGAGCCTCAGGCTGGAGAATGGCTGTGCCTCATCTCTGGAGATGAAGAAAACTTCTTTGCCCTGGCTCTGATTTGGTGTTTGATAACACTGATGCCTCAGATTCCCTCACCTGTATTTGCTTCCAAATTTCTCTTTGAAGGACAGCATTATCCACAGAGCTCTCTGTAAGGAGGGCCCTCCTCAGTTTTTGATAAAATTATTATTCATAAACAAGACGAAACCTAAAATTATTATCCATAAACAAGACCAAATCTAACATTGCAGAGTCAGTGTGAGGTTTAAAGCAGCCACATGTCCTTTCTTTTAATGGCAAAAGTCAATTCAGGCAAATTCAGTGGCTTTTGGGAGCTGACCTCAGCCACAGGATCACTGGGTACAGGGCTGGCAGCACTGGAGAAGTTTCATCCCTTCCATAGTTCCTGCCACCTGGCATCAGTTAGGAAGTCCCCAGCTCTTGGCCTTTTCTTGTCTAATCAAGTTGTTTACTTTATCCTCAGACTGTTTCTTCAGTGAGCTGTAGCTGCTTCCTTTCAAGAATGAAATTCATGCCCACATGAGAACCAAATGGCTCGAGTGCTGTGACTGTGGATGAATTTCTGATGGGTAGAAGTTTGTCATTTGGGGGATTTTTTGTTTGCTTTTTGAACGTGGCTTTCTCTTGTAGTTTGTTCTTCCATCTCAGACTGCTGCTGTAGTTTTGCTGCTGGTTTTTTGTAGTTTTGCTCCCATGGATCTCTGCAAAGCCTTTTTCTTCCAGTTCTTGATGTTGACATGATAATCTGAAAGTATTTCAGAGTATCCTTAGATCACTCGGTTCAATGGGAGCCTGTTTAAAAATAATACAGAAATCTCCTCATCTTCCTGCCTGCAGAGCCTGGGGCTGAAGGAGACCTTTTTTTGGGAGTCCTCCCAGTACAAATGAGAGGGGAATGTTGGTGTGGGTTTAATTTGTGAGAGTCAGTGGTGTTTTATCCCCAGACTCCAGCGTAGGAGGGCTGACAGCATTGTTTGAGCAGTTGCATTTCATCTCTCAAGCCTTGAGATAAGTTCTGCTGCAGAGTTCAACAAGGCTTTGGGCAGTTGCTGTTGAGCAAAACGCTGAGGAATGAACTCTGCAAATGTCAGAGTTGAGCTGCAGATGGTACAGGAAGTTCCATCAGGGGAACAGGCTGAACCAAGATCCCCATTCTTGGAGAGCATCTCCAGCCCCTCCGCGGGTGCCTGGGGATCTCTGCAGAAGTTGAGCTCTCAGGAGGGCATGGGAACTCCTGATTGATGCCTTAAATCTTGGATTTGGATCCCAGTCTGCAGCTAGAGAGCAACTCTAGAGTGGAGAGTGTTTTTCTGTCAGGCTGAGACACTGCACGAGGTGGGGACAAGCAGTGTTTGTCAGAACTGGGATGAAATCAGCCTCTGTCCCATCTGACACTGCACTGGAGATTCGTGGCACAGATTTGCTTATGGGAAGAAGTACATCTGTGGTTTGTATTTTTTTTTAAAGGCAGATGTCTGTGATGTAACTGGAAGTGAAGCAAAACACATTGAAAAACAGTCTCATACTTTTTTAAATTTTTTTCAGAAGTCTGTTCATTAACTTGTGTTATGTGAGCACTTGGTCTGGTGTTTTGATTTGCTATATAAAGCCTGAGTTCAGTTCATGCCTTGATTTTTAAAATTCCTCTCTTTGGCCCATATTACATCATCTTTCTTCCTTGTCTCCCATGAAATATCTTGGGTCCTGATGCTTCAGCTAAATCCTCACTTTGAATAATGGATTTGCTCTTCAGTGCAAACAGTGGCACAGTTATCAGCCTTAAGAGCTAATTCCAATCAACATGACCGTCTTCCCTCAATTTGAGTGGCCATGCCATGTTCCAAGATGAACTCAGTTTATTAGGCTAATTAAGTTGTGCAGTGGGAAGGAAAGGAAAATAACTTGATGCTTTAAAAAGCTGGAGGGAGATAAAAGGAGAAATGACCAGCTCAGCTGAGTTGCAGTGTTTAGTTTGAGTCCCTGAAGACCTCTGCAAATTTGTCCCAAGGAACACAGATTAAAAGCTGTCTAGGGAGGGGTTTGTTGCCTGTCAGCCCTGTCAGTGCAGCTGAGTCCCCCCAGCCCTTACAGTGCCAGCTAAATCCCTCTGGTTCTGCACTCATGGAGCTGAAGGATGACAAAACTGTGCCTCCTGCTTCTGCTGGCACTGATTCCATCCAGGAGCCTCTTCTCCTGTGGCACTGGGCACCAGCACCAGGGGGGTTCCAGCAGGAAGGTGCTGCTTGTCTCTGTTTTGACCTGAGCAGGAGTGAACCTCTCACCTCCTTGGCTGAGGAGGAGCCTGGGTCGGGGTACCCTGAGCTTGTCTTCCCAGAGATTTTTGTCTGCTGCCTCTCCCTCTGGGGCAGAGACATCAGCAGAGGGAAGCCAGGATGTTCATCCTCAACTTCCAGACCCAGGCAGGGCATTCCAAGGCTGCTCTTGGGGAGAGAGGAGGCTGTGAAATGTGCAAGCAGGGCCTGGCATGATCCTGCTAACTGCTGCCTCCCGTGGATGGGCTCCAGCAAGGCTTCTCCAGAGATGGGATGGCCTGAAGGGCCTCAGTGGCAGTGGGGAGCATCTCTTACTCCCCAAATAACTCATCTGCTAGATTTGATTCCCAAAGTGCTGGAGAGATGCACGTGGTGAAGTGGGGAACTCAGCTAGCAGAAGTGTTCCTGGCTGGATTTTTAATTTCTGTCCTGGGGTCTCTCAGGTGCTTACAAAAATGCAGACAAGCTGGAAGTGGTTTTGTAGGCTTTACCTAAAATCCTGAAAATGAGTCTGCTGACCTCTGGCAGAGAGGGACGCTTGTGAATTCCCAGTATCCTGTTTAAATAAATTTTTGAGGAGGATGAGTGTGAGTTAAGCAGTCCAGCTCTTCCCTGCCTTTTTTCATTGGCTCAGGAAAATGCTGTGGTATTTTGCTGGTGCCAAACTGCCTTCAGCAGGAGGCCTGCTCATGTCACACACGCTGGAACCACTTCTGTTCCACCTCTGATTTCCCCCCTGCCTCCTTACCAGCAGAGATGACTGGGAAGATAGGGCAGGACGTGGATTTTCCAGTAAGAAATTGGAATTAGAGCTCCTTGGTAAACCAAAATATGTAAGTTAGCTGAGAAGGAGTGAGCTTGTGTTCTGGTGCTGTGTCACACCAAGGAATGTTAGGTTCTGCAGTGGCTCTCTCTCCCTGCAGCCTCAGCAGCAGTGCTGGCCCTTGTGGGAAGAACTGGCCATTTGCAGCTTGGATCTCGAGCCTGAAAAGGCACAGCCAAGTCAGAGAGGAGATTCTGGTGTGTCAAGAGTCAGAGAGAGGGGTTTGGTGTGCCAGGGAGAGCTGAGCCTGGGAGCAGCAGCTGTGGGCTGGCAGAAAGCTGCAGAGAGCCCCAGGGTCTGATGCAGGCACGTGCTGCCTCCTGGTGCAGCCGGGGCTGTGGCAGAGCAGAGACTCAGACTGCTCAGGGTCACCTCTCCAGTCCTGCTTGAGCTGGACACCTTCAGCTGCCACTGCCTGGGCTTCTCCCTGAAAACTTCCTGCTGGACAGCAGGCACTGGCTCTGCCTTCCTCTCAGTGCTGCTCAGCACAGCTCTGAGTGCATGAAAGCACCTATGGATCCTTTACTGATCTGTGGTTTTGCTCACTCGGAGCTATTTCTGTACAGAAATAAGAAAAGCTTTCTGTTACAGGGGAGATTTCAGTATTACTCACCTCAGCTGGTTCACACGGGTTGTTTGTTGAGTTTAGGGATTGCTTGGCAAGGTATGAGCAAAAAAATATCTATTTATGCCTTGTGATTGCAAGTTTAAGTTTATTGAGTGTATTATCATCTGCTTTTATTGCAGGTATGGTAGTTTTAAGCCCAGCTCTCTATGAGTAACTTCTAAAAGCTTAATTGGTTAAAATGGAGCTTGATGAATGCAGATTCTTGTGTGTTGTCCAGGAGATGTGGTGAAAATGCCTTTGCATGCAATGTAACAAATGCCATACTGTTGTCCAACCCAGTTTTGCCTGATATTCCCAATCTGTTTTTGACCAGATGCTGATAGCAGTCTAATTAACGTGCCATTAGTGAATACTAAAGCAAGCTTGTTTTCTGTCTTCTTCCTCCCCCAGGACAAAATGTTTCACTTTTGGGTAAATACATTCTTCATAGGACTGGATGAAAATTCAGACAAAGTAGAAAATGGAAGTCTAGTTGCAGATCAGGAACTTGATGGCATTTTCAGTACGGAGCGCTCAGATAATGATAAGGAGTATTTAATCCTTACATTAACAAAAAACGATCTAGACAAAGCAAATAAAGACAAAGCCAACAGATATTTCTCTCCAAACTTCAAGGTCAGTATATTTTATGTGTGAACAAAGCTGAAGAGCTGCATGATTTGTTTGTCTTGCCTTTGGAGGGACCATGTGAAATGGCTGTGTAGAAGCTGAGTTGGTATTGGCATCACTCAGCAGAGCTTTGGGCTTTGTGCTTCTGTCTGCTTTTTGGGGAGCTGATGCACGTTGAGAGGCTGGGGTTGAAATCTTCAGGTCGTTCCAGGTGTTTGTCAAAGCCATCAGAGGTTGGGGGAGCTGGTGGCCAGGTGGGATCTTCCCTGCTCCAGCTGCACTGCCTGTGGGCTGGGCACACTGAGCTCCTGCTCTGCAGCTGTGCCTGTTCCATGGCAAGCTGAGGGGGCCACAAGGATGGTTTGGGGTCTGGAGCATCTCTCTGATGAGGAGCTGGGCCTGCTCAGTCTGGAGAAGGGAAGGCTGAGGGGGGAATCCCATCAATCCACAGAGACATCTCTGGGGCTGGCAGAGAGGGTGCCAGGCTCTGTTCAGTGACAGGATAAGAAGCAAAGGCCACAAACTGAAACACAAATTCCACCTCAACACGAGGAAGAACTTCTTTCCATGAGTGTGCAGAGCCCTGGAGCAGCTGCCTGGGGAGGGTGTGGAGTCTCCCTCTCTGGATTCATCCCAAGCTCACCTGGAAATGCTCCTGTGCCTGGGCAGGGGCTTGGACTGGGTCATCTCCAGAGGTGTCTTCAAGCCCAGCTGTCCTGTGATTCTGGGAATACCTTAGCCTGGCACTTGAGCTTTGGGGGAGTTTGAGCCATTGCCAGCAGTGTTTTAAACATGCAAAATGCATTTGTAAGAATTCCAGCATTTTCTGACTTCCCCATGAGAGATCAGCCAGAGCTCATTTGAAGGTAATGGTCATCACAGCTTGGAGAATGGCTTGGATCAGACTCCCCACACAAGAGGCACCTGTTGGAGAGGGTTTTGTTCGTTCCTGTGCACTCCTGCTGCAATCTCCTGGTGCTCTGGGACTTGGGAAGGCCGGAGGGGGTGCTGGGATGTCCTGCAGGGGTGGAATTGAGAGGCTGGCAAACCTCTCTCTGGGGAGAGGAGCATGGGTGTGACTCAGGGTAGCCAGGACCTGTGCTGTTAAAAGTTGCTTTGTTGCCTGTGCTCAGTTGATTCCGGGTTCCCTTTTTAAATGTTGTTTTTTCCTTCCCCAGGTGAAGCTATTTTTCACAAAAACAGTAGAAGAGCCATCAAATCCAGAGGCTAGCAGTTCAACTTCTGTAACACCAGATGTTAGTGACAATGAACCTGATCATTATAGATACTCTGACACCACTGACTCTGATCCAGAGAATGAACCTTTTGATGAAGATCAGCATACGCAGATTACAAAAGTCTGAATATTTTTTTTATCAGAGATAAAAAAGAACCATACAAAAAAAAAAACAAAACATGAAGACAGACAAACTTGAATAAACTGAAAAAAAAAGAAAAGGACCTTTCTAAATGGCAAAAGGACATAGTGTCAGATTACCAGTTATAGGAACAATTCTTTCCTGACCAATCTTGTTTTGCCCTACAAATCTGCAGGGTTTGACGCTTGTCCAGTCGGGGGGGTTCAAGAAAGGTTACGTAGCTCTTATGTATATACCTTTTTGTGTCAAAGGACATTAAAACTTCAATTAGGAACTATAAACATGGCACTTTCCCATTTTATTCCAGTTTTATAAAAGTGGAGACAGACCTAATGTGTATGCGTAGGAATTTTTCCTTTTGTGTTCTGTCACCAAACGAAGTTTCAAAAACCGCAAAGAAAAGAGAAAAAAAAAAAAAATATTTACAGGTTCACATCCTGCCCCTTTTTTTGCACTTGTGTGGCAACAGAAAAGTCTGCAGTTGGCTAAGAGATGTTTCTGGAAGGTTTTTCCTACATTGTAATGCATGTTTTTTGGATGGGGGCTGGAAGGTGATGCTCGGGAAGGAGCGTGGCCTGAGTGCCACCCCCGGCTGGTCCATGCACCTTTCCTCAGCATGCTGCCCTGATTCATCCGGGACAAGGGGTGAGGAGTCGCCGCTGTCACTGCTTGTTGTTTGTGCATTTTTCATTTTTTTTTTAAGTGTAATGGTGCTAGAAAAGGCAGCTAGAGAGAGTGATTCTGTCTAGGGGTACAGGAATGAACCTTCACGACACCCACGAGACCCGCGCTATGAAGGGAGACAAGGAATTGGGGTCACAAAAAAACAAAAGAAAAGGAAAAAAAACAACAAAAGGAAACACAGCAACAATGACTTAACCATACAAATGTGGAGGCTATCAACTAAAGTAAGAGCTTGAAACAAATGGTCACAAAATTTGACAATGATTTCTTGGGATTTTTTTTTTTCTGAATTGTAATGGCTGCTCCATCTCCTGTGTAATCAAGGCCAGTGCTACAAGTCAGATGCTCTTAGTGCAAAAACATCAGTCAACATCTTACATTTATATTAGTAGTTTTTCAATCATATTCCTGCTGTGAATACTTCATGTGCTGCCTTGCAAGCTTTATTTTTTTTTCCCCCCTCTCATGAATATAAAAAGATTTTGTAATGGTGCACAGGAAATGTCATTGGAGATTCTCCAGGTCAGTGTTTGTTTGGAAGATTTCTGATGCATTTATTCAATCAAACCTCTGTCAGCCGTTCCACCCCTTTGACCTTACACATTCTATTACAATGAGTTTTGCAGTTTTGCACACTTTTTTTTTTGTTGTTGTTGTTTTTTGGAAAAAAAAAAAAAAAGTCATTAACTGTTAGGGAATTTTACTTGAATACTCATTACCTGCAATGTTTAAAAAACAGACATTACACACCAGAGACAGGAAACCAGTGTTGCAGTAAATTCTCAACGCTGTAAATGAAGATTAAAAAGCAGAACTTGTCCCAAATACATTACTGTCAAAAACAACCCCTCAAACCACCCACCAAATTGGTTTTCTAAGCCAAGTGGCAGTGTTGGATTATTTGTTCCTAGGGTAGGGCTCAAAGTTGGCTTCTGGTGGATGATTGTCATGCCCAGCCCAAGGTGGCTCAGGAGTCCAGCTGCTGGCACATCCAAATTCAAATGGGCCCCTCTGAGGGGGCCATGGACAGCTGACCCCAAATTGATGCTTTTTTTAGGGTGTAGCACACACATCCCCCTGCTTAATTAACTTCTTGGTGCTGACATGGAAGTTCATGAGCTGTATTCTCAGCCAGAATTATGAATGGGATCTGTCAGAGCCCTGCACAGCAGCATTAATGGTTGGAATTTGAACCACACAAGGCAGAACTTCCACTGATTACAATTGATAAACCGAGGTGTAAAGGGCTTTTAAAGAAGTTTTTTTTTTTCCTTACCTGGTTTCTGTTGGTCAATTCTGCTCCTCAGATTCATGATTCTAACTTCTAACAAAGCTGGTAATACATTCTGACTTACAGGTTGATTTAGACTTTAATGGATCAAGGTTCAGTGAGAGCAGGAGGTGGTTTTCCCTTGGGAACAGGAATTTTAACTCTTACCCTTCCAATCGTGTTTTCACCCTGTCTGGTTTATAACAGTTGAAAGTTGTGTTGTGCTTAATAAAGCAAAGTGCTCCTGCTTGGAGAGTGTTGGGATCTTGGCAGTGCTGCGTGCCCCCCTTTGGATAATCAGGATTGGATGGTGCAGCTGCAGTCGGTGACGCCGGATCGGGATCGGGACGCAAGGATGGGCTTTTGCACTGTTATCTTTCCTTTGGAATGTGAAGGTTGGAATGAGGGTTTTGATAATTTTATTTTAATTTTTTTTTTTTAATGTTTCGACGTCTTTGAGAAGCCTTGCTTACATTTTATGGTGTAGTCATTGGAAATGGAAAAATGGCATTATATATATATATATATATTATATATATAAATATATATTATACATACTCTCCTATACTTTATTTCAGTTACCACCCCCATAGAAGTTGACAAGAATTGCTATGACTGAAAGGTTTTTGAGTCCTTACTAAAACTTTATTTATGACAGTATTCCTAATTAGCCTGAGCTGCATTCTGTAGGTAATCTTTCCTCGAGTTCCAGACTGTAGGCTTCAGCCCGTTGGGATGTGCAAGAGCTTACATGTCTGAAACTACCTGAAGGCATCACTTTGGTAAGAGCTTAACTGTAAGGCCCTGAAGCATCCCCTGGGCTTGGGCAGCCCCAGTGGAAAATCTTTGCCACAGCTCCTCCAGGGCAGCTGTGCAAATCAGCCTCCAGATTCCTCCCCGGGGCACACATTGTAAACTGAAGTGGAGTTTACATGCAGCATCAAAATTAGCTTTCCAAATTGAAAAACAGCAACAAAAAAAATAAACCCACCTTGAAGTAATCCAAGAAGAGGATGCTGGTGTGCAAGTTCCATGTTTAGTCCTGGCAAATGTGTGCAATATGTTAAGGATGCCTGTGGTTGCCACGAAGTGCCTCGTTCACCTTCTCAATACTGTTGGAAAGTGTCGTGCATGCAGAGGGATGGGGTGGGACTGTGCACTCAAAGGGGCTCCAACTGCAGCGTTTTGGCAGAGCTGCCTTTCTCTGCCACTTCCAATTTTCCAGTCTGTTTTCATATAGCATATATATATATAGATACTAAAAGAAAAAAAAAAAATCAGTCTGTTAAGCAGCCTTACTCTGATTCAGCCTCTTCAAATACTATTGTGCTGTGCAACAGTGGCTCTGTGTGTAACTGAGAATACACAAAAACCAAGTATGACATGTACAGGATAATGCCTCATACAAATCAGATGTCCATTTGTTATTGTGTTTAACAACCCTTTATCTCTTAGTGTTAAAACTCCACTTAAAACTGATTAAAGTCTCATTCTTGTCACTGTGTGGGTGTTTTATTGCAGTGTTCTGAGCTTGGCAAACAGCTGAGCCGTTGTGCTTGGGAAGCTGTGGAGTTTGGAGCCAGGGGTGCTCCTTGTGCATCCAGGGATTGGAAGGGAGCTGCAGCTCCAGAGGCTGCTGTGCTCCAGAGGTTTGGCCAGGGCAGCAGTGGAACTCCAGCTGTGTGCAGGGATATCAAACCCTCACTTGGGTGTCCTGGTGAGGGGCAGGGGCACCTCCTGGGGCATCAAACCCCACGGGCAGTGCCTGAGGAGCTGCAGGACAGATGGACACAGGGCAAGGAAAAGGGGAATGGATTCCCACTGCCAGAGGGATAATGGGAAGAAATCCTTCCCAGGCAGGGTGGGCAGGCCCTGGCACTGCTGGGGCTGCCCCTGGATCCCTGGCAGTGCCCAAGGCCAGGCTGGGCAGGGCTTGGAGCAGCCTGGGGCAGTGGAAGGTGTCCCTGCCATGGCACTGGATGGAATTTGAGGTCCCCTCCCTCCCAAGCCAT
The DNA here is from genome assembly GCA_034509185.1 of Euphonia xanthogaster. Taxonomy (NCBI): domain Eukaryota; kingdom Metazoa; phylum Chordata; class Aves; order Passeriformes; family Fringillidae; genus Euphonia; species Euphonia xanthogaster. The sequence goes on along the minus strand of JAYDZK010000271.1, from coordinate 3,271,259 downwards.
TCTGGGATTCTCTATTTCATCTCCAAGAGAATTGATTTTAACATTCACCTTGTAAATGAGGTAATGTTGCATGTGCTGCATAATGAGACCTGAGTCCCACCTGGGAATTCTGTTCCTGAAGGAGCTTCACGTTGGCCATGGGATGCATTTTGCCCTGCAGAATCACAGGATTGTTGAGGTTGGAAAGGCCCTTTGAGATCATCAAGTCCACTCCCAGGACAGGTCAAGCAGGTGATTCTGGGCTTCTCCTGGTTGTTTGGCCATTCCCAAGCCAGATTTTGAAGTCAAATCCTTCAATCCTAGGAGGAGTTCCCTGTTCCCAGGGTTATCCTGGGCCTGCAGGACGGTGAGAGGGGTGGGGAGGTGACTTCAGGTGGCTCTTGTCACTCCTCCTTCCTTCCCACTGCTGCTAACACCAGCCCTGGCCCACGTTTGGCTGAGCACCCCCAAAAATCTCCAGTTCTGGTGGGGCAGGGAAGGTTTGGGTGCTCTGGGGGGTGCAGTGTTGGCCAGGTGAGGGTTTACACCTGAGTACGTGGGGCTGCCCAAGCTGGCAATGCATGTTCCTTTAGCTCTGGTGAGCTTGGATTGCATCCAAAAAAATGGAAGTAGGGTGGGAAGATGCAGGGGAAGGGCAGGAAGCTCGAAGGAGAGTGGTCTGAACAGGGTTCAACATGATGAGGACTTTCTAAAATACAGAGATGTCTCTGTGAAGGGATTCTGGTCTGGAGACAGGAAAGAAGGGCTGTGGACAGAGGATTTTATTTATTTGACTTCTACACTCTTGTCCTGTTGACTGAAAGTCCCATGGCCCAGCCCCCAGCAGCTAAATGTGGTTTCTGGGCAAAAATGCTGAATTTCTCCACTCTGGTGAGCCGTGGGGTGACAGAGCTTCCCAGGGAGGTGCTGGGTGCCAGCCCAGAGGACAATCCCTGTGCTCCATCCCCACACCTGGGCTCTCCAGCTCCAGGGCCTGCCTGAGCTTCCCCAGCCCCAGGGAGCAGCAGCTCAGTTCCTTCAGGTCCTTTTCCAGGTGCAATTCATAATTAATAATTAATTGTGTCTTCTTTTAAAGCTGCTGCAGGAGAATTTTAAGTGTTTTTCCTGCAGTTTTGGTTGGTTCTGCAATGAGTGATGGCCCCTGCCAGTGATGGTTGTGTTGGTCTGACCTGATTCCCTGGGGTGACCTGGCTGCAGTGGGAGCTGCACTGAAAAAAGAAAAAGAAAAAAAAGCCCAACAATCCATCCCTACAGATGGAGATTGATGCAAAGGGAGGGAGGTCAAACTGGGAGCCACTCAGAGTCTTCTCCAAACCAACCTTGGATTGCTTCTCGGGCTTCTTGTCGCCCTCATTCTTTGGTGTCTTCTCAAATCCCACCTTTCCACATCTGTCCCTGGGAATTCTGCTCCTATTTTTGTTTAATTTTATTTTTTCTACACAGTCCTGTGCTAGGCAGATGAGAAAATCTCTTTATTTTGAACTGATGGGCCCACTAAAATCAAAACCATTGCTTGTTTCTTTGCCTTTTGCTCCCTGTTCTTTGTGACTTTTCCTAGATGGGCTTTTCAATGGCATTTCATTAGTTTTGCATTTTTCCACGTGTTTCTCCTCATTTTCCACTTATCTTCTGGGCTTACAAACTTCTCAGCCACTGCTCTGTGTTCCAATATAGGACAGGTCATTATTTCCTGCCTGGTTTGTTTATTTGTTTGGTTGTTTTTCTTTGGTTGTGCTTTTTATTTTTCCTTTTTGTCTACCAACCTTTACTCTGAAGGCACAGCAAGAAGAAACTTGCTAATGAACTGCTGGGCTACACTTCCTGCAAATGTTGCTGTATGTTTCTGTATTGGCTACAGAAATATTAAAAAAAAACAGGCTTAGAGTGTTTTATTTTTATTTTTTGAGGGCTCCTGTGCTTGGTAATTTACTTTGTCTCCCATAGCTAAGCCCTGAAATAGATTCATGATTTTTCTTCACGATCTCCTGCTCATGGAGGGGTTTTAAGCTGATAAAAGGTGATATTGCAGAGGCTGAGCTTTGTGTTTTAAATTACCCTTTTGTGTAATTCAGGCTGCTTCAGGCCCTGCTGGTGTTTTTTTGGCCTTGGACAAAACAATTGTAGCATGAAGGTTGTGTGGGGTCTGGGAGAGGCTGAGAGCAGCTGGGAAATCCTGCTGGATTGAGGAATCCCAGCAGCCTGCACAGAGAGATCAGGCAGCAGGGAAAATGGGAAGGATTCTGTCATGGAAATCTGTGCAGGAATGAGCCTTTAAAGGGGAAATTAATGAGTTTGGAGGAGAAAGGCAGCAAAGGCTTTAATGTAAAGCAGGGTTTGGTAATGGGAGAGTGAAACCTCGTGGGTGGAGGCATGGAACTTGTGAGGAAAGGGGTGATGGCACATGTTTGCAGAGACTTGCTGGGCTTCTGCAAGGAGCAGCTGATGAGAGGTGGCTGAGAGGCAGCTGGAGGAGGGAGATGCCTTTGAGAGGCTGGCTTGGGGATCCTTTGCTTTTAAAAAGTGTTTGAAGCTATGGAAACGGGAGGGCTGGCAGCTCCAGGCTGGAGTGGGGACTGCAAGGAGCTCAGGAAAACGCTGGGATTGGCGTTGGAGGATGGCAAAGATCAGGCAGCAGTGAGAGGAGACTGACAACATCCACAAAGAGGAGGGGGGTTATTCCCCTTCCCTGAATGTCAGCTCTTGGGAAGGATTTGGCTTTTCCCTGAAATCTGGACGTGCAGGACAGCAGCTCTGCTTCCCTGCTCCGTGGGGTTTGAGTGTCTGAAGGTTCAGGGGCTCTCAGGCCTCACCCACAGGTGGGCACCCTTCAAACCAGCCTGGGGAGGGCTGGGGGCTTCCTGGAGAAGCTGCAGCCCCCTGGGAAAGAGAGAGGGCTGGAAGCTCCTCTGAGCTGAGGAGCACAGAGCAGGGATAGGAAGCCAAATAGGGAGGTTGGGATTATTTTCACCCTCGCTGGTCCATCCTGGTTTTTAATTTGTCTCTTTTGTGTCAAAAGGAAGGAGGAGCTCTTTATTGCTTCTGATCTATAAAATTCTCTCTCTGGCCTGCTGAGGTCTGTCCAGCAGGTCAGACAGAGGCACTCTGCCTGCCCTCAGGGCAGTGTTGTTATCTTTTGGTACTAAAAACTCCGTGTGCATTATTTACCATCACTTCCCAATACCTGTCACCTGTGTTAGTGAGCTTCTTCCTTAAACCAATCCAAAAGTGCCAGCATCACCCAGAAGATGGAGGCCAAGAAGGTGAAGGAGAAAGGCTGGACATGCCCAGATTCCTTCATCTTGCCTCCTGAACCCCCATTCTAAAAACCCCACAAAAATCTCTATTTTCCCCTGTGACAAACTGATTATTATTCTGCTTAGACTTTTGTGAATTGCAGATCCTCATTGAAGGTTGGTCATGTTTTCCATGGGTCATAATCAAAGTCCCAGGTGCCTTGGGCTCTGAGCCAGGGTCTCTGAGCCCCCTGGCAGGGCTTTGAGCCATGCAGGGCAGCCAGAGGGATGTCCTGAATTCCAGCAGGTGACTCCTCCTGGAGGTGTTGGACCATTTCAGCCCGGAGGTGGCAGGCACCTGGCTTCCAGCCAAGGCCTTTCATGGCTTTCAGGTTGAATCCAGTACCTGTGGACATCAAACTGATCCACAGCAAATCCTAAATCCACAGGAGATTCCAACAGCCTGGCTCTCTCCTCCATGGACATTCTTGAGCACGGGGTTTGTCCTTCTTGATGTGGCAGCAAAGACCCAAAAATGAAGCCACTTCCCACTGCTGCTGCTCTCCCACCCCAGGCTGGGTGCTCCTCCCCGGGGCTGCTGTCCTTCCCATCTTCCCCTTTGCTGTTTTTCCTGCTTTTCTGACTGAGCTGGATTCCTGGTGGCTCCTCATCATCCATAATTTAATGAGTTGGACCCTAAATAAGTGGCCTGAGCTGAATTATTATTTTTTTTTTGTCCTCTCCCTCCTGCCCTCCTCTCCCTGTGACACACTGTCAGTGACCCTGCTGCTTGCACAGAAAATCCCTGTTCAAATGGGTGTTTTCCCATGAGAAACTCTTGCCAAATCAGGGATTTTTTTTTCCCCCCACCATCAAAAGTAAAATAAATCCTGAGCTGGAAAGATTCCTCACCTGTTCAGTTCAAGATCAGTGAGCTCCCAGGCTGTGCTGTAGGATTTGTCCACAAGTCTATTGAAGAGAATAGGAATTTTTTTTTTTTCTCCCCCAATAAATGGAGATATTTTCAGGAGGCATTTCCCAGTACACTTTTGATCCCAAATTCAGCTCAGATGAGGAGGGACCAGAGTGTGCAGAGCACTGTCCCCAGCCAAAGGGCTGGGAGCTGCTGCAGCAGGAGATTATTTGGGAATTAAATCCACCAGAGTGGCCTGGGGGGACCTGGTGCTGCTGGAAATCCCAGGGGATTATCCAGGCACATCTGCCTGAGCCACTCCGAGGTCTCCTGTCCAGGTTTCTTGCCTGCTCCTGCTCTGGGGACGTGGCAGTGCCCAAAGGTGGGAGCTGTGCCCAAAGGTGGGAGCTGTGCCCAAAGGTGGGAGCAGTGCCCAAAGGTGGGAGCTGTGCCCACCCCTGGCCTCGGAGCTGGGCTCCTTTCCCCCCTCCCAGCTGCCAGGGGAGGATTTTGCTCTTTCAAAGGTGAGATGTTTGTGCCAAGTGCTTGGGAGGCTCTGCCCTAGGAGTGTGAATCGTGCCAGAGGTTTTCCACATTCCATGCAGTCTCCAGGGCAGGTCCTGAGAGCCCAGTCTGCCTGCAGGGATTTGGGTGTAGCTGAGGGTCGGTGAAATTTGGGGTTTTCCCTTCCTCTCCCTCTCAGAAAAGAGCCCAAAGGCTCCCAAAACACTGCAGATGTCTTTGAAAACGAAGCTCCCTCTTTGCCCTGATGTAACCCAAGCTCGTGTTGCTAAAGAAATTCAATTAAACTGAGAGCAACTCCTGGTGAAATTCAAATTGGGTGATTTGGGTCTGACTGGAACTGAATATTTTCACTTGGAAGGGACCTACAATGATAAAATTGAGTATTTGAAGTTCTATGAAAATTTCCCTGAAAGTCTCCTCTCCACAAACCATTGAACATGCTTTCATAATTATAGTTTTATTCACTCTTATGTGTAGAATCACTCTCACAGGTGCAGTCAGGTGAAACACTGTATGAAATATTCTAACAGGAGATCAAAAATGGTGTTTTTACCTTGGTAAAAATATCAGGGTTGCTGATTGTGACTAGTGAAGGCTTGTGCTCTAAAACAGCACCACATTTCAGCCAGGAGGCATTTTCTCTTTAAAATAATAAAACAAATAAATAAATTGAGAGGTCCCTGTGGAGAGCAGCTGCCCTTTCTCACGGAGCACGAGCAGAAACTGGCTCATCACTCCTGATTTCACCCCTCAGAGGGGGAGGCAGAGGGATCCCAAACCCTCTCCTGCTCCACAGGGCACCCGAGCAGCTCTGGGACGTCGCTGGTGCCTGTGAGACATCTCCTGACCAATGCTATTTGTCTGAATTCCCAGGAATGCTGCTGCTCATTCTTCAGAGCGGAAAAATGGTCTATTTTTGGTCGTGGCAACTTTTTCTTTTTCTTTTTCTTTTTCTTTTTCTTTTTCTTTTTCTTTTTCTTTTCCTTTTCCTTTTTCTTTTTCTTTTTCTTTTTCTTTTTTTCTTTTTCTTTTTCTTTTTTTTCTTTGCCTCTTTTACTATTGAATACAATATATCAATTTTTTTGCACCAACAACTAACATAATTTTGTTTTAATCGTGTTTTTTGGGTATATTTCAAACTTTTCTGGGTCCAGTCCATTTTATTCATGGAGGCTTTTTTTCCTTTGGTCTTCTGTGTTAAACCAGTTCATAACGAAGTGGAAGAGGATGCATTGTCTATCATCCTATGTCTGTGTCAATGGAAATTCTTTATTTGCCAGTGCAAGACAGAGGTGCTTAGACAGAATAGTTTGTCTTTTTTGGTGTCCAGTCAGGTCTTCACAAAGCCTGCACTACAGGTCTATAAATCTGGAAGCGAAGACATTCCAAGCTTTGCACTGTTAATCTATTCAGAGTCAGTTGTTAGGCCATAGAAAAGAGGCAGAGAAACAGAAAGTGGAAAACTGACTTTGTCTTGAGAGCACTAGTGTGTTTTAAATCAAGATTTCTGTTTAAGTAAGTATGCTAACTTAAATGGACAGGATGCTTATACAAACATATGCAGACTTACAGGATGATGGTCTTGGAGATCAAAGTGAAGGTGCTTATCTTTATTTGAAAAAGCCAGCACTAATTAAATAAAAAAAATAACACTTCCATTCATTTACCAGTAGTCCTGGTATACCAGAGAGATCCCAACTAGAAGTTTACAAATGTTATACCCATCTATAAGAATGACTTGGAAGGATGATCTGGGGAGCTTCAAGCCTGTCAGCTTGATCTCGGTGTGGAGGAACATCATGGAGCAGATCATCTCAAGTGCAATCATGCAACAGGTACAGGAAAACCAGGACGATCAGGCCTGGCCAACATGAATTTAGGAAAGGCAGGTCTTGCTTGGTCAACCAAGCAATGACACAATGACCTGCTTAGTGGATGAGAGAAAGGGTGTGGGTGTTGTTTTGACTGTGAGCTTTTGCGAAGTCTTTGACACCATTTCCCACATCATTCTGCTGGAGAAACTGGCTGTTCATGATGTCGACTGATGGACATTTTGCAGGTAAAGAACTGGCTGGATGGCCAGGCCCAGAGAGTGATGGTGACTGGAGTTACACTCAGCTGTTGGCTGGCTTCCAGTAGTTTCCCAGAGCTCAGTGTTCTTCAATGGCTGAGTGGCCAACCCTGTTTAATACCTGTCATCTGGACAAGGGAATTGAGTGTACATTAAATAAGTTTGCAATGACACCAAGCTGGAGGACAGGAAGGTTCTGCAGAGGAATGTGGACAACTTGGACATGTGGTCCAAGGCCAAAGGAGTGCGGTTCAACAAGGCCAAGTGCTGGGTCCTGCCCTTGGGTCACAACGTCCCCTGCAGTGCTACAGGCTGGGGCAGAGTGTCTGCAAAGCTGCCTGGAAGAAAAAGACCTTGGGATTCTGGCATGCAGCAGACA
>JAYDZK010000271.1:3236618-3246724 GCA_034509185.1 Euphonia xanthogaster | reverse complement strand
AGAGTGCCTCTGTCTGACCTGCTGGACAGACCTCAGCAGGCCAGAGAGAGAATTTTATAGATCAGAAGCAATAAAGAACCTTGAGAACGAGACCAGAAGAGTTCTGGCTCCTTCTTCAACTGCCAGGCTGGGAAAAGAGACTTTCCAACACACCTGGGGGTCACTGTGAGCAGCAGAAGCCCCGAGAACTGCTGGCACTGGGAGGTTCTGCATTTTCAGGCTCATTGCGTGCCAGGAGGCAGCGGGAAGAGCCAAAAGGAGCTTTCCCGGTGGAGTTTGGTGGGATGAGCTGCGCTGGTCCCGCTCAGCTCGCAGGGCACCAGCAGCATCCCCCTGCTCCACAGCCAGCCCCGGGGCAGGTGCAGAACCCGCAGCGCCCACCCGCGGGTTCACAGAGGTCACGGCGATGCCAAGCGACTCCATCAGCTGGCACCAACCCCTTCGTCACAGCCCTCAGCTCTTCCCGGCGCCACGGAAATTCCAGCAGAATTCCACCTGGGCAGGAGGAGGGACCGGAGGGAGTGGCGGCTCCCGGCGCTCCCGAATGGGGAGCGGAGGCAGCAGCAGCAGCCCCGGCAGAGCGGCGTGCGCAGGCAGCAGGGACCTTCTGCTCGGGGCACAGCGGGGACAAGGGCTCGCACAGCTCTTCTGGCCGCCACGGGTAATCCCTCCTGCTCGGTGCCATCCCTGGGGACAGCGGGACAGGGCACCTGGAGAGCCCCGGGGATGGGACAGCGCCGGCTCCGAAGGAGTGCCATGCTCAGGGAGGGGGTGGCAGTGTCTGGAGAGGGGTCAGGACCGTGCTGCTGTTGCTCAAAGAGGCGTCTTTTACCCTGCTGCACCTCTGGGATGCCCTCCAGGTGTGCTGGGCTGAGGGATATTTCTCAAAGGGAATGTTTTCCCAAGCTGGCTGTTGGGAGGAAAGGGCCATCCATCCCAGGCGAGGCTCTGCCCTGGAATTTGCATGCCCTTCTCCTGACGCTGCGTCACGGAAATGTGCTCAGCCTCTCCTGGCTTTGCTGAAGGCTCGCCCTTAAAAGAACAACTCCAGAGCCTCGTGGAGCCCAGCGACAGGCGACACAACGAGGGCTCGTGTCCCCGGATCGCACCCGGGGGGGCTCAGGGTGATGCTGGGGATCCCTTGGTCCCCCCGGGTGGGAGATGGGGTCGCGGGGTCCGGCGCTGAGAGCGGGAGGCGCCCGAGGGCTGTGCCCAGGTGAGCGCTGCAGGTGCGCTCATCCTCCTCCGCGCCGGAGGGAGCGGGTGGCTTTTGTCACCTCCGGCAGGATCGGGGGCAGCCGGGAAGTGACAGAAAGCTGCTCTCAAATCTCCTCTGTTTCACCTGGGTGCCTGCAAGATACCTGGTGCTGGCATTCAGTGGGAATTCAATGGGAATTTAACTCCCCCGAGGAGCTGAGGGAGTGTTTCTGCTGCAAATTTGTCACCCCCAATAAATTTACCCGTTCCTATTTGGCAAGGTTCTGCCCATGGCAGAGGGGTTGGAACAGATGATCTTTAAGGTGCCTTTCCACCCAGAGCATCCTGTGATTCTGTTTCTGTGAGATAAAATAGCACAGTGAGGTGTTTTGTGGTAGGAGCAAGCCAAAGCAGACACCAGAATCCTCCCCAGGAGGAACAGGGGTGTTCTGAGGTGGCATTTCACTCAGGTCTGCAAAAACAAGCCCTGGGTATCCCAGGGTCTCTCTCAGCCATAAGGAGAACCCAAGCAAACCACATTGTTTGGTTTCTTCTTAAGAACATGGCCCTGCAACTTCAAAATTGGGTGGTTTACTCCTCATTACGTCAGCTATCAGTGGAACAAAACAACCTATTCTTCCAACTATCCAAGAAATTATTTCAAATGAATGATTTATAATCAGCTCCTCCAAAACCAGGTTTGCCCAGGCACGTAGAGATGTACCTGTACCTCTGCATGTTTCTGAATATGAGAGCCTGATGGGGAAAGTGGGATTAAAATGTGATGGAATTTGGACTCTGGCTTTGTTCAAGATTAGCAAAATGAGCCATTCTCAGAATTGGAGGACTTCTGGTTTGGAATCATTTCTCCAGGTTGATATCCTGGTGGAAGTGCAGTGCACATCAAGAGAACTCCCCCCAGCTTCTGTGCCAGGGCCAGCAAACTCTCTCAAGGTTCAGACAGTGCTTTGCAGAGCACCATGGCGTGGCTGTTCCTCACCAATTCTTGTTTCTGTGCCAGTGCCAGGGCCAGCAAACTCTCTCAAGGTTCTGACAGTGTTTAGCAGAGCACCATGGCGTGGCTGTTCCTCACCATTTCTTGTTTCGTGCTCGTCGCTGCAAAGTCAGAAGAGAACCCCGAGGTGTCCATGGATGTTGTAAGTCCCTTCTTTTCCTGCTTGGTTGAGCAAGTTGCCCACATGATCTGTGCAAGACCCACAGGCTCTGTGTGTCTTCACCGAGGATTGACACGGGGATTTTGTGAGATATTTGCCTCCCTGCTCTTACATGCACAGAGATTTATGGCAGCCATTTATGGGGGGGGCTTTGATCCAAGTCAGGACAGCCCTCTCAGGCTCAGAGCTGGGCTCTCTGTGCTGCCCTGCTCTTGACTGCAGCACAAAAAGTGTCAGTTCTTCACCAGACCCGCCAAAAATTCTGGCTGGAGTCATGACATGGCCCTGGGGACATTGGGAGCTCCAGCCCACCCTCCCCATGGAGTCACCACCAGCACTGATGGCTTTGCCCTGCCCCCCCGAGGACAGAGACCCTCTGTCCCTCCCTGGGGACTGTCCCTTGCTGTCCTTCCCTTCCCACAGGGCGAAATTGTCCGGTACCACGGGTACCCCTACGAGGAGCACGAGGTGCTGACAGAGGATGGATATTACCTCACCCTGCAGAGGATCCCCCACGGCAGAGCCAGCCCAGGGAGCTTCAGCCTCCCCCCCAAGGCAGGGGCACAGCCCTCCAGCATGTTCTGTCCCTGTAAGTGCCACGGGAAGCTCTGCCTGGCCCTGGCACCCTGAGAGCTTTGCTGGGCTGGAGCAGCCACGGGCAAGGCAGCCTCACCATGGGATGGGTGCTTGTATTTGTTTTGGTTTAGGGCAGATTTGGGAGAGAAATTTTAAAGGGGCTTTTTTAGAAAAGCAGATTTAATTGTTGGGGTTTTTTTTCTTTTTAATTGGTCTGGGAGAAAAAGATTTTTTGGAGAAAGGCGGAAAAAACTTGTTTATTAAACAGTAAAAACTTTATTAAACAATAAGACTAAAGCAATATTAAACAATGAAATTTGTTGCTGTTTTAAAAGAGATGACAAACTCAGAAAGTCTCTTTTCTGGGTTGCAGTTTAGTTTACTCAGTCTCTTGTTAGTCTTTTTGGTGCTGGAAATGCTGTGGCTTTTGGTGGGTTACAGGTGTGAGCTGCTGGTGGGGTTTTTTTTACGTTTAAACAGGTTTAAAGAAAAGGAAAAAAAATTACAGCCCAGGGAACTTTTCTGCTTCAGCTAGCTAAAACTAACTAAAATAAAGGAGAGCATTGTCTTGTTGTTTGTTTATTTGCAGACAATGCAGTTTAGGAGAAGGAATGTGGAGGAGTGAGTGTAGTGTTTGAAAATAAACTTAGCAGTTTGGTTTGCTGGTTTTTTTTTTTCTTTATTCTTTGGAATAAGTCTTAAAGGTGCAAAACTTATTATTCAGCATAAACACAACAGATGACTGGGGATAAAAGCATCATATAGTCAGCCTAGGACAGTGCTCCAGGAGGAAGCTGGCCCTGCAGGAAAAACCAGGCAAATAGCCTCAGGAGCAGAAGAAATGCAGGTGCCCACCATGCTGACCTTGTTCTGAGAGGATTTGCTCCAAAGAGGAAGGAGGATGAATGGGGCAGAGAAATCTCACCCCAGGTTTTTCCCTCAGCTCAAAACCAGAGAGTGGAGCAGCAAAAAGCCATTAGGCAGCAAAGGAAACCAAACCAGGCAGCCAATCCAATGCCATCTCACTATTGTGCATCCTTCCTGTGTCCCATTCAGTGCCACCTCACCATTTGGGGACCTTCCTGTCCTGCACTGAGACCCCTGTTTCAAAGCAGTGGTGGGGTGATGCTCAGCTCCTGCCACGAGTATGGCAAATAAGTGTAAAAAAAACAACCAGATTTCCAGTCTCTGCCCTGGCCTGCTTCCAGAGAGGCTCAGGACAGAGGACAGAGGGCAGAGGACAGAGGACAGAGGACAGAGGACAGAGGACAGAGGACAGTGTCCCTGCCCTGGTGTCACATCCCAGGGGGTGCTGCCAAAGCAACGCCCGGGTGTGAATGATCTGGATGTGATGATTTTGCTCATGGTCAGAGAAAATGATTCCTCCTCTCCTTCCTCCAGCTCCAAAGGCCGTGGTCCTCCTGCAGCATGGCCTGGTGCTGGAGGGAAGCAACTGGGTCACCAACTTGCCCAACGCCAGCCTGGGCTTCATCCTGGCCGACGCTGGCTACGACGTCTGGATCGGGAACAGCCGGGGGAACAGCTGGTCACGGAAACACCAGGAGTTTGAATTCTACCAGCAGGAATACTCAGCTTACAGGTATTTTCCCTGAAACTGGAGCATGGGGCAGGTCCCTGGTACCCCCAGCAGCGTCTGCAGGCTGCAGGAGGGGTGCTCCTGGCAGGCACACCCTCTGCCAGCGGGCAGGAGCTGGGCTGCCTGTTCCTGCCAAAGCACTTCCCCGCACACAAGAAGCCATGGTGAGGTCAGCAGGGGTGATTTTGGTGTGTGCCTGTCTCCCCTGCAGCTTCCATGAGATGGCCATGTATGACCTTCCAGCGTCCATCAACTACATCCTGCAGAAAACGGGGCAGGAGCAGCTGTACTACGTGGCTTATTCCCAAGGCACCACCACAGGTACTGGGGAGGAGAGCAGGCCTGGCAGGGTCACATCAGCTGTGCACCCCCAGTCTGGGAGTGCTCCTAAAACCTTGGTCAGGGAGTGCTCCTAAAACCTTGGTCAGGGAGGGGAATGTCCAGGCATTTCCAAACAACAGAAGAGAAAAAAGCAGGGAATTGCTTTAATTGCTTGAACAGAAGTGTTTTGAGCACTGGTAGCCCCAAACTGGGTTGATCTCATTGCTGCCAGAGCCTGCCCTGCTAGAGCCACCTCCAAGGGGCCTTCTGGTGGGCACACACACCTGGAAGTCCACAGCTGCCTCAGAAACAGCAGGGCAGGCTCTGCTTGCTTCTCCCCCACGCAGGGTTCATTGCCTTCTCATCCATTCCTGAGCTGGATCGCAAAATCAAGATGTTCTTCGCCTTGGCTCCCATCACCGTGAACTCCAACATGAAGTCCCCCTTGGTGAGGGTGTTCGACCTGCCCGAGGCACTGATCAAGGTGTGTCCTCACCACGGGTGAGGGGTGAGGGGGAGGAGGGACTGGGAGGGTCACCTGAGGCAGGCAGGGCTTGTACAGCACCTGCATCTCCCCGCTCTGGGTGTTTGTGCGTGTGCTGTGAGCCTGGAGGGCAGGCACATCATCTTCCTGTCCAGCCTTCACCAGGGAACTATTAACAGGAATTGGGTTTGGGTCCCTTCTCCCGGGAGAAACCTCTCCTAGGAAGGTCAGGGCTCTTCCAGGGCCTTTTCTGAAAAGTCAAAATGACAAAGCACAGCGAAGCTGTCAGCAACGTTCAGGGGTGAGCAAAGAGGTGGGGAGCACCTGGAGGCAAAAAAGAGCGTGGTGCACCCCACTGATACACCCCTCTGACTTCCACAGGTCATCTTAGGACACACAGTGGTCTTTGATAAGGATGACGTCTTGAAGCAAGTGATTTCCACAATGTGCACCTACCCCATGCTGAAAACCGTGTGCTCCTTGGTGTTTTACCTGCCTGGAGGGTTCACCAACAGCTTGAACGTGGTATGCACCCTGCAGCTTCCCTCTCCAGACATCCTCTTCCTCACTGTCCCAGCCTGAGCTGTCCATCTGCTGCCTCCACATCTTTGGCTGGTCGAAAAATTCAGGCTGGAGGCACCAGGGTGGGGGATTCCCAAGTGAAGGGTTGGTGTAATTCCTTAACATTCCAGGAAGGAAAGGTATTAGGAACAGCACATCGAGCTGAGCTTTACAAAAGGATCCTGAGCACGAGGTGTGGAGATTTACTTTGCCTTGGGAACCAGGCAGGCTCCTACCATGAGCTTGCTGCAGGGTCCTCCACAGCTCTGTGGGGGTGAGGCTCGTGTGGCTCCTGAACAGGTTTGGTTTCTTTCTGAGGTGGGTTTTTGTGGGGGGCAGAGAATAAACCCCTCTGATGGTCTTGCAGAGCCGCATGGATGTCTACCTGGCCCGCTACCCTGACTCCACATCCCTAAAAAACATGCTGCACTGGCGCCAGGTAACACCTCCTGTTCTCCTCCCTCTGCTCAGGGAATAATCTGGGAATAAAACTGGGAATAATCCCCCCCCTGCTCCCCCTGCAGAGCTGTGTGAGGCAGGGAGAGGAAAGCTGCCCTGAAACGCTGCTGCAGAGGAAGTTTATTTATCCCAACAAAAGAGGTCCCTGGGGTTTGTAGGAGGTGGAGGTGGAACAAAGGCTGGTGATAAACCAGGACAGGAGATGCCAGAGAGAGGGCTGAGGGTCAGTAAGAGCACTAATGACACAACTAATTACTGAAAATGCTCTACCCACATCCTTCTGCTGCTGGCACTGACCCCAACACACAAACTTGCCCAAAGTTGTCTGGTTCTTGTCTCCTTTGAGGCTCTTGGCTCTTCACTGTGGTCTTCCTAGGGCTGGGCTCTTCTCCCAAAATCCAGTACCAGATGTAAAAATGGGTTCCCTGAGCCTTGGTGGCAGGAGGGAGCACTGCAATCCCCCTGTCACCTCTTTTACCTTGCTGAGAGCCCCCTCCAATGCGTGGGTGATGAACAGAACTCTCCTTTTCCAGCTCTACCAGACTGGGGAGTTCAAGCATTATGATTACGGCAGCGACAACGTGCTTCATTACAACCAGGTAAGAGAGAGGGGGGAAAATAAACAAATAAATATTCCAGGGGCTGAGACTGCATTTGGAGAATTGAGCAGCCTGGGCTAGTGGAAGGTTGGTGCAAAATGCCCACGGCAGGGGAGCTGGGACAAGGTGATGCTTGAGGTCCATCCCAACCCGAACCTTGCTGTGATTCCATGGATTACATGGTATTTATGGAGTCTGCTTTGTCTGGGGAAGCAGCTTTGTAACTTCCTAATAAAAATAAGTGACTCGGTCACTCAAATGACTTTTTGGCCCTCTGGTGAAAAGAACAGGAGCCCAAGGCACAGTGGGGCTCCCTGGTGATAGCTCCTCTTCTATCCCTTGGGATAAGGGAGACATTCCAAGCAGCCCCCAGGATACACTCTGAATTTTTGGTTTGCCCTTTGCCTCCCTCTTGTCTTCCAGACCACTCCTCCCTTCTATGAGCTGGAGAACATGAAAACCCCTCTGGCTGCCTGGTATGGGGGCAGGGACTGGATTTCAGCCCCTGAGGATGTGAACATCACCCTGCCCCGCATCTCCAACGTGGCCTACAAAAAGTACATCCCCGAATTTGTCCACTTTGACTTCCTCTGGGGCAGGCAGGTCTACGAGCAGGTCTACAAAGAAATGCTTGACCTGATGGAGAAGGGCACCTAGAGCTGGAGCAGTGATTGTTGGCTTCTCCACCACTTCTGGGCCTTCTTTCATCTACGGTGGGGGGGAAATAATTTTAAAAAAAAAGAAGAAAACTGTTGGGGGAGAGGGGGGGGGAAGCTCAATAAACTGCTATACTTGGTCTGGATTGATATTGCTCTGGCCAGTGAGGAAAACCAGGCCATCCAATGGCTGGGGAAGCACTCTGGATTGAGGTTCAGGAGGCTGAAGTTGAGCACAGCCCTCACCACCCTGAGTCTCCCACGTGCCTCCCTCACCACCAGTTCAGTGGAACTTGGCTCCTGGTGGCCACTGTGGACTCTTGGGCTCCCAGCTGCAAACAGCTGGCCAGAAGCTCCGTGCCCTCCTGGATGCTGGCGTGCCACAGGAGCAGCTCTGCTGGGATGAAGCCGCCTGGTGGATGGCTCCTGCTTTCTTCACCTTCTGGCAACACTTCCAGGCCAAGGATCCAACATGCTGGCACTCACTGCCTTCCTCAGAGCTGGAAGGAGCTATAAACGTCCTGCCTGGTGACAATGAGGACTGGCCATGGGTTTGTATCCATGAGAACCCCCCCTTTACTAACAAAGGGGTTGTCTTTCTCAGATTCCTGCTGATTTGGATAATCTGACTTGTGCAAGAAGGAGTTTCAGCCAGTTCTAGCAAGACACACCATTTTGCAGCACTTCAAGCTCTCCTAAGGCACAAACCCAGCTGCAGAGGCCACATTTTGCTGCCTCTCAGGGAGACACAAGAAGAGTGTGGTGGAAAGCAGTAACCAGCCTAAACCTGTTTTCAGCTTCTGCGTTGAATTGTTAATAATACCTTGGTCAGAGGAGGAATTGTGAACTTGCCAGTTTGTGAAGTTGCCTATCTTAAAATATGCCTGGGAGCAAGCAGGGCAAAGGATAAGGTTCTCTTTTCACAAATATGTAGTAGTAGTAGTAGTAGTAGTAGTAGTAGTAGTGATAATAATAATAATAATAATAATAATAATAATAATAATAATAATAATAATAAAAAATTGGACAGGGTCTACTGGGCTCTGTGTGGTTGTACTGTTAACTAGAGGTTAAAACTCTGGAGAAATTGTCCCCTGGGAGGGTGGTGAGGCCCTGGCACTGGGTGCCCAGAGCAGCTGGGGCTGCTCCTGGATCCCTGGCAGTGCCCAAGGCCAGGCTGGATGGGGGCTGGAGCCACCTGGGATGGTGGAAGGGGTGGAATGAGGCAGCATTTGAGGTCCCTTCCAACCCAAACCATTCCAGGATTCTGTGGGTGTGGGGGTTCTCAGCACAGACCTCTCAGCAGGTGCAGGTGAGGGAGAGCTGCTCGTTCCCAGGGATCATTCCCAGAGGCTGGCCGTGCTGGCAGATGCCACCAGCATCCCCCTGCAGGGAGGAGGTGGGTGGTGAGGAGGGGATGGAGCCCAGCAGAGCTGCTCTCCAGAGCCAAGCTGTGGGGTTTTAGCAGCAGAGTTTCATCCAGGGGTCTGGGGATGGTGGCACAGGGCTGGAGGTCACAGTAAAGCATTTCACTTTCTGCCCTTGCAGCTGGAAACAGGGCAGGGTGAGGCAATGCCAGGCTGCAGGAATGGGGCTATGGGTCAGGTGGGATCTGCCTGGATTGCCAGGGATTAGCTGCCTCACTTGGGGTATTTGTAATGACATCTTTGTCTCTGTGATCAGCTGCTGCCCTGGAGCAGCACCTCCCAGGGCTGCCCTGGGCTCATGCCGTGGGTATCAGTGCAAATGCAGGACTGACATCCCCACCTTGGGAAATAAACACACCAAGAGGCTGCCAAGATGCTCCCCCTGCAAACTTCTGAAAAGCTGGCAGGAAATCAGAATCACAGAATCCTCAAGAGACCCCCCAGGATCATCAAAGCCAACCATGCTCCCCACTAAACCAGGCCCCCCACCTGCCATTTATGCAATTTCAGTTCACAAGCAGCAACTTTTCACTTCTGAAAACTCATTAAAAGTGCAGGGTTTAGCCTCTTTCTGTTCAGGTCATGAAGTTTCTGCCCCTCCTGCAGTGGTCTGGTTCAGTGTTTGCAATGCATTTTCCTCATCCTGCCCTGACAGAGCACTTTGGTGAAGTCCTGGCTCAGTCAGGTTCTGGTGCCTGCTTCCCCTCTGCTGTCAAAGGATCAATAACAAATGGAGAGGTGTGTTTTGGAAGCTAATTGATTCATGCTTGCAGAATAAATATTGTGAAATTCCATCTCCTGGGATGGCCACGGCAGCATTGGAGGCCTGGCGTGCCTCAGCTCTGTCAGGCAAGCCAAACACCACCAGACAGGTCTGTGGTGATTGCACAGAGTATCACAGAACCATGGAGTCATGGATGGTTTGGGTGGGAAGGGACCTCAAAGCCCATCTCATCCCACCCCAAGGACACCTCCCACTGTGCCAGGCTGCTCCCAGCCCTGTCCAGCCTGGCCTTGGGCACTGCCAGGGATCCAGGGGCAGCCCCAGCTGCTC
>JAYDZK010000271.1:3191359-3204555 GCA_034509185.1 Euphonia xanthogaster | reverse complement strand
GATCATTTGTCCTTGGTGCCCAGCTGGAGCAGGAATTGTTTTGTCTCCCTGCTCTGTGCAGAGAGCTCACCATCCCTCATGTGAAGCTCAGAACTGCACACCAAAGCAGCACAGAACCTGAAAAATACAAAAGCCAAAACCTGAGGCACCAGAATGAGACGGGCTTTGAGTCCCTTCCAACCCAAACCATACAAGGAGTATCCCTGCTTGGATTGCTTCCTCCTCCTTTGTCCCAGCCGAACATCTCCACATTCCAGAAGCATCTCCCTGGCGGGGCTGTTTTCCCTGGCAGGGCTGTTTTCCCTGCTGGGGCTGTTTCCTCTGGGAGCAGTGGGGTAACCCCTGGATCCCGTGTGCCCAGGGCTGGTGGCAGGAGCTGGGAGCATGAGCGAGTTCCGCATCCACCACGACGTGAACGAGCTGCTGAGCCTGCTGCGGGTGCACGGCGGCGAGGGCGCCGAGGTCTACATCGAGCTGCTGCAGAAGAACCGCACGCCCTACGTCACCACCAACGTCTCTGCCCACAGTGCCAAGGTCCTGCCAAGCTTCTTCTGGCAATAACAGCTCGTCCTCTTGGTGTCCGTCAAGGGGAAATGGGAGAAAGAGGGGCAGGTTGGATCCGGGGTGGCGGTTCTGGGTGGGAAAAGGTGGAATGCTTGAGGGAGAGGAGGGCTGTTAGGACTGGGGTGTGGGAAAGTTCAAAGATGGGGGTTGTTTTGTGGGATGCTGGGAGGGAGTTGTTCCCTGAGAAGCTGTGGCTGCTCCTGGATCCTTGGAAGTGTCCATGGTCAGGTTGGACAGGGCTTGGAGCAAGCTGGGATAGTGGAAAATGTCCCTGCCCATGGAACAAGATCACCTTGAAGTTCCCTTCCCTTCATATTGGACAGGGCTTGGAGCCACCTGGGGTGGTGTCCCTGCCCGTGGAACAAGACCACCTTGAAGTTCCCTTCCCACCCAAACCCTTCCTTGATTCCATGATTGTGGTATTCACATTCCCTGAACAAAGAGAGAGACATAATTCTCTCTCCCAGGATTTTTCCTGGGGAAGGAGTGAGAAGCTCAGAGAAGAAGAGAAAACAATTCTTATCTCTATTCACTTCTCATGTTATGGAGATTGTTTACCCAGAATGGTTTGTTAATTAGACACTGGTGAAGGTTGTTTGGATTCCTTGGCCAGTTGGGTCAAAGCTGTGTCCTGACTGTCCCAGACAGTCACAGATTTTTCTTTAGTGTCTCTTTAGTATGTCATTTAGTATAGTATTAATGTAATATAGTGTAGCTTAATAAAGCAATTGTTCAGCCTCCTGAAATCATGGAGTCAGAGCACGTTATTCCCTACATTGGGGTCGCTCTTCTCCTATACATGATGACATGAAAATGGTATAAAATGCAATTATATGACTAACACAGGACTTTTTTTCTTCTGAATATCACCCAAATATTAGAGATTAAAGCCTGGCACTCATGACCAGACTCATATACTTTTATAGCTATGTAACTCATACAGCTTTTATGGCTATAAGACTGCTTTTTGTTTTCATTTTTAAAAGCAATCCACCAGTCAAGCTCTAAGTGCTGGGAGGTCTCCAGCTCTGTTTGAAACTTGGCATCTTTGTAGCCTGAGCTGCATGGTTGCTCTAATTCCATTTCATTTTAATTGTAAGTCCTTTGGTATTAACGTGGTGTTTTACAGGTGAAAATAGCAGAGTTTTCTCGAACTCCTGAAGATTTTTTAAAGAAGTACGATGAGCTGAAGTCTAAGAACACAAGACATCTGGATTCTTTAGTTTATCTGCTGTCCAAACTCACCGAAGACAAAGAGGTTGGTTCCTCCTTTAGAACTGGATGTTGAGGAATAGCAACAATGCAATGCTTGATTTCAAGCACAGCTGATGGTTGAAATCAGCAAATGAGCAGTTCTAGCTTTCACTGAGTTATTAAAGCCCTACTGAGGGTTGTTCTCCTCTTGATATAATTCACCAAGACATGGAAAACTGGGACAGAGAAATCTGTAGTTAGGTTCAGTACATGGTCATGTGTTTCTTGCTTTTGGTTGTGCTGCCCAGCACTCACAACACCTTTTCTTTGTTTGTCTATGTGCAGACACTCCACTACCTGCAACAAAATGCAAAAGAAAGGGCAGAACTCGCAGCAAATGCAGCCACCAGCAGCAGCAGCACGAATTTTTCCATCCCCTCCTCCACTTCCAAGATGTCTCTGCAGGAGCTGGAGGAGCTGCGCAAGCAGCTGGGCAGTGTTACAGCCAACTCCAGTGCACAGCAGGTACAAAGCCCTTCCTTTTCTCCCCAAGCTCTGGGCACAAAATCTTCCCTTCTGTTAGTCAGACAGTATTAAATCTTGGTGCTGTTCTTTGTAAAAGTGGCCTTTTTCTATTTCAGACACTTAAGGTTACATTCTTTGAGGTTATTCTAAGGTAAAATTCACAGCTAAATTCTTCCCTGTGAGGAACCTGGCACAGGCTGCCCAGAGCAGCTGTGGCTATTCCATCCCTGGAAGTGTCCAAGGCCAGGCCTTGGACATCATGGAAAAGACAGAAAGGAGGAGGAAAACCAGGCTTAGCAAACAGTTAAACATTTCATTAGCAGCAGTAGGTTGTGAAGTCAGAGTGCTAAAGGGCTGTTTATTACTTAAATCCCAAATTCTGTTTCCTGTCATTATTTGTATAAAAAACTGCACTGTGGTAACTTGACCTGCCAAACAAAACGGGGAGGGGAAAAATGTGGTGAAGAACTCATGGGTCAAGATAAGGGTATTTTGGCTGCAGAAGGCAGAGGGGCAAAAGTGTATGGAGAGTTTTTTGGACAGAGGGGAAAGAGGAAAAGATGCTCAGAGGTCCATAGTGCCTTCTCATGTCTGGTCAGCAAAATCTAACAGGGGACAAGCCTCAGATCACTTCAGGCCCTCGATGGCAAGAGGGATGGACCTCCCATGTCCCATGCTTTCTGTGTCTGGGCTTGAAGGACTCTACATGAATGTGATGGTGGAGGAGAACTCAAATCCTGAAATGAAGGGTCCAACCCCTCACCCTGTCAGCAGTGGTGGGACCACCCTGTCCCACAGCCACTGAAATACTGCACAGCACTGGCCTGACTCATCCAGATCCTTCACAGACAATCTCAGTCAAGTGGGTGATTTAGATCATGAAGGGAAGATGAATTTCCAGTGAGATAACTGATCTTCTTACCAGGATTTATGTGTGAACTTGCTAAAAGAGGAAAGACCTGGAAGTGCCGTTCCCTGGGATGTGCAGTTCACAGCCAGAGGGATTGAAATGCCATCACAAGCCAAGATTTGTGCTTCCCTGCTGCTCCATTTGC
Source organism: Euphonia xanthogaster (assembly GCA_034509185.1). Classification (NCBI taxonomy): domain Eukaryota; kingdom Metazoa; phylum Chordata; class Aves; order Passeriformes; family Fringillidae; genus Euphonia; species Euphonia xanthogaster. Next base: position 3,201,217 of record JAYDZK010000271.1, on the reverse strand, counting down.
AGTCTCTTCAGACTTAAAGAGCTGCAACTGTGTTAAAAGGCCCTGATGGGCTGGTGCTCAGGCCTGTTGAGTCAGTAAGAGCTGGGACAGGAGGACATTCCTTGGAAGTGTTGGGTCTGCTCAGCCTGTGACCCAGATGTTCTGTCTGTGAGGGTCACAGATGGAGCTGGGGGTGTTTATGGAGCTCAGAGATGAGCCCTTCATCCCCCTCCGTGGATATTGCTCAAGATGTCAGCTGCAGGTTCCTAAGCATGACAGTGGCAAGCTGCCACCCTGTGCCAGGGGTGTTGGGGTGCCACCTGAGGGCTGTGTTCTCAGCCCTGGGAGTGTTCTCCAGGCTGTTGTTGAAGCCTGTAGTGACAATGACCTAAATTTCAAGTCGCAGAGAGAAGGTGATTCATGCCCCTGAGACATGTGCTTTGTCACCAGTGCCACAAGTGCTGTGCCATCTGCCCTGGGATTGCTTGGCACTGACAGAGAGATCATGCAGGGATTGGAGTTACTGTTTGGACCAGTTTTGGTCCAGGATTCACGGAGGTGGGCAAAATTAAGTGTTCCCTTTCAGGTGGATGTGTCCTTTATAGCCAAAATGTTGACTTTTTTGACCTCTGCCAGTTAACAAAGTCACACTAGAGCTGGTTGAGCTGCAACAGAAGTGCCCTTGTTATAGAATAAACTTACAGAATAAATATAGTGCCTTTTGTTACAGAATAAAATCAGAGACATCAAGTCTGACCCTGGATTGAATATCACCATGCCCACTAAACCATGTCCCCAGCTGCCATTTCTGCTCATGTTTTGAACACTTCCAGAGGTGGTGACACCACCATTTCCCTGGGGAGCTTGTTCCAATGATTAACCACTCTGTCAGTGAAGAAATTTTTCCTGCCTGCCATTTGGGAAGACCTACTGGTGGCTGCCCTTCTCCCAAGCAGAACATGTTCACACATCCAGCTGAAGGTTGCAGTTTCATGTAGGGTTTAGCCATCTTTTGAATTGCTGGCAGCTTGCTTGATGCTTCCTATTTCTCCACATGAAAGTCCCAGTTCTGGTAGGGGAGCAGAGGAAATCGAGGTCCTTTCAGCAGATCACCCACACATGATGTAAATAAGAAAGTAAAATGAGCCTGTGCATATCCCTTTTCTCACACACACACACAATCTCTGGAGTTTCAGAAATGGCCTTCACCAGCCCTGGGTTTGTGCACTTGGGGCTCCAAATGTTCACGTAGGTTGTGCATCTCACAAGCTTCCCCAGCTGATGATTGATCTTGCACTCCATTTATTTTAGTGTCAGAGCTGGGGGTGGAGAGTCTTTCAGTCTTCAAGAGCTCACTTCCTTCGCCAACTCCCACTCAGAGCAAAAAACTCCATCATTTTCCAGCTCTCTGTGGGTGGATTTGTCTGGGTTGCATTTGGCATTGAGTTCAGAGGTGTTCAGTGCCCCTGGAACAGGATGCTGGTGCTTCTGGAAGGAGTTTGCTGCTGTCATGTGGTGCTCTCTCCAAACCAGCAGCCACTGCCTGCTGGTTGTGCATGTCCCCATTCTGCTTCCCTGGATGTGCCCCAGCACCCAGACTGGTGGAGACAGATGCAGAAAGGCATTATTTGATGTACCCCCACATAAAAAGGTCAAATATATTAAAAAATATGCATTTTTTGCAGCAGTGGGGCAAATAGACTAGGTGGCACTGGGAAATTAAAACCTACACCATGCTACTGAAATACCAGCTCCTCTGCTTTCTGTTCTCAAGTCCATCAATTGGTCTGCAGTCAATTTCTCCTTGAAATTAAACATTTCTTGGACATCTGAAAGTCTCCTGGCTTTTTCCTTTCTTTCCCTCTCTCTCTTTCTCCAACAGCCTCTTGAGCTTACCCGAAAAATCCTGCGAGATAAGCAGAACAAGAAGAATTCTGGTCAGCCCGTTCCAGTATTTCCATCCTGGGTGTATGAGAGACCTGCACTTATTGGGGATTTCTTAATTGGCACCAGTCTAAGCACTGACACAACAGTACCAATAGGTATGTGAAACACAGGGAAAATGCCATGAATTTGTAGTGTTTTGTTCTCATTCAGAAATGCTGTTCAGATGTTCACACTCAGCAAAACTTGGCTCTTGGCGCTTCTTTTTTCTTTGGGCTGCTTTCTGGGTATTTGAATATTTTGGTGGAAAGGAGGTTGGTGAGGTTGTTGGGGTTGGAGGTAACTGGGCACTTTTGGGTAGCAGGATCAGCAGCAGGAGCCGTGGCTGGTGTTCTCTTGGGTGCTGGATGTCTGATCCTGCCTGCTGGATTTGGGTAGGAACAAGCAGAGGATTCTGTTCTCCAGGAAAGCAAAGTACGAGGCTGAAACAAGTGGTGATAGCACGTTGTGTCCTTTTTTTGTCCTTTTTTTCTCTCCTCTTTGGGAGCAGGCACTTTGCCACTGGCCTCCCAGGAATCCATGATTGTGGAGGACTTGCTGTACGTGCTGATTGGCGTGGATGGAAGGTACATCACAGCACAGGCCCTGGTGGGCAGGCAGAACAGAACCTTCTCACTTGATCCAAACCTGGACTTGTCCATCAAGGAGTTGGTGACCAGGATTCTTCCTGTGGCAGCCAGTTACTCTGCTGTCACCAGGTACTGGGCTGGTTTTGGTCAGGGGGGGAGGCTCCCCTGTGAGAGCAGAGAGTCTCCCATCGTGCAGGTGTTAACTTCCATGCTTAATTTAAACTAGGGGGTATAAAATGTGTGACAATTTGTTTGGGTCAGTTTTAGCTTTGCTGGTTTTTTCCTCTGTGCTGCCAGTTCACTTTTTCATTCACACAGCTTTGTTCTTTCCAGTCTTGGCCTTGGTAACTTCAGGTAAAATGCAATTAGGATATTTCTATCTTCTCTTCCCACTCTGTTATGAAATTCTCCATATTTCCTGCTTTCTGCTCCCCTCTGGGCATCCAGGACTGAGAGAACCTTTGTGTGCTGGTTCCACTTTCTACTCAGTGCTTTTACAAATGGTTCTAGTTCCCTTGTGGCTGGAGAGGAAACGTCTTCCCACAGTTTTCCCTTCTAGGAAGTGTGGGATGGGAAATAAGGGGCAGGGACTGGTGTGCTTCCCAGCATGGGATCTACTGGTGTGCCTGCACAGTGTCCTGAAGGCAGAACTCCCTGAAAACCACACAAATTGCATTGCTGACAGAGTTTCATTTTGCTTTTTACAGGTTTATAGAGGAGAAGTCCTCCTTTGAGTATGGACAGGTAAATCATGCTCTGGCTGCAGCCATGAGGACTCTAATCAAGGAATACATGATATTAATTACCCAGCTGGAGCATCTTCAGAGGCAGGGCCTTCTGTCACTGCAGAAGCTGTGGTTTTACATCCAGCCCACAATGAGGACCCTGGAGATTCTGGCTTCACTGGGTAAATTTCCAAAATACAATCCTTACAGGTTCTGAGAGCTGCAGGGTAGCCAAGCAGGCAGGGTATGTCCCATTTGGATTTCCTGCTTTGTTAAAGAAGAAAGCCCAGGGGAATTGTGCTTGTGAGGGCACAATTGCACTTCTTCTGGGGAAGAGCACTCAGGTTCTAGGGCTGAATGTGCCTTTGGAGCTGTCAGGAGGCACCTCAGTGCCCTTGCCATCAGCTGTATCCACCACTGCTGCCTCTCCTCAGCTCCTTTCCAGGCTCTCCAGCTCTGTGTGGTTACAATCCCTGGAAGTTCCTAGTCCAGCCCCTTGCTTACAGCTCACAGGCAGCTCAGGGGGCCATGTCCAATCTGGGGACCATTTTGGGTTTTGTTTCAGGATGAAAGTGTCTTATATTGTTGTTTTGGTTTTTTTTTTTTAATTCCAGCTACTTCTGTGGATAAGGGTGAATGTATGGGAGGATCAACCCTGAGCTTGCTCCATGACAAGACTTTCAATTACACAGGGGACAGCCAGGCCCAGGAGCTGTGCCTGTATTTAACCAAGGCAGCCAGCGTGCCTTACTTTGAAATCCTGGAAAAGTGGATATATAGAGGCATCATTAATGATCCATACAGGTAAAGAACAGTAGAAAATGAAATGAAATGCAAAACTTCAGAAATACTGATCTGCTTTGTCAAGTCTGTGTCACCTGGGGACCTGAAACAACCCTCTTGGAAGTTTTTTTTTCTTTTCTAGAGTCACTTGAAGCATTTGCTGTATTTGATAGTTTATGCAGCATTTCTATTTCCCACATTTCCAGAATCCTAAGGTGGGGGCAAAGCTGAAGGTAAAATATCTGAAATTAATGCCTTTCTGCTGGTGACAAAGGCCAGTTTCCTCACCCCTGCACTGACAAACAGATAATGTTTAGCCTTGGTTTATGAACCCTGTAAAATTCTGTTTCTCATTGCAGATCATCAGAGACACTGCATAGTGCTTTTCCTCTTGCTTCACAAACAGACTTAATTTCAGTTCTTGATTGCATGTGTCCTCATGAGACCTTATTTCTGATAGATCACATTACCAGTTTGCAGGTCAAAACCAGTAATCCTCATTGTGCCACTTCCTGCCCCTAAACATCTGCTTTAACTGTTCAGTGAGTTCATGGTGGAGGAGCACGAGCTGCAGAAGGAGAAGATTCAGGAGGACTATAATGACAAGTACTGGGATCAGAGATACACTGTTGTTCAGCAGCAGATCCCCTCCTTCTTGCAGAAAATGGCTGACAAAATCCTAAGCACAGGTAGGTGCCTCTGCTGTGACAGGAGCCTTGAGGCAAGCTGGTCTTGTGGGAAGAGAAAGGCAATGTCACCACACCTTGCCACTCTGTGGGGCTGTCCAGCTGAATTGGGAGCAGTAGAAGAGTCAGATTTAAAAAGAGCCCCAAACCCTAGAAATGAAACAACACAGGAGCCCAGCAGTGAGGGGAGCTGTCTGTCTGTCTGTCTGTCTGTCTCCCTGCTGTTTTGGGAGCAGGTTTGCTAGCTGGATGGAGCTAGGCAGCTGAGGTTTGACTCTGAGTGTTAATTGAAGCATTCAACCTCTTATCCTTGTACAAAGCCCTGCAAAAGTGACTTCAAAAAAAGAGTTTCAGGCCACCTGCAGAGATGTTTTGTCACCACTGGGAAACCAAACCATTTCTAAATCTCCTTAAATGTGATACCAGGTGCTTGTTTTAAAATTCTGTATCATCTTTTGAAAGGTGCCTAAATACTTTCCAACTTTGAGCACAAGACAGTGGAAACATTTCTCAGCACATCTTCCTCTTGAAGGGGATGATGTGGAAGTTTCCCTGTTGGCTGTACAGCAGGCATGAATATGGGAATTCTTTCTTTTTAATTTCAGGGAAATATTTAAATGTTGTGAGGGAGTGTGGGCGAGATGTCACCTGCCCTGTGGCCAAAGAGGTCATCTACACTTTAAAGGAGAGAGCCTATGTGGAACAAATAGAAAAAGCATATAACTATGCCAGCAAAGTTCTTCTGGACTTCCTGATGGAGGAGAAGGAGCTGGTGGCTCACCTAAGGTTGGATTTATTTTACTAAATGCATGATAAATAGATTGGTTCTGCTAAGGGAACATACATTTTTGAAGTTAGCTCTGTTCTCTTGGGATATTACCAAGGTGTTCTCTCTATTTCCATTTAGAAAGGTTGACCTAAAAAATAAAAGTTGGGTTTTTTTCCCTGGAGAGGGGAAAAAAAAAAGGTCTAAAATGGTTGAGATGTTGAGTGGGAAGGATGTTGGGGGGTCTCTGGTCCAACTTCCTTAGAGGGCTGTTGCCAAAACTAGGTCAGGGCTTTGTCTAGCCCAGATCAGGAGTCTGGAGCCACACTGTGCTCCTATTTTTGCTCCAAAGCCTGCAGTTATCATGAGTGATCTCTGGCCAGGCACTTGGTTAATCCTCAGGCTCACCTCAGAGCTGCTTCCAAGCTCCATGCCCACCACAGGGACCTCTCCCTGGTGCCAGGTGAAAATTAAAGTTTATGTGTCTGCTGGATTTAAAAAAAAGCAGCACAGGTATTTGTTCATTGAGAGGAGTGCAGGATTCTGCTCAGAATTGGCAGCTGCCCCTTGGCTGGAGCAGATCTTGGAGTTGTTCAGGACAGCAGTAGTTGCCTGCACCTAGCACACCTAGGAGTTTTGTTTTTTTTAGAATTTTTCTAGCCAAAAAAAAGAACAGCAGCAGCCCTGATCTGACTGCACAGACGTGTCCTGACTGAGGAGGTAGGGAGGAGGAGACATCCATAAAAGTCTAGTCTCCAAAGTGGTTATTTATTCTCTTTCAAAAGAGAAACATTTTGTGATCAAGCCCCACAGGCTCGTTGAGTTGATTGCATTTGTCCCTTTAGGTTTGATCTGGATTAACCTGGGCTTCAAGAAAAGTCATCAATTGTCCCTTAATTTTCTCGAGCAGATCTATAAAACACTATTTCCTGATGGATCAAGGGGACTTCTTTGTTCACTTCATGGATCTGACAGAGGAGGAGCTGAAGAAGCCTGTGGATGACATCATAACGACGAGGCTGGAGGCTCTGCTGGAATTAGCCCTGAGAATGAGCACAGCCAACACTGATCCCTTCAAGGATGATTTGAAGGTGAGAATGGGTGGAAGCAGAAGATGAATGACTTTGAGCAGAAGGCCTGGGAGGTCTGTGTGCCTGTGAGAACCTGCTGCTTCCTCGGTTGGTGTGACAACCGTGACTCTGACCGTGGGCACCTTGCTGTTGTTCCACAGCAGCTGTGGGTGTCTTGTGTCTTCATTTTTTACCCTGCTCTTCCCTTGCAGATTGACTTGATGCCCCATGACCTCATCACGCAGCTCCTGAGGGTGTTGGCCATAGAAACAAAGCAGGAGAAGGCCATCATCAGTGCAGAGCCCACGGAGCTCACCCTCAGTGGCCTGGAGGCCTTCTCCTTTGACTACATTGTGAAGTGGCCTCTGTCCCTCATCATAAACAGGTAAAGCATCAATCCACTGAGGGAAAAGCAGGCTTGCACTCTCACAAGAGGCTTTCCATGCAAGAATCAAACATTCATCAAAGCTGGAGAGCAGAAGAAAACACACTTTCTGGTATCTCTGGTTGCAGACTCAAAGAATTCAGGTATTTTGCATTTAACCGAGTTGTGAGGGACCAAATGGTCCATTTTTCTGCAGGAATTTGCTTCTTGTTTCCCTGGAGAAACACTGCTGTGAGCCACAAGCAAATGGGACAAGCAGCATGGAGTGAGCAGAGTGGCAGATTTCAAATTGCTGAACGCCAGCAATTAACTCCTCCCTTAATTTCCCCTCTAAAAATTCCATTGAATCGGTGAGACTTTCCTAACGACGTGACGCTTTTGGAATTTTGTCTCTTCCTTCCCAACAGAGAGTGTGTTAGCTCTGGTGGTAGCTATGGAAGTGAAAATAGGATTTGGTAAGGTTTCCTGAACTGTATCGACTGGAGCTCTGCAGACACCTACGCCCAAGTGTCTGAGCACAGACCTGAATCCAGTCCCAGAGCTATAAATAAGCAGCCCCATCTGCTTGTGACAGTGCATTGCTTGGGGGGGTAATGCTGCCTGGAGCTTGGTTACAGCTTTTCCTCCCCTTTTTTGGAAAATCTGGCTAAATTCTTTGGTGAATTTGAAAATCCTGGTGAATTCTTAGGCGACCTTAGCACGGTGGGTACAAGAACACAGTGTCTGATCCCCCCCCCCTCCCAGCCCATGTGAGTGACCCCTGCCTGGAGCTCGAGGGAATTAAGGAGGCTGGTGATGTACCCACTGTCAGGAAATATGGAGGAGGGTCTCCTTGGAGAGGAATTCTTCGGGGTGGTTGCAAACGTGGCTCTCTTGCTTTGGTTCAGTGCAGATCTGCGTGTGTCTGAAGGCGTGAGGAACATATTGTGTAAAGTCTCTTTACCTCTGAGCAGCCTCAGCCTTCACAGCTTGGTCTGTCAATCAGAGCAGCCCTTCATCTGCATGGGCTTCTCCTTTCTTTCCAGGAAAGCACTGACAAGGTACCAGATGCTTTTCAGACACATGTTCTACTGCAAGCACGTGGAAAGGCAGCTGTGCAATGTTTGGATCAGCAATAAGACAGCCAAGCAATTCTCCCTGCATTCAGCTAAGTGGTACAGCTTTTTTTTTTAGTTGTTTTTTTTTCAGTTTTGGGTCTCCTTCTTGCTATTTAGATACCTCATGACATAGCTCAGACAATACTGAGGTGAAAAAGATCCTTACAAATGTCTTGCGGGCTCAGAGACATCAATTTGTAACATTTTTTTTTGTTTGTAAAGTTGCTTTAATATTTCATATCAAAATTTTAGTTTTTTATGAGCAAATATTTAAAGCCTATGACAGGTTCAAAACTCTGACTCTACTAATTGATGGAAAGCCATGGAAAATAATCAGAGATGATTTGCAGTGGCTTTATAATCCCTCTCACACTGCAGCAAGGCATTTGCTAGGACAGAAATATTTAGCTCTGTGCTTGGCTGTGCAAGCCTGGTGCTAGTTCTGCGTGGCATTTGCTAGCTCTGAGCTGTGTGGGTGTGATTTCTCCCCTAGGTTTGCTGGTGCTTTCACACTGCGGCAGCGGATGCTGAATTTTGTGCAGAATATCCAGTATTACATGATGTTTGAAGTGATGGAGCCAACATGGCACATTCTGGAGAAGAACCTGAAGCTGGTGAGTGAAGTTGGAATGGAAGTCTTAACAAGTGTAAGGCCTAATTTCAGTAGCTGCAGCTGTCTGTTGATTCTGTTGGAGGCTTTTAAATATCTGGGAGCTGCTGTTCCTGCCACGTTGCAGAGTGCTGCTGTTCTGCACCACCTTTCTGCTTGATTAGTCATCCATCCCTTTCCTGTGCTGCATCCTCCTGTCTCACTCTGCTCCCTGTTATGTAAAGGCAGGTTCTGCTCAGCATTCCCATACACAGGAGAAAGAGAGCTGTGCAAAAGGAAGGTGGATGCAGAGAGCAAAGACCATAAACCGGCCTGTGAGGAGCTGTTGAAGGCAGCACTGCAGATGCAGTCTCCATCTCTGGGTGTTCTGGGAGCTACACAAGGAGTTCCTGACTCGGAGAGGTCCCTGTCAGAGGCAGGGTGCTGGGCTGCAGCTTTGGGGCCAAGCAGCACAGCAGCCCTGGTTTGGTTTGTCATTGTTGGGCTGTCCTGTCACAGGCATCCAACATTGACGATGTCCTGAGCCACCACACCAGCTTCCTGGACAACTGCCTGAAGGACTGCATGCTCACCAACCCAGAGCTGCTCAAGATCTTCTCCAAGCTGATGTCTGTGTGTGTCATGTTCACCAACTGCATGCAGGTGTGTACAGCCTCCCCGTGCCACAGTCCCTCTGCCAGCCCCACGTGGACTTGCCTCTGTTCCCTGTGTCAGCAGCTTTAGGGCTTGACAGCTCACACCTCTCCCAAGTGGTTTCTGTGGCTTCTTACTCCACAAAATCCTTTTTTTTCCATGTTGAGATCAGGTTCATATGGACCAAATTCCCTCTCTTGAGGTGTAAGTTGGAGTGCTCTGTAGGGGTCTCTCTTGAAGGTGAGCTGAGAGGTGCATTCCAGCATCAGGGAGCCCACAGCTTTTCTAAAACCCACTTTCCAGTGGGTTCCAGCATTGAAAAGCCAGGTGTCTGCTTAGGAGGGCAGGACCTTCCCTTGAAATGGAAAATGTAAACTCCCTCCCTCTGAATTATTATAATTTTGAGATTAAGGGGCTCTCAGGCAAAGATATGGGAGCAGGAATAACAGTTCTTTAGTAGGAAAATTAAAAATACAAATGTAGTAGTGCAAACAGAAAAATAAACAAACCCTGCCAGAGTCAGAACATGCCCTGCCCCCTGTGGGTCAGGGTGGGGGCACAGCCCCATCCCAGGGGGGCTCAGCCCCATCCCAGGGGGGCTCAGCCCTCCT
>JAYDZK010000271.1:3158409-3173385 GCA_034509185.1 Euphonia xanthogaster | reverse complement strand
ATACTTTTGCCCAATGGGCTTCTGTCACACTTATTTGCTTCTGTTATAACTTCTAAACTCTTGGCTCACTCTATACAACCACAGCCCTACATTACAAACCCTTCACCATCTTCTCAGTGCAGTTTTCTACATTATAAACCCTTCACCATCAATGCAGTTTCTCACTTAAGGCAAATTCTTTCTTACAACTATTGAAACATATGTTTATGAATTTTCTGCTTAATGTCTGTGTATTTTATTTTTACATCAATCCAAGCTTCTCCCAAGGCTGCAGATCAAACCCTTCCCATAGGAAGTTCCTATTTTTCCAATTCCCACAACCGCAGGTGCCTCCGAGTGGGTGGGTGGCCCTGCAGCTCCCCCCTGGGCTCTCTGCTGAGGGCACCCCGGTTCTGTGCCCCTCCAGGCTGGTGTACCCCAAGCTCTTCAGCCGCTGCAGCGAGCAGGACATGTGGCAGTTCCTGGGGGACGCCCGCACCAGCTGCCTGCTGAACGCGCCGCGGGCGGACGAGCTCTATGGAGGGCCGGTGTGCGGGAACCAGTTCGTGGAGCGGGGAGAGCAGTGCGACTGCGGCACGCCCCAGGTGGGGACGCCCTCCGAAGGGCTGCGGCAGCCAGCGCGGCCGGCAGGGGCTGTCCAGCTCCTGATGCTTCTGCCGAAAAATAGCCGGCAGAGGATGTTCGTGTGTGCCCCCACTTCGTGCAGCTGGCTGTGGGTTTAGCCTAGGAAAGATGGACGTGTCCTCCAAGGATGTCATGATGGGGACATGCTTTCAAGAGTGGCGCTCAGCTGTTCCTCATCCCTACCAGCACGCCACGGGGGGGTGGAATTGAGACAGACAGACAGACACTGCCTCTGGGATAAATCCCTGGTCACAGACAGCCCTGTGCTGGCACCTGAAGGAATGCTCCCCTGATCCAGGGAGCACAGAAATCCTCACTTTTTCTCCTTCCTGGAGACGTGCAAAGGGAACCAGCTCAGGCTCCATCTTCTGAAAAAATCCTTTCTCCTCCTTTGGTTCGGTGTTGGCAATGGGGATAAAGAGGCAGCAGGAATGGTCCCCACCTGGGATGTTGCTGTGGTTTTAGCCCGTGGCTCAGCCCATGGCAGCTACACTGCTATGGGCACCTGGTGACTTGGCAGCCTGGTCCCCTGAGAAAGGAAGGAAAGGGTGCTTCAGGGGCTTCCAGGAGGGTTTCATTCCATCCCTGTCTCGCAGGAGTGCTCGGACCGCTGCTGCAATGCCACCACGTGCCAGCTGAGAGAGGGAGCCGAGTGTGCCCGAGGGGAATGCTGCCAGGACTGCAAGGTACTGCCGCCCACAGGGGAGCAGCTCGGCAGGTTCCTAAGCAGGGGAAGAGCCGGTCCGAGCCCTGGAGGAGGCTCTGCGCTGTGCAGCGGCTCAGTCGGTAGCAGAGTGTCAGCGTCTGGATCCAGAGGGTGCTGGGAGGCGTCTCCCAGACCGGGGTGCTGCTGTGCTGTGGTGCCTGGAGAAGTGAGAGCATCCAGGCAGTGCTGACACCCCTGTTCTCCGCGCAGATGAAGGCAGCAGGCACGCTCTGCCGGGCCAGCAAGAACGACTGCGACCTCGCCGAGCACTGCAGCGGCCTCAGCGCCGAGTGCCCCGAGGATGTGTTCCAGGAGAACGGCATCTCCTGCCAGCACGGCAGCGGCTACTGCTACAACGGGGCCTGCCCTTCGCACGGCGAGCAGTGCCGGGCGCTCTGGGGCGCAGGTAGGGCCCCGTCCCTGCCCATCCTCCCGCCCCAGCAGCTGCGGGATGCGCCTGCAGCCCCCCGGGCCAGCGCATCGCCCGGCTGCGCTCCCTGCCTGCACCCCGAGCTGCGGCGCTGCCGATCCCAAAGCGGGCTCCGGCTCCGTGTGACCCTTTCCGTGTGTCCCGCAGAGGCGCAGGTGGCTCCTGACGTCTGCTTCAAGCACAACAGCGAGCAGCACGTTCACCTGCACTGCCTCACCGAGTACGGCAAGCAGCCCTGCAGCCCCAAGTAAGGACGGGGGTGCGGGGGGTGCCCCAGCCCGGCCGAGCCGGCGCTCACGGCTGTGTCCCGCAGGGATGTCAAGTGCGGCACGCTGCTGTGCCTGAGCGACAACACCCAGCCCATCCTGGGCAGCGGCTACTACTCCTTCGGCTACTACTTCGGCCGCTTCAAGTGCAAGGCGGTGATCGCGGGCAGCGACGCCGGCGAGGCGGCCGAGCTGCGGCTGGTGCCCACCGGCGCCAAGTGCGGCGAGGAGATGGTGAGAGCCGTGCCGGGGCCGTGCCGGGCCGGGGCAGGGTGAGCGCCGGCCCCGGGGCAGCCTCAGAGCCCCCCCCGCCTGCCCCCAGGTCTGCTACGCCGGGCGCTGCCAGAACCTCCTGGTCTACGGCGACAAGAACTGCTCGGCCAAGTGCAACAACCACGGGGTAGGCGGTGGGGTGGCCCCTCCCGGAGCTGCCGCGGGCCCCGCGGCACGGCCACCGCCCTGACTCCGCTCTGCCCGCTCTCCCAGGTGTGCAACCACCGGCGCGAATGTCACTGTGACCCGGGCTGGGCAGCGCCCTACTGCGAGCAGGAGATTTCGGGGATAGCCGCAGGTAGGGCGCCGAGGAGGGAGCCTGGGGAGGGGGCTGCACCGGCTGCGAGGTGCTGCTCCGTCCCCGAGCGCCCGGCTTGGTCCCCGCAGGGAGCGGCGGCGCGGTGCTGGCGGCCGGGCTGGCCGTGCTGGCCCTGGCCGGCGCGGGGCTGGCCAGCGGCGTGGTGCTCCTGAGAGCCAGGGCGGCGCGGCGCTCCCACAAAGGGTAATCCCCGTCTCGGCTGCTCGGGGCTGAGCTCCAGGGGTGCCCTGAGCAGCCCCCACATGGTGCCCGTGTCCCACAGGAGCTCCAGCGGGACTCCCTCCGGCCTCGCCAACCCGCTGTTCCAGGAGGGCGGCCGGGCGCGGCCGGGGCGCCGCCAGCTGTCCCGCAGGGACATCGGCCAGCCCAGCCTGCTCAGCAGCACGGCGGCCCCGCGGGCGGCCCGGGCACACAGCCCCGTGCTGGCCCCGCAGCCACCCGCACCCGGCCCGCTGGGGACACCTCGGTCCCCTCCGGGATGGCCCCCGCAGGTAACCTCCCCTCCCGATGGCTCCAGCCCCACCTGTGCGGGGCACAAACGTGGGGTGACCCAGGCTGGTGGCTTGGGGAGGCTTGGGGGGCCCTTCCTCCGCCCCCTGCCCCCTCCGGGTCCCCGCTGGGTGCCCGGCTCAGGCAGTCGGGTCTCTCCTCCCGCCAGGCGAAGCCGAAGCCGCCCAGCAAACCTCTCCCGGCGCTGAAGAGCAAAGTGCCGAGCCACGGCGAGGGGCCGCCCGCCCCGTCCCTCCCGCCGAGCCCCTTGCAGCGGTGTCCCCCGCCGAAGGTGGCCCTGAAGCCGCCGCCAGGCAGGAGGTGACCAAGGATGCTCCATCCGCCACCGCGGCCGGCCGAGGAGCGGCACCGCTGGGCGGGTGGCACCGCTGGGGAGGTGGCACCGCTGGGCGGGTGGCACCGCTGGGCGGGTGACACCGCTGGGGGGCCATCGTCTCGCTGCCACCCTTACTTGAATTGCCGGCCGGACCCTCGGGCCCTGCCCGGGGTGGGCACCAGTGTTTACAGATCCTCGAGTTGTGCCTTAATGGACTCGGCAGCCTCACGGTTGTCCCAGGGGGAGCCGCCAGCCGGGGCTTCCCAAGGAAACCAGGAGCGGGGACAATGCCAGCTCCGGTTTGGAGGACCAACCCGCGTTGGCCCAGGCTCTCCTGCGCCCTGGGAGCTGCTGCCTTCTCTCCCGACGTCCTGAATGTGTCCTGTCCTCCTGCCCTTCCCTGCCGGGGCTGCGGTGAGGAGCTCCTGGCATCACGGGGCAGGAAGAGCACTGCTCCGTGGGGACCTGCCCTGGCTGGGGACATCACACAGGGGGATGGCACCTGGGGCTGTGGCAGGTCCAAGCTGGGCTTGGCCTCCTCACGGGGCTTTTATCTCTGGAATTACTCCTTGAGTGATCAAAAGGGAATTCCCTGGGAGCCGTTTTACTGCAGCCATTTATTTATGACCCTTATGTGACCATTTTGAGCCACTTGCTGTAAAACCAGGCCTCCCATTTTTGATATAATTTAGGTTCAAGGCTTTTATACCAATAAAGACTGAAGGAAGAGGTGTCATGGGGTGTGTCTGGGCAGGAGGGCACAGCGGGGTGGCAGCAGGCAGGGAGCTGTGCAGGGATCACAGAGGGGGATAAGGGTGGAGCTGAACTCCCCAGTCCAGTGCCAGAGCCACGGGGGCCAAACTGCAGCACATTTTGCCAGGCAGGCAGAGCCAGGCTGCCCCAGGATGCTGCAGGGAGTCCCCTCATGCTCAGCACCATCCTGGCTGTGGGAGCACAGGCTCCCAGGGTGGCACTCGCTGCAGCTGAGGACGTCCACACCATGCAGTGCTGCTGCAGGGGGAAGAGGCAGAGGGGTCCCCCACTTCAAGTGCCACCAGCCCTAGGACACATAAAACCATCCCAAAAAATGGTAACAAAATAATTTTATTCTGCTTTATCAAAAGAACTGAACTGTGAATGTAAACCTGACCGGATGTATCGTGTTTCCTTAAGGAGATGAGCATCCAGGGGCAGACCCCTTTAGTCACAGGCCCACACAGGCCATGGGAGCGGAGAGAAAAGCCAGTTCCATCCCAAAATCCTGGCTGCAGCCACGTCCCTGCTCACGGCTGGGGCTCAGAGGGCAGCACAGCCCATGCCAGGGGGCCAAAGCCGTGGCCACCCCCTCCTGCACACGCTGGGGCTGCTGCAGCGCGGGCTGGGGAAGCAGGGAAGGGTGGGGGAGGCTGCTGCAGAAGGCACTGGGCATCACACATGCTGCTGCAGGACCTGGCACCACGGGAGCATCCCCTGGGGTCCCTCAGACCACGTGGGGAGGTGGCTGATGCATACAGAGGGACACTGAGCCAGTGAGAGCCACTTAAGGCAAAGCCATGGCGCAGGGAGGCACAGCAAGGCTGGGATCCAAAGGGAAGCAGCTCCTCCTGCACTGGCCTGGCAGGCTTTCCTGCTCCCTGCGTTGACTTCTTGCTCTGATCACTGCAGGAGAGGTGTGAACTGCCTGGGTATTGCTCCCAGCAGTTCCCCTCTGCCCTCGTCACTTCCAGGCTGGCAGAACCTACTCTGTCCAGCCATTCCTGATGCCCACTGTGCCCAACCCCAGTGACACATGAAGGAAATCGTGGAGACCACATTCCTGCCAGCATTCCCTCCAGCAGTGCTTCTAGCCTATAAAGCCAGCCCTCATCCCAAAATCCAGCCACAGTGGTGCTGCTGGGGTGAGGGGAGGTCTGTGCCAAGGGCCTGCTGCAACACTGAGGAGGTGGCAGGGCAGAGATGAGACTACACTGCTTCCTCAAAGCCATGCCACAGGGAAAAAAGGGACCCTGCAAGCCAAGCAGCATTTCCAGGAGACATTTCAAACACCACAGAACACACTGCCACTCCCTCTCTGCCATGGCTGGGGTGGAAGAGGAGCTGGGATCCTGGAGCAGAGCATCAGCTGAGCCTTGGGAGTTTGCAGGGAGAGAGGACAAGAAAGACCACCCAAAACTGCTGCCAAGTCCCAGTAATGTCTGAAGGGGCAGGGCCAACACAACCCTGCTGTGCCCCAGAGATGGAGCAGAGCAGCCAGGGCAGGAGCAGAGACAGCACGAGGAGGCACCGTGTGCTGCTGGACACTCTGCCAGCCCTGAAGCCCAGCCACACAGGGTGGGGACACAGCACTGCAGAGCCCGAGCACACACAGCTCCTCTGGGGACACCACCAGCACAGGCAAAGCTGCTTTGGGCTGAAGGTTTCTCAATGGCACAGGCTAAACACATCCCTCCCCTTGCCATGAGGCTGCAGATGGAGCCAGGGACAGAAGATTTCCAAAGGTCAAGTGCCCAGAGTGTCACCACCCCCCAGGCCCTGCAAGGGTGGCATGGCTGCTCTGAGGGGACAGGACAGCAGGAGAGATGCACAGGGAGAGGTCTCTGAACATGCAGCAGGCAGTGCTGGGGTGCTCCCAGCTGGAGGACAGCATTCCAGCTCTTGCCAGCTGCTTCCCCAGGTGTTGCACCCCAGATCCTCACAGAACACGAGGAGGAGCAGGTCCTAAAAGCAAGCACATCCTCACAAGCAGGGGGAGGAAGGAGGGAAAGCGGAAAGCAGGTCTGTCCCAGCAGATTCCCCCCTCCCCAAGCAGCTCTCCCTCACCCTGCCATGGCACACCAGGAGCAGGGTTGGATATATCACAGCACAAATCAGGACAGAAGATGCATCTGCCAGCAAGCCTGGCCAGGGATGAGAGGACCAGGGACACTCTCCTTGCCATGGCTGCTCAAGGACATTCAAAGCAGGTCCCACTTCCTGGAGCAGTGGATTGTGCATGGAGGAGCAGCAATGCCTCCCCTACTTTGCAGCTGAAGTGTCAAACATCTCATCTGCTGCACAGCAGGGTCCTTTCACTCTTCTCTTCCCCTTCACTTTGCCAGCACGGCAGAGCAATGGAAATTCAGCCCCCTTTCCCTGGTGAATGACTTACAGGGAGGCTGGAATCTGAGCAAAGACTTACCAGGCTCTGTTCCCAACCAGCTGCTCTGAGGTGCTCCTGAAAATCTGGTTCAGGAGGCAATGAGACTCAGCCACCCAGCAGGAACACCAGAGTCAGTCCCAGGCAGCCAGTGCAAGGCTCTCTTGCTTGGAGAGGGGGAGGTCACAGAATCCCTTCAGAGGTTGCTTCCTCCAAGTTGTTATCTAGCACTGCTGTCTGCAGGAACACCATGGCTGTGCAGATCCTACTCCCATAACCTATTCCACAGCAAAGCACTCCTTGCCCCCAGCAGGAACACGCTGGCCAAGGAGAGCCCACTCCACTGGAGTCCTTGAGGAGAGCGAGACAGCGTCAGCAGAAACCTTCACCAAGCAAAGCTTCAGCAGCAGGACGAGGGCAACCTCCTCTTCACTCAGCCTCAGCCAGGGGTGCTGAGCAATGACCAGTGTGCAGCAACACAGCACTCAAAGCCACATCTCCTTCCTGCTAAATAACTGCACCTACCCCGGGAGGCTGTCCTGCTGTCTGTCGTTTAATATTCCAGTATAGGTATGCTAGAACAGGATTATCCCTCCTTTGGAAGCACCAATTTCACAGGGGGAGAAACAGAAGAGGCAGAGCCCTTGTGATCTGTTGCTAGAAGAAAATCAACCCAACTGCCACCTATACACAAGATGTCCAGGCAGGCAGGTGCTGCATCCACCCCAGGGCCTCGTCCCCGGGCACAGCCGGGCTCGCTGCTGAGCTACACCGGGCTCCCTTCTGCCTCCCTCAGCCACTGCTCTCCTCGCCTCTGAGGGGGCTTTCTCCAGGGCTCTCTGGGGTTTCCTGGGCAGGAAGGCTGGTTTGGTGGGCAGTCCTCAGGCTGGCCTGCTGGAAGGCACAGGAATCCAGGAACACGCCGGGGATGCGGTCGCCGAAGTACAGCTTGCTGTTGGCAGCTATGGCCTGGTACTTCATCAGCTCCAGATACTCAGGGGTCAGCTTCAGCTGCAAGAAACACAAACCAGAGACCCTAAGAGACAACTTTCTGTGCCCTGCAGCGCTAGGTTTCACGTCAGGCAGCCCCTCACGGGGTGTGGGCTGCTGGATCAAGTGTTTTCCCAGTGCTGCCCAGAGCTCACCTTGTTGGAGTCAGCCAGCTTCCGAGCAGTGTAGTACTCTGCATCAGCTTTTGCCTTCTCCCTTGCCAGGAATGCAGCATCTAACACAGCAGCAGAGGAGGGACAGGAGAGAAAGCATTAGGAAGTGAAGGGCCCATATCACACTGAGCCCTCACCCCATGGGGACCAGCTGACCCAGGAGTGCCTGTGACAGCCTGGCTGACCCTGCAGCTGCCCTGCAGCTTCCTGGAGAGTTCCATGCACGGGGCAGGAACCATGCCAGTGCACAGCCTTGCACCCCTGCAGCACCCTCGATGACTCCTGCAGGTCTGAGGTTGCTCCACCTGCCTCCAGCCCCAGCAGCGTGCTCACCCTCAATCTCAGAAATCCGCTTCTCCGTTTCCTTCTCCATGATCTTCTGCTGGTAGTGAATCCTGGCCACCTGTGCAGCCTTCTCTGCCTCTGCAATCACAAAAGGCTCAGCTGGGAAATCTCCCTCTCAGGCCTTGAGCACCAGCACCCTGACCCCAGCACGTGGCTGCAGGGTCTGCCACACCAGGAGCTGGCTCCCTGCTCCCTCCCTTCCCACTCAGCACCAGTCTGTGCTCCAAGCAGCAGAGTTACAGGAAATCAACCCAGGGCTGGTGTCTGCAGAGCTGACATCCTGTCTACAGGCACAGGGACAGGGAGCTCCAAGCCCAAGCAGCTTTCCCAGCAGTGATTTCCTCCATCCCTGCTGCAGGACAGAGGTGCTCCCTGCTCTGCTGCTGTGGGATTTTCACCCAGATGCTCCAAACAACTGCTTGTGCAGCCTGGCTGAGCCTCCCTCAGGGAGCTGCCAGTGATGAAGACAATGTCCTGCCCCAGCTTAGCAGGGAAGGCAGGAATGGAGGCTGAGCCTGTGCTGGTGCCATTACCAATGAGTGCTTTCTTCCTGTCTGTCTCTGCCTCCTTCTCCACCACCTTCTGCCTCTGGGCTGCAATCAGCAGCTTGGTCTTCTCAGCCTCCCTGCAAGGGGAGAAGGGTTATCCTGGGGAAAGGGAATAAGGAGCAGTATTGGGGTACACAAAACAGGGAGTAACTTTGGACCTTATCAGCATAAGAGATGTGATTAACAAAATGCCTTGGCAAGAGCAAACAGAACTTTGAGAATTAAATCAAGATTGCAAGAAGATTCAATCAGAGTGGTTTACTGGAAAAAGAAAATGACATTGACTTCAGCAAGCAAGAGATGTTTACAATGTGCAAGTTTGTTTATGTGATGGTTAACTCAAACACTGCAGTAGAACATTATCAGTCTTCCTAGAATAAGTGTATCAGCAGTTGCACCCCACAATAAATTTGGATTCTTTGACAATCTCAAAGTCTCCCCCGTCTCTCCAATTGCTGACAGAGCAGCTCTGCATCCCAGAAGAGGCCACGGGACAAGGGGCCAGCCAGCTGCCAGCTCCCTGCTCACAGCTGTGGGGACTGGCTCTGTCTGCAGCTGCACGAGCACACACACAGGCCAGGGGAAGGGATCATCCCCCTCTCCATCTGGCCACATCTGGATTCAAGTCTTGTCTGAGGCCTTCAGGATGAGGAACAGGGCAGCGTGGGCTGGGAGCTGAGCTTGCTCAACCAAAGGTTGAGACCTAACAGCATCTCCTTCTGCCCAAAGGCATCCCAGAGATCCTGGAGGGGAGCTTATGGGCAAGACATCAAGAGCCCTGAGCCCTGATTTCAGTATGGAAATGGAAAACAGAAGGCACAAGCACACCTGGCCAAGCACACACTGCCTGGAGCTCACCCCTCACTCCCTGAGCACCAGGGCAGAGCTTGCCAACAGCACTGTGCCTGTGCAGGACCCTCAGAAGTAATTAATGCAATTTTATGCCCAGCTACTCACATTAGCTCGAAGTTTCTTCGGATGGCCTCTGGAATTTTGGGTTTTGTGACACGCACGGCCTGTGAGAGCAGAGAAAGGGAGCACCTTGAATGAAACACTTTGATGCAATCTGAATAACCAGGACATCTCTCTGCAAAGCCTGCTGCAGTGCAGTGGACAGTGGTGCCTAATCCTCCTGTGTAACACAGCTGAGCACAGTCACACTCCCAGAGGTGTCCCACGTTTCCACTTCCTGCCACCCATCCCAACCCACACTTCCACCACGGACAGAGGCTCCAAGCCTCATCCAAGCTGGCTTTGGACACTTCCAGGGATCCAGGGGCAGCTCCTCTGGGCACCCTGTGCCAGGACCTCACCACCCTTAGCATAAAACATTCATCTTTCAGTTTAAAACTGCTGTCCCTTGTCCTGCCACTGCAGGCTTTGGCAAAAAGTCTTTCTCCACCTTTTAAAATCTCTCCTTATTGAGAGGCCACAACCTACCTGGATAGTGAGGCCTGGTGCCATGACATTGAGGTCTTTCTGCAGGGCCAACTTCAAGTTCTCATCTATCTGATCTGTGTTTGGAGGACAAAAGAGAGAGCAGTTGGTTTATCATGTTTTCCCCCACAGCTCGTGTGGCAAAGAGCCAGCAGGCCTTGGAGAGCAGGTAACTCTAGAGTCTAAGACAAGGATGCTTCCTGAGACACTGCTTCCCTTCCTATGCCCCCTGAAAAACATTCCCAAAAGGAGAGTTACATGCTGGTGACTAGAAAAGTTCAGCTCTTAATGAATTGGTGTTATCTGAACTAAGTGCAAGTGGCTTTCAGCATCTCAGCTCAGAGCCTGTGGTAGAAGTCTGCTCTTTCTCAGCACTTGCACTTGAAGTACATTAATATTAAAATTCTGAAAACCTTTTATCTGCCATAAACCAATTTTGCCCTGCTCAGCCACTCAAGAAGGAACAGAACCTGTTCTGTCTTTGGGGCACAGGTCCACCAAGGAGAGCATGACCTGTGCTAATTCCTGAAGCACTGCTACCTCCCTGTGAAAAACCTTCCAGCTCTCACTTGTGAGAGACAGCCAGGAGCAAGCTGTGAAAGTACAAAAGTGAATTCAGCAACAGAGCAGGGGATTAAAAGCAGAAGCAGAACAAGACAAATCCACTGTCCCAGTGAAGACCACAGGCATCACTGCACACACAAGAGCTGAGGGGCTGCTCTGTGCATCCAGAAAAATAGGTGGAAAAAGACTGAAATCAAATTCCCATATGCAGATGGGGAAAGACAGAGACACCTGAGCCACTGAAGTTACAGGGGAAGGGGCAGATGGATGTAAAAGGAGCTGGATTCTGCACTGCAACTCCAGCACAGGGGCAGTGTGGATAAGATATTCCAGGAAGATTCCAGTGGGATCCCAGCTGGGATCACCCAGGTGCCACACACTCACCAAACAGCTCGATGTACACCTCCTGCAGGGTGTGGGCACTGCAGAACTGGTTCAGCTCATGGTGGATTTTGTTGAAGATCAAGGTCTTGTCGTAGTCAGCTGTGTAATTCCTCACGATGTCGTACACTGGGGAAGGGAGAGAACCACCACAGCTCACCAGTGGCACCTGTCAGGATGCCAGGCAAGGACTGCAGCACTGGGACAGGGCTTTCCCAGGACTTGGGTAGCCAAAGCCACAGCTGCCCTGCCCAGCTGTCAGGTGCTGCTGGGATTACACAACTTCAAGGAGCAGCCATGGCAGGATGAACTGCCTGGTCCTGTTTTATCATCTGCATAAACAAATGAAACAGCAAAGCCTCACCAGCACCTGCATGCACAGGAGCAGGTACTGCTGAAAACTGAAGACAAGGATCACTCCCACTACTGAAGCCAAACAGTTCCTGCACCAAAAGGAGCACGGCCAGCAGGTCAAGGGAGGGGATTCTCTCCCTCTGCTCCTGCTGAGACCCAACCTGGAACCCTGTGCACAGTTCTGCCCCACTTTCCCCCCACACATGAGAAGGACATTGGAATGTTGGAACAGACCCAGAGGAGGCCATGGAGGTGCTGAGGGGGTCTGGAGCATCTTCCCTCTGGAGCCAGGCTGGGAGAGCTGGGAATGCTCAGCCTGGAGAAGGGAAGGGTGTGTGGAGACCTCACAGCTCCCTCCAGGGCCTGAAGGGGAAGCTGGAGAGGGACCCTGCACCAGGAACTGGAGTGACAGGGCAAGGGGAATGGGGTCAAACTGACAGAGGGGAAATTTAGCTGAGCTATATGGAAGGAACTCTTGGTTGTGAGGGTGGGCAGGCCCTGGCACAGGGCACCCACAGCAGCTGGGGCTGCCCCTGGATCCCTGGCAGTGCCCAAGGCTGGACAGGGCTTGGAGCAGCCTGGGACAGTGGAAGGTGTCCCTGCCCATGGCAGGGGTTGGGATGGGCTGAGCTTTAAGGTCCCTTCCAGCCCAAACCCCTCCATGACTCCATGAATAACACCAGGAATCCACCCTCCAGTGCCTCAGCAATGTTGGAGTTCTGCATCAAGCTGTGCTGCTGAACAAAACAAGCTGTCTGTGTCTTTGGGGTGGTGAAATAGGAAGGCAAGAGGCTCCTCCATGGGTTCTGTCTCTGCAATTTTCTCAGGAGCTGAGCTGGAAGCACCTGGGACCAACACTACAGGACAAGGAGCTGTAAGGGCAACAGCAAATGAAAACAGACAGGGAATTCTGCTGGCATGGAAAAGGGAAGTCCTGCAAACCAAGACAGAGCTGCCCCAGGATGAGTGAAGACAGCCACAGCTGTGCCTGTGGAACCAGGATGGGAAATACCTGCATGTGGGGCCAGCTTATTCACAACTTCTATTCGGTCAATGTAGATCATCACACCACCACTGCAAGGGAAAAGAGACTTCATCAGCCACCACTGCAGCTGCTAACAGGTAACAGATTTAAAGCAAAGGCATCTTTGTCCCTCTTTTAACAGATTTAAAGGAAAGGCATCTTTGTCCCTCTTTTAACAGATTTAAAGCAAAGGCATCTTTGTCCCTCTTTTAACAGATTTAAAGCAAAGGCATCTTTGTCCCTCTTTTAACAGATTTAAAGGAAAGGCATCTTTCTCCCTCTTTTACACTATTCTGAGCATTTTGCAATGAGATGGCAGTGAATCCCAGTCCTTCTCTCTGCATAAATCCAGCAAACCTGCAAAGCACTTTCCTTCCCATTTCTGATTTCATACTCAACCAGCCAAAGGAAAGCTTTTCTGTCCAGGAATGTAGCTGCAGCCCTCAGGAAAGCACAGGGGAATGCAGCAAGGACAGCAGGTGACACCTGCCACCAAATGCAGACACACCTCAGCTCTTGTGGGCAGCAACACATGCTAAGCAGAAAAAGCCCTTGGTTTAATTCACAATCACTAACTCCAGCAGGAGCTTGGCAAGGCCCAGGAGAAAGGAAGGAACAAAGCACATGGCAGACTTCAATCCGTGCTGCCAGCTCCAGTGTCTCCTGGAGCTCTCCAGGAACACCACGAGCACCTCAGCAGAGGCAGCCTGCAGGCAATCCTCTCCCCAAGAAAGGATGGCAGGGAAAGGGGGAATCAGAGGTCAGGCTTGTCCCCAGCCTCTGCTCTTGCTAGTGTGGCTTTTAGGAAGCCATGCCCACTCCTGGGTACCTCTAACACCAGAGAAAAGCACAAACTCTACAGGGAAGAAAAAAAACCTTTACTTTCAACAGCTCTAAGTCTCTAGAGAGCCTAACTTTAAACAGAATACTCCTGCCACAATGTCCTTGGGACAAAGGCACATCACAGACCAGAAGCTTCAGCAGGAACTGTTTAGAGACAGCTCATTCCTGGCAGTGCAACTCCCACATTCCCAAACTCAGTCTCTGTTTCAACTCAAACATATCCCCCACGACAAACTCCTTTTCTTATTTTGCAGACCTTGATCTCTGGCAGCTCAAAGCCAGGTCTGCAGGAAAAAAAAAACAACAACAACCTGAACTTGCCTGTGTCTGTGCTCTTTTGGAAAAGGCCTCCCAAGCCCAGCCTGTGCTTGCTCCAAACCTGCTTCATGACAACTGTGAGCCAAAACCACTGCTGATGGATGGACCTGATCTGCTGCAAATCTGGCATTTCAATTTTAAAGGGATGTCAGAAAGAAAAGGAGAGTGTCTGCAGCACCCTGGATCCTCTCAGGATTCCTCCAGAGCCCCACATCACCTCCCTGGCAGGGAAGGGTCTGAACTGGCACCCTAGGGCTGCCTGACTCTACCACCACCTTCCACAGCACCCTGCTGAGGGGCTCAGCCAGCCTGGGGCAGTAAGTGGGGTATTATCCACTGTTATTCCACTGTTATGAATAATTCCTAAGTGCTTATGTGGCATGCTGGGGGATAAGAACATTTTATCAGTCCTGCTGGTCATGCACTCAGACCCCAAAGTCTGCAGGGAGAGAGGAACAAGGAGAAATCCATAAAAGGAGGATCAACACACAGAAGTAGAAGTTTAAGCATGATTAGGCAGCAGTGGGCAAGGAGACAGCATCCAGGGAATGCCACAGGAGATGGACACAGGGAGCAGGAAGACTCTGGAAAGCCTCAAACAATTCAGGATCCAACTCAGGGTTTAAAATCTCTATTTCATGTATTCAGTTAATGCTGCCAGGTACAAACAAGACAGGTAAGGCAAAAATTTGGGATGGGACACCCACACAGCCACTCAGAAGTTTCCCAATATAGGTAAGGACACAGGGAACAGGAACATAAAGAGAAACCCAGCCTTTAAAATGAGGTGGTTTCATATGTAAACACAAAACCTGAAACTGTTTGGGATCTATTCAGGTGGCAGACTTTGAACTGGGGCAGTGGCAGTGCAGGTGTGTTCCAGCTGTTATTTATAAGCTCATGTTTAACTATGGAAATGGGGATGCAAAGCTTTGGCACCGAGCAGCCACAGACCCTGGATCCCAAGTGCAGCCAACTGAAAGGCTCCTGCAGCAACACCTGGGCAAGGGGCAGGGCTGCTGGGACCTTTGCTCAGGAGGGTTTTCAATTATTAACTGAGAACTGCTTTCACCAGCTGTCTGCTGGTTTTTACTGCCTGCACCTTCCCAACCACCTGCACTGCACAACTGAACCCCACAAAGCTGAAATTCAACAGGAACTTCATTTTTAGCTCCTAAATCACAGAAGCACAGAATGGTCAAGGCTGGATTTGGCCTCAAGCTTTGACCTTTTGGCCTTGTTTACCTCACCACAAAAGGACTCTGGACAAGGCCCTGAAGTGACAGGACAAGGGGGAATGGGTTCAGACTGACAGAGGGGAAATTTAGGTGAAATATTGGGAAGGAATTGTTCCCTGGCAGGGTGGGCAGGCCCTGGCACAGGTGCCCAGAGCAGCTGGGGCTGCCCCTGGATCCCTGG
>JAYDZK010000271.1:3138403-3158309 GCA_034509185.1 Euphonia xanthogaster | reverse complement strand
AGCAGCTGGGGCTGCCCCTGGATCCCTGGCAGTGCCCAAGGCCAGGCTGGACAGGGCTGGAGCAGCCTGGGATGGTGGAAGGTGTCCCTGCCATGGCAGGGGTGGCACTGGATGGGCTTTGAGGTCCCTTCCAACCCAAACTGTTCTGTGATTCTGTGAAAGCTGCAGCACTGAACACTAACATTAGTTACAGATACTCCTGAAAAACCTTTGGGATCTGAAATCAAAACCATGAGATCTTTATGGAAATATTTACACCCAAATGATGTCTGATGGTGAATGACTCCAAGAGAGTTTATATGGGTTAAACCTGATCAAAATTAACTCTGTTTTATTAACATTGCCACTAACATTCACCTTTTAATTTCAATGTGGTCACTGTGTGTCACCACTCTAGCCACCACTGATTAATTTTTTTAAACAGAAATTTTGTTAAGGACCCTGAATGTAAAAGACAAAGATAATCACCAGTTTGTTCTTTTTTGATCCTGAAGAGTCATCACTTTAACTTGTGGATGAACCAACACAACTGGATCTGTAACCCAACTCAACCAACCCTCTCCTCCTGCTTGTTACAACTCAAGCAGGTCTGTGCTGACAGAAGAATCAGCTGGATTATGCAGCAGGAATTTCATTTGGAAGTGAACTCCCTCCCATCAGGAGGATTCCCACTCCCTGCTTACTTCTGCCCACTGCTGGGGCCAGCACTTGTATCAGCCACAAGACCCAGAGTGGAAATAACCAGTCTGAGGGCACAGCAAAGCACAAGCAACGGGGTGTCAGAGTGTCAGCTGAGGGGAGAAGCCCAGAAAAATTCAAGATAACATCACAATAAATGCAAATATCCTCTGAACAGCAGCTCCAGCATGAGCCAGTGTTCCCTCCTGCTCTGTTACACTGTGTACATTTGGGATTAATTTTATGGCAGGTGCCTTTACTTCCCAATCCCAATGGGCCAGCACTGCAAATGACCCCAGGGAGTGCATCTAGAAGAAACACAAGTGGAAGCCATACCTTGTCCCACAAGGCACATTCTTCACTTCATCAGTCTGCAGCGTGGTCTGCAACACAAACACAGCAGCGCTCACAAACCTGGCTCCCAGGAAGGCCCAGGCTCCCACAGAGGAGCCAAAACCATGTCCTGTGCCTCCCTGGTGATGCCTGCAGGTGTGGGCAGAAGGCAAAGCTTCTCCTGCCCTGCCCTTTGGGGGATGCACAGGCAGCTGTGCCTGTTTCCCTGCTCTGGAATGCCAGGAAACAGCGACAGCCACAAAGAGGGACTGTCCTCCCTGAGCAGGACACTGCCAGTCCCAGCAGTGTCACACACACACACACACGGTGGGGAGAGCCTTCCAGGAGGACAAGTCCTGGCTCCCCAGGGGAGGGAGAAGCCACTGACCTGCACGGATTTGAAGGTGGTGATGAAGGGGAGCATGATGTGGTAGCCAGGGCCGCTCGGGCTGGTCAGCAACGCTCCACCCCTGAGGAGAGGGAGGACAACAGGCTCAGGAAGGTGCCAAACAGCAAGGACTGGCTTTGAGGGCCAGCTCGAACTGCCAGGGGTCACAGAGAATTGCATCAGTGCCCTGGATTTGCCAGCAATTCCCCAGCAGAAGGGCTGAGTGCACCCAATCTTTGCCTGCTGCAACTTCGCGTGAAGCCTTTAACTCTTGGAGCAGGCAGCTAGTGCTAAACCCTCCCAGCACTGCAACACTGCACAGAGCTGCAAGAAGGCAGATTTCTCCTCTAAATAGTTTGCTGGTAACCATGGAAAAATCCAGCCGTGGATGTGATGCTGCCAGTTTGGGTTTTGGCACAGCCCCTCACCCAGAAAAACCCCCCGGGGTTTTAATGCTCAGCACAATTGTGGTGAAAGGGAACTGGGGACATCTGAGGGCTCTCAGCAGAGCAGTCCTAATGAATTCTCTGAAGCAAAAGCTGGCAGAGGCGTCACCCCCTCCCCAGGAGCAGTGCAGTCTCCCCAGGTGCTACACAATTTGCAGAGTGCTCTTTCCTTTAGTCCTCACTCTTTCCTCTTCTCTTCTATGGAGGCTGTGAGTGTGCACATTAAATGGCTGCTTTTGTTTAGTTCCCCCTCACTGCACAAAGTTGAATTTTGTCTTAAGGAAAATACAGTTCTCTGTAAACTAACAATAAAACTGCAACCTCTGTACTCATTTTTTTTCCCTCAGGTGGCACAGTCTCTAGGTCTTTACAGAATTTATTGTGCTTTATTCCATAAAGAACATTTTTACTTTCAATTTTTTTTGTGCGCCGAGCGGGAAGGGCAGGGAAAACATTCCAAAGCACCAAGAGAGCAGGAGCTCTGGCTGGGTGACAGTTTGGGACAAAGGTGACAGCTCTTGCTGGCACAGGGGGAGAGACCAACAGATGCCAGCAGGCAGGACAGACCCAGAGCTCTGGAATCGGTCTGTGACAAGGGCAGGGAGGAAGGAGAGGCAGGGAGGAAGGAGAGGCAGGAGAAGCAGCTCAGACCCAAGGGGCCGGGGTGAAGGGAGCAGGAACAGCCAGGGCTGCCCACAGGGGAGCACAGGACAGAGCAATGCCGGGGGCAGGGGAGGATGCCAGCCCCAGAGGGGCTCCGTACCTGTAGTACACGGCCAGGTGTCCCTCCTCGACCCTGTGGATGGCGGAGTAGAGCAGGAAGACCAGGAGCCCGCTGGCGGCGGCGGCCGCGGCCCCGGCCTGGGCCATGGCCATGCTCGCATCCCCTCCGGCCCGGGGCTCCGCGGGCCCGGCCCTGCAGGGCAACACCGTCAGCGGGACACCGGACAGGGCCCTGCCGGGCAACACCGGCAGCGGGACACCGGACAGGGCCCTGCAGGGCAACACCGGCAGCGGGACACCGGACAGGGCCCTGCAGGGCAACACCGGCAGCGGGACACCGCCGCCACACACCGGACAGGGACAGGGAGGGACACGGACTGTCCCCGGCCCGGGCCCCATCCCCGCGCTCCCCTGGCCCGCCCCTATCCCTTTCCTGCACCCCGTCCTATCCCGTACCTGTCCTTACTCCACACCGATCCCGATCCTTTATCCCAGTTCTTGTCCCATACCTGTTCCGTTCCTTTATCCCAATCCCTGTCCTGTACCTGTCCAGTTCCTTTATCCCGTTCCTCTATCCCGTTCCCTGTCCTGTTCCTTTATCCCGATCCTTTATCCCGTTCCCTGTCCCGTTCCTTTATCCCGATCCTTTATCCCGTTCCCTGTCCCGTTCCTCTATCCCGTTCCCCATCCCGTTCCTCTATCCCGTTCCTTTATCCCGATCCTTTATCCCGTTCCCTTATCCCGTTCCTTTATCCCGTCCCTTTATCCCGATCCTTTATCCCATTCCCTGTCCCGTACCTGTCCCGTCCCTTTATCCCGTTCCTTTATCCCGATCCCTGTCCCGTTTCTTTATCCCGATCCTTTATCCCATTCCCTGTCCCGTACCTGTCCCGTTCCCCACGTGCTGCCGAGGCCGCGCTCCCACCCCCGCCGCGCACGCGCGCCGGCGCGCGGCACCATGGGCGCGCCACGTCGGCGCGGACCGATGACGTCACCCACCCCGGCGTTGCCAGGCAACGGCGTGCGGGCGATGGCGGCGCGGCAGCGAGCAGGCCTCAGAGCGAGTGCGGGTGTCACCACCGAGTTTATTATATACACACGCGCTATACATTCAGGGGGCGCCCTGCCCGCGCCCCCCGCCCTGAGGAGGCTCCACGGGCC
Organism: Euphonia xanthogaster; assembly: GCA_034509185.1. Taxonomy (NCBI): domain Eukaryota; kingdom Metazoa; phylum Chordata; class Aves; order Passeriformes; family Fringillidae; genus Euphonia; species Euphonia xanthogaster. The sequence goes on along the minus strand of JAYDZK010000271.1, from coordinate 3,154,580 downwards.
GGGCCCAGGCCGCTCCCTGGGGGCCAGCCGGTGGGTGACGCGGTGATGTCAATAAACACCGCGGTGTCCCACAGGGAAGGCGGCCCTCAGCACACAGAAGGCACTTGGGTGATGCAGCACCTCGGCTCCTGATGCTACTTCAGCCAGCTCCAGTCAAAACACTGCAAAAAAAACCAAAACAACAACTGAGGGCAGGGTCTGGCTGCTGGATGTGTGTCTGGTTTGATGAAAATTCAGAAATTGCCCTTTGCAAGGATGCTCCCAGGAGTTAACACAGCACAGGAGCCCTGGGGGTCCACTCCAGTTTGGGATTCCCCAAAGGATGAGTGCCTCCTCTCTCCTCTGAGCAAAGGCTGGGACAGCTGGGATTGTTCACCTGGAGAGGAGAAGCTTTAGGGTGACCTCGCTGTGGCCTCGCAGGGCCTGAAGGGGCTACAGCAAAGCTGGAAAGAGACTATTTCCATGGGCCTGGAGTGCCAGGACAAGGGGGAAAGGCTTCCCACTGCCAGAGGGCAGGGTTAGATGGGATTTTGGGAAGAAACACGAATCCATGCACACTGGCACAGGGTGCCCAGAGCAGCTGGGGCTGCCCCTGAATCCCTGAAGTGTCCAAGGCCAGGCTGGATGGGGCTTGGAGCACCTTTTTCCTATTCAAGGAGTTCTCCACGTGCCCAGGGCACCCTTGGGTGTCCCCTGGAAGCCAGGTCCTGGCAGATGCACCATCACTTACCATCATGCTGTTCTGCTCCTGCCTCACCTCCTGCAGAATGCTGCTGAAGAGCTCCAGGTAATTCACATTCTCCCGGATCATGTCAGCAAAATTTTCCCTGCAGGAAGGAAAAAAAAGCCCTAAGGTGATGGATTTCCAGCAGCACCAAAAGTAACACCCCCACCAAAACGTGCTGCACTGAGGGGATGAAAAACAAAAAAAAAAAAAAAGGAAAAACAGCCCAAAAAAGTGATTTGTAGTTTAATTTTATGGCAGTTTGTGTTAATTTTATGTAGTTTGTGCAGTGCCAGGTGACACAAAAACCTGCCTGGAGGTGGCAGGACAAAGGGGAATGGCTTCACATTGATACATCATAATTAGAATTATTAATGAAGCAAAGAGCAAAACCCCCTCAGCTCCAGACAGCTCAGCATGGACTGAGGGAGAGGGGCCTTAAGAACCAGATCCAGCCCCAGGAAAGAACAACAGGACACGCAATAAATGGATGGCAGAGTCCTTCAGCAGGGCATGCAGCACCTGGAAATGGCTCAGGAACAGAGAGCAGAGATCCCTGAATAGAGAGTTCAGCAAATCCCTGATTCCTTAGAGCATTAGTGACACACAAACTCCTTGAACTGCTCTGGGGAGGATAAAGCCCCTGAGACACTGAGCTCCCTGCAGCTCACACCTGTCACATTCACATTTTCTGAAAAATCCCTTCACCCAGGATTTATGTCCTGGGAAGCTGAGAAGCCTCAGAGTAAAGGAAAACAATTCTTATCTCATTTGTGTCTCCTGTGTTTTGCTGCTTTGGAATGTGGGGATTGTTTCAATGGTTTCTGCTGTGAATTGTTTTGTCTCATTGGCCAATCAGGGCCAGGCTGTGCTGTGACTCTGGAAAGAGCCACGAGTTTTCATTATTATCTTTTTAGCCTTCTGTCTGCATCCTTTCTGTATTCTTCAGTGTAGTTTAGCAAAGCATTCTTTAATATAACACAGTACCATAAAATAATAAATCATCCTTCTGAGAGCATGAGGTCAGATTCCTCATTGCTGCCTGCCACGGGGCACCCCACAAACACAACACATACCCATCCTCAGGAGCTGCCAGCGAGGACAGAGGGTGAGGAGCTGAGCTCCCTGAGGAGCTCTGGGGGGGCCACGTGGCTGCTGGAGTTGAGGCTGTCCCTTCCAGGCTAGAGCTGACCAGGGATCGAGAGGAGCTCTGAGTCTGCAAAAAGAAATCCAGGAGAATTTAGGCTCCAATGATACCTAGGGAAGATTTGGGATTGCACATGAGCGCTGCTGGTAATGCAGACACAGGTGTGGGAACCAGGAGATGGCTTCATGCACTGTAATTAATGCAAAAAAACCAGAGTACTCTTTAAAACACTTTAAACTAACTAGGAAAGCACCTATTTAGCTTCTCCTTTTACCGTCTCAGACTGCCCTTCTCTTTAGGAAAAAAAAAATACAACCATGACGTGGCAGTTACCTCTTTTTGCTGAGTTTACTTCCTGGCTCATGCAAACAAATAACCCAACTGCTACTCACACAAGCAATTTTCAGCAAATGCCAGATCTCCCTTTGTCTCTTCCCCTGCATCTGCATCACTGAGTTGTCAGCTTCCTTGATGTTATTTAGAGCCACTTCAATCTCAGGGAGCAGGTCAATGATCTTCTGCTTGCAGCCCAAGAGCTTGCTAGAATAAAAACCAAACACAAAGTCACTTCCCAGCACATTCTGGCAAAACCAGAAGCCCCACCTTCAAGAGATTCAAGAAAAATGGAAAATTGGGATACTTGAAAAATTAATGTACAAATCACCATGGTATCTTCTCAGATCTGTAACACTGCTACTTTTTTCCTTTGAATTTGAAGTGGTTTTTTTTTCCTTTGAATTCTGAAGGAATTTAAAAAAAAATTTTTTTCCTTTGAAGATTTGAATTCCAACTTCCAACTGGCAGAATTTGCCTCATTTTAAAGTGAACTCTTGGATGCTAACAGCCATGTTTTTAAAAATTAAGTGGAAACTCAAGATGGAGGAGCAGAGTTAATGATATGAGAAATGTGAATGGAGATTTTTGGGCTCTGACCTCCATGGTTTTCCCTACTACAAAGCTCCAAGTTGGATTTGTTTGGGTTTTTTGTCTGCATAAAGTACCTGAGGTGGCCAAAGAGCTCCTTGAGGACTCGGTCCTGGCTCTGCACTGTCTGCACAATGATCTTCACCATGTCTGTGCTGTCACTGTAGGCATGATCTGCAAGGGCCAGCAACCACCACGTCAGTAAACCCTAACAGTATTCCCAATTAATCATGGGGTAAAAGTGTGAAACAGTCTGGAAATCATCTTCTCCCATACCTGGAGGTCGTGCTTTTAATTGCTTGTACAGGTCTATGGCTCTCTGTTCCCTTTAAAAGGAAGAATAGGATTCAGGCAGGTATCAGCAACAAGGTGACTCAAAAACAAAAGCACTGCAGTGAAGGGATGCCCTTCTGAACTCAGACCCTGGACCTCCTCCTACAGCTGGGACTCAGCCATGGCCTTTGGAACACAGGGATACTCCTTCTGAGATGGAATCCAACCCTTTCTCCAAAGCTGTCTCTCTTTTTCTCCAATTATGCAATTTCTTCTCAGATAAACCACACCAAAGGGAGCTTATTTTCTGTTTCAAATCTTCCCATGGCTCAGCTGTGTTTTATTTCCCCTGCATCCTTCATTATCTGACTTCATTTTTGAAACTCTGACTGCACAACTGCCTGAGAAATTCTTGTTCTGTTCCTGCTCTGAACTTTTTGCCTGAATTTCAGAGATATTCTGTAAATGGAAAGACACAGCTGCATCACAGGCAAGACACCTGTGCTTCTCTTCTTCCCATTAAATAAACATTTCTTCTTTCAAGTATTTCAAAAACAGCCACACTAAAAACTTCCAGCCTTGAACAAAATCCCTCCTGTTCTAAATCCCAGTCTGTCAGAAACAAGGAGCATTTCCCAGCCCTGATCCTGGTCTGCAGTGGTGGAATTGCTTAAGAACAATGTTTAAGGAGGCACGATCGTGGTTAGTTAGAGCAGCTGCTGCAGCAGGTGGCTTCTCCTCTGCACCACTTCCTCCCCTGTGCACCAGTTCTGCTGCAACTACACAGGATGAAAAGCAACTTAGCAAAGAGGGAGGGGGGAGAACATGCCAGGAGCAGGCACATTTCTTCCCTAAACAGTCAGAGCTGTTTTGAAGAGCTCTTATTAACAGATTTAATGGCTGCTCAACCCCTTTCTTTTAGAATTGCCACTTGTGCTCTCAGCAGCAGCCCAGTAACTGCTTCCTATGTCTTCTCAAGATCAGAAATATTATTTAGCTCTTTCATATTTTAATACTTTAAAAAAAAAAAAACCAAAAACTTTCCAAATATCCAAGTACCCATGAGACATTGACCCTCAATCTGAAAATACTGAAGGTATTTAACAGGGTACAACAGTAAGAAAGTCACTCCTCTCCAACACAAAAGGAAATCCCCAGCTGAGACCAAGATTTATCTTGGTCCTGGCTCTTGTAAGATGAGGTTTCATAGCTCAGTGACAGGGAAGTGGTGGGATCTTTCCTTTCACAAGCAAAATGATGTCAAATCAACCATACACTACTCTGTACTTGTGGTCAGCATCTCAAAATCCCTGAGGGAACCAGCTACAGAGAGGAAGAATCCCCTCAGACACAGGAATACCCCAGATGCAATGCCATGCAGTGCAAATGAGAGGCCCAGGGCTCACAGGCTCTCCATGACCTCTCCCTGGCGCCGCGCGTACGGGCTCTTCTGCAGCTCCACGATCTCCGTGTGCAGAGCCATGATCTGCTCATCCAGGTAGCCAATATCTTCAGCCTGAGGGGAAATGTGGGCACACGTCAGACTCAAGGAGAGCAGTCAAGGAGATAAAGACCCCCAGAACACTTGTTTGGATAATGGGCTGACTGCCTGCAGAGTTCAGGAGACAAAAAAGCTCTTTGGCACAGCGCTGCTGCAATAATTGAGGTTTCTGTTCTCAGTGCATGGTATCACCTACAACCAAACCTCTGACCACCAACACTGGCTGAGAAAAATCAGTTTCTTCATAAATCATCTCTCTGTGTCTCTGGATTGCCTCCTAGACAGACTAATATATCCCTGGGTAGAAACTTTTTCCATTCCTGATACAGGGGCAGGGCAGGTGGAATAACAGAACATAATTCTGATGGTCTGCCAAGTAGGTATTGGGTGAGGTTCCTGCTTGTCTGGAAAAAGCCAGAGACAATTCAATTAAATGGCTAAAGCAGCCACCTTTTTATCCATTCTTTAGATAATAAAAAAGAGATGACTCTCATTTAAAACTGATTTGCATATTGACTTGCAGCATGCCACTGATTCATGTCTGTACTCCTCAGTAAAATCCCTCCAGTTTGAAATTGCTGCATAGCAAGTGATTGGTTTTCAGCTTCAGCAATGGGAATTTCTGTGTGCAGCAAATCCAGCCAGGAAGACTCCTGATCCATAGCAACACCAGTTCTTTTGGGCAACAAGTAACATGTCTCTGCATTCCACTTTCCTTTTTAGAGAGCTGAGTCTGGTGACTTTTGTTTTTTTTTTTTGTCCAAATGCATTCAAACAACTTGGTGACAGGACACTGTGTCTTTTTTAAGGCACCTGCAATGGTATTCCCATTCCCACAGCAGGCAGGGCATGAGCCACTGAAGGGAGACAGCAGTGGCATATGACACATTAAATTCCTGTCACAATCTCCTTCACAGAGAGATAATGCAGCTCCTTTAACATCCCCTACCTGTGCACACTGAGAGGCTTTCTCTTCCATTTCCTTCCAGGCTTTGAGCATCTTCTCTGAAGCTTAAGAAAAAAGAGGTGTTAATTTATAAAAAGACATTAAGACACGAAAATAAAGCAAGACCTGGACTTTACCTCTATTGGTGTAATTTGAACACAAGGAACATGATGCTGAATCTCCCAGCAGGAGCCATGACACAGAGATCACAGAGACAGCAAAGCTGCAACTCTGTGCTCAACCTTCATTCACACACAAACCCTTGGGCAGGATTTCACTGCTTGCAATCACTGGCCTAAAACAACTCTGATCTTCAAACTCCACCACTAAGCTCAACAACTGCCACTTTTGATTGAACACAGACTGTCCAAACCCAGCTCACATTGTCTTTCCATTTTCCATCATCCTCCTTCAGCCCAGTCATCATTTTGACTCAGGTTGCATTTTTTAGCCATATATATTCACACTACATGAAAATCTTGATATTCTCTCCTCAGTGCTATTTGTTTCTGGGACATGAAACTGTAGCTGGTGCTCTTTAAACCCATCTCTCACCCTGACAAATGGCTTCTCCTGATAACAAGCACAGCACTTTGGCAGCACTGTCAGCAAGTGCAGCAGCTCTTGCCCAGTCAAAACTCCTAAAGAATCAGACTCTGAATTAATAAATAGCAAATATTTACATCACCAGTACTATTAATGCTCCTGTTTTCTATTCTCAGTGGAGAACAGCTGATCACCTGTCTCATTATCACTGAAGGTCTCCAAAAGCATTCTGGTTTTTATCCTCCTGCCAAACTCTTCTCCTGCATCTCCCCAGGCTAAAATGCACCCATAAAGATGCTGAGCTCCTTTAGAGGATCACAGGAGACACCCAGACAAGTATTCCCCACTACCTACATATGCCATAAGCCATCTGGTCACTGTATCTCTCCAGGTCCAGGCGAATGCTCTGGTGGAAGAATTCCAGCTTTGCTTTCAGCTGCTGGGATGCTGACACCATGTTGTTCTTCATTTTGATCAGGTTGGCGTTGTACCGAAGGAGGCTGAGCCTAACAGATGGAACAAGGGCAGCACACATTAGCTGGAAAGCTCACCTGGACTTCAAAAACAGGAAATTCTGCTACTCTCAGGGGGACTGAGCACTGGCACCAGCTGCCCAGAGAGGTTGTGGAGTCTCCACCCTCAGAAATATCTGAGAGCTATCTGCATGTGGTCCTTTTTGAGCATGGATTGGGCTGGAGGACTTCCAGAGGTCCCCATCTGTCAGATTATGCTCTTTTCTGCCCCAGAGATGGGGCAACTAAGAGGTGTTTTAAAAACTTTTACTCCATTTTCAGTTTAATGTGAGACAATACAGATGTTATAATTCACACCATCATAATCAGAAGCTGACTATTTCCTAATTACATCAGAAGTGTTTCTTGGCCTATCAGCTTTTGCTGTAAATGCCTTAAAGCCAACATGGGTCCCCTGCAGTGCATCTCTCACAGCTCTGTTTCTCCAAAGTGTCCAGTCTTTTTTGCAAGGCCATCCTTTGAAACTTGTTTCTGGCTCCATTTCTCTCTCCACAATGTCTGTCCTGTTCCATGGCATTTCTGAGTCAGCATTTCTCATCTCAAGGTTTGCACACAGATTCATGCTATGTGAGCCTTCTGTTAAGCTTTGAGAATTTTCTACAAATCCATTTCCCACACCCATTAACCTCAGCCATGCTGTGAGATTCAGAGCATATTCAAATGCTTTTTTGTTATGATCAATGTCAGGCATTACCCAGCACAATTCCTGGAGTGGAATAAGCTCCCAGCCCAAATATGTTTTACAATGTAAAGGCACAGAACAGCAGAGGGCTGTAAAACTTCAGGGAACCAAAACTCCCCGAGATGGATGATTCCAGGCTGGCAGACCCCATGCTGGCAGAGCACTGCTCCCTCTGGAAGGGTGACAACTCACATGGCTGCTCTCTGTCCCTGGAAGAGCCTGCTGTAATCCTCCTTCAGCCCAATGACGTAGTGAACCGCTTCCGCCCACACCTTGCGCAGCTGCGGGATCGGCAGCTGGATTTTGCTGTCCTGCACTGAACACAGGAGAAACACAGGGCAGTGACAACATTCCTAATTCCTGCTTCACGTGCCTAGAAAGCCAGGGAAATTCTGCTCGGTTTCTAGGCGATGCTGCTGAAGCATGTATGAGCTTTTCATGTCACAGCTCCCCAGGGATGTGACAACCTGTGACTGAGAAGGTAAAACCCTGTGGGGGGTTTTGGCCAAAAAACTCTAAAGCCCAAGGTAGCAAATTTAGTTGCTCCATTTAATCCATTGATAGTGGTCACTGTCCTGATCTGTTTCATCTGAAAATGTCTTCAAACCTTTTCTAGGTTTCCTCTCTGATTTCCTGATGTAGATGTTCAAGGGGAAAAGATGCAGGAGTGTTCCCCTACAGAGATGGGAGCTGTCAATAAACATGGTGTAAAAAGCATTTGCTCCAAGAGATTCAGTACAATGCTATGAGATTCACCACAGCAAAACAGCCCAGAACACAGAAAAACCTGAGTGACACTAGAAGATGAGGAAAACCAGTGGAGACTGGCCAAAGAAAATTAAGTTACTGAACAGTAAGTTAAATTAAGTTACTGAACTGTCTCAAGGCATTTTCTTTACATGCAGTATCCCAGCAGACATCTCCTGTCCCCTGACACTACTTTTCCTTCATAGAGGTACACAGGGTCATTTATAGAGATACAGATTTATAATAAATAAACTTTCAGAGAGATCTATTAGGCTGTGCAGTGACTGCTGTAATCTCAGGAGACAAGCAGAGGAAGCAGCAAGCAGAGAAGCAGCTTCCATACACAGCCTAAAAGCCCAAACTGGTGATGCCAGGGCTCTGCCATCAGGACAAGGCTGCTTCAAGTTCTTACATGGTTCTGTTTGAATCAGACAGAGCCCTCCAAGACAACACACAGGGGTTTAAAAAGCAGATTTCATTTCTTTTTGCATGAGAACAGCACTTCTCCAGCACACTCACCAATGTAGTTGACACAGTCTGACAGACTCCGAGAAGCAAAGGGGCCATCATAGACAGTTTTGCTTTTATCAAACAAGTAGACCATGTAGCTGTCCCAGCCCCTCTGGGAAGAAAAGAGAATATAAGCAAGAGAAACCCCAAGCAGGTGCCACTAACCCAGTAGATCATGAACAAATTGTTGTGGGCACTGTCTCTTACCAAGTGCCTTTAAAAACTCACTTTGATAGATTCTACAGAAGACAGAACTCTTTGCTAGCAATTAATTAAATATTTAGGCAGAGTACAATGACAGAAACCTGCTGACATAACCCAATAAAAGATCTTTAGAGTTACTACATATACAGAGCAAACTGCCTCCTGTGGGAGAAGATTTAGGCCATTTATCTTCCCTAAGATTTTAAATTCTCTGAGAACAGGGAAGACATGCACAGGCTCCTCCTTACCACGCCATCAATAACACATTGGGAAGCAGGTTTCCGAGGGTCCAGGCAAATCCCTGTTTCCAACAGCAGCTCCTGATTCCCTGTGCTTATTCCAGTCTCAAACTCAATACGATTCTGAAGGGAATGAAGGCTTTCCTCAGGATGCAAAAGGAAGGACACAATCTTGGCAGAGGTCATGTTTAGGATGTGTACTATCTGTAAAAAGATGGACAAGTAGATTACAAATCCTTGGATATCAAAGACAAAGGCGCACAAGCCTGGGATGGAGCACAGAGCAGAATGAGAGCATAATTTGGTTTTAATAGCCACAATAATCAGTTCAGGAGTGAAGCCCCACATAAAAAACTCAAAACCTGGGCCTGTAACTTTTAATGTCAGAGAAACTGACAATCCAACACATGAAGACCCTTCACAAACCCTGCTGCAGCTTAATTACATCAAAAGAACTGAGACAAAATTATCCTCCTGTTTCTACACAGGCTGGCCTTGGCTGGTCTGACTCCAGTAAAGCTCAAGTAATTATTTGGAATCTGTTCTACTACACTGCACCTCTGTTCTACTACAGGCATTACTACTTGTCCTAGGTTGACTGTATGATGCTTTTATCCCCAATCGTCTTGTTCTGTTCATGCTGAATAATAAGTTTTGCACACAAAACTTAGCACACAAATACACCCAGAGGTCACAGCATCAGCAGTGAAGTCTGGGAAAACAGTTATTAGCAAATATTAAACCTTATTTGATCCTGGTGAGCCCTTTCCAAGATAGCAAACAGTAACACAGGGTCATCCTTCTAGTCCATATGTAAAGCTAGAGATTAATCATGCAGGAGATGTTTTGTGTTCCAGTATGTACTGGGCAGGCTGAGCATGCACTCACTTCCTGATACCAGGAAGAACAATTCCTCCTGAGCCTGGGAGCTGGATGATGCCAGGATTACAGCTTTGCTCCCCTGAACACTCTCTGTCCTCTGGGATGCTTTCAGAAGGCTTTTACACCCAGTAAGAGCCCCCACTCACCTTCAGATTCAGAATGTGATCCATGATCAGGAAACACCTCGGACGACTGGTCTCAGGGTCTGAACCTCCACCCCTCTGCTGTGGATCCCAGTTCAGCATCAGCTGCAACCAGTTTTCCACGGGTTCTACAATCAAACTAAAGCAGAAGGGCTGTAGGAAAGGGGAGGCCCTCACCAGGCTGAAGCAGCCCAGCTTCCTGGGCCTCTCCTTGTGCGCTCTATTCAACAGGCTCTGACCATCTTTGTGGGCAATGGGCACCAGAGAGCCCAAAACACCCAAAAAAAGAGCTACAGGCTATCCCTTAACAGCCAACAGCTGCTTGCCAGGAGCTTGAAACACCCTGGAGAAAGAAGGAGGAGCTCTCCAGCTTGGAGAAAGGAGGAAAAAGGCCAGAACTCTTCCCCCAGCTGTGATGAGGACACAGGTACCTGCAGAGGCTGTGAGGCTGCGGCAGGTGGGTGCTGAAGCGAACCTCCCCGTTCATCTCCTCAGAGGCAAAGATGTGCTTTGGGTCCTTCTTCTTGATCTTTTCATGCCTGGGAAATAAAATCCTTGGTGTATATGCTGAGGAGTGTTACTTTTGTAAGGGAGCAACTGAAGGCAGCAAAGAGGGGCCAGTGTCCAGCAGGTTTAGAAAACAAAGATTTGTTTCAGGACAAGATGCCATTTTCAAACAACCCAGAACATCCCCATGTGAAAGAGAGGAACCCTTCCAATAAACTCTGCCTCTGGAAAGATTTATCTCTTCTCTTGTTCTAACAGAAACCCAAATTTCCCATTTTTTTTCTGTTTCAGAACCACTCTTTTTAAAAACCAAGCAAACAAACACTCCAGGCACAGCAAGACAAGCAGAAACCTCCTTATGCAGGTCAAAGTCTTTCAGGTTTAAGTATTAGCACTTCCAAGCACCTCTTCCAGAATAAGTGTCTTACCAGGCAAATGGCTGCAGATTATGTAAGAAAGGTCTAAATCCTGCAATGCATTCAAACACCATTGTCCCAAAGCTCCAGTAATCAACAGTAACTGAGTAGGATTTGTTCTCAAAGAGTTCTGGAGCCTAAAAACGATCATAAGAAGACACTTTGGTTGTGCTGTTTCCTTGCATTTCTGCAGAGACAAAGCTGCATCCAGGTGTGGCTCCCTGAGAGGGGACACCCTTGGGACAGGTCCCCAGGATCTCCAGTTTTGGAGGTTTCAGCCCTTGGCAGTGCCAAGCCAAGGGCAGCTGCCCTGCCTCAGTGCTGGTGACACTAAAAAAAGTCTTACCAGATATTGCAATGTTCCAACAAATGAAGTGCATAAACTTCCTTGATCCAGATCCTTTGCATATCCCAGGTCTATTATTTTGTGAACAATCTGCAAACAGTTTAAACAGTTCAGCAGAAGAGCAAATGCTGAGGGGAAAAAACCACCAAACAACCCAAAACCTGCTCAGTAACAGCCACAGAACACTCCCAAGGGGAAAGCCAGAGTGGAAATTCTGGAGAAAGTCCATGGCCAAGCTTCAGTAACAGTGTTAAAGCTTTTAGTAAATGCACAGTTCAGTTTTCAGTCCAGTTCAATGTGACAACTTCCAGAAATGACAATGGAAACACACTGATCACCTGACTTACCTTCCCACCTTCATCCTGAAGAACAATATTTTCAGGCTTTAAATCCCTGTGTATAATTCTGTTCTCATGCAAATACTGGATACCAGAGCCTGCAAGACATGTGTTTGATTTAATTCAAAATAAAATCCACACTGATTAAATGTAAATCTGATAAAAACCTAATACTGGGGGGAGGCAAATTCCCAGCCTTCCATGATTTACCACCACTCATTTCTACATTTAACAGCTTCCAAACTTGTATTTCTTCTCCACTGCATTTTCACATCTTTGCAAAGACATGCCAAAGACACTCAGTTTATTATGAAAAAAGAAAAAAACAAACAACAAATATTCTGGAAGGGGAACAAGGATAAAGCAAGCAGAGTTGCTTTTTATTTCAGGAATTCAGCTGGAAGCCCTCTTGAGCACTGAAGGTCCAGGCCAATACCCTGAAATACTTTCTCATGCCAAAACTAGCTCTTCCTACAAGCAGTGACAGGTTACCTGTAAGAGAATTAAGAAAACAAGGAGCTTCCCTGAAAAACCTTTTTCCCAGAGAAACCCAGACATTGCCCTTTATCAGACAGCTCTTCCTTCCCATGATGTCAAAAAAACCAGGTACTTCCCAAGGGCCTGATTTTTTTAACACCCTGCTCATTTGAGTTCCCTTTTCATGGTCAGCTGAAAAGGCAAAATGCCACTACACTTAAAATAAAAAAACCAAACAAAAAGAAAGCATTAACTACATACCAATGTCACTAAGCAGAGAAAGGATTTGACTTTCCTTCAGCCCACAGCAGTTTTCTGGTTTGTTTAACAACTACAAAAAAGCAAAAGATGTTCAGACCCACACTTGCAACAGTTAGCAGCCAAACCCAACATTTTCCATCCCCTGTTGAAACTACCCAGCTAACAGCACAGCTCAAGGACACTCCAGCTGAATGGGGCAGTTGATTTTGTGCAATAAAATCATGGCCAAGAAGAAAACAGCTCAAACAAAACGAAAATTCAGAAGGAAAAGGGGAGGAGACAAAAACAAGGCCACAGAGCTGCAGGTAAGGGAGGCTCCCCCTCAGCACTGTCTTAATGAGCTGTCAATAAAATTTCTGACTTTTAGAGATGACTGAGGTGCTTCAGCCCTCATGATGGATTCACAAGGAGAAATTAATAATGAAATGACACACAAATGATGCCAAACAAGAGAAAGATTTAAAGAACACAATCAGAAATAAAAAAGATTATGGTTTTTTTAAAGCAGTACAGAACATCAGATGGTTAATGAAGCATGTTGCTTCCTAGATTGTGTCAGCATCTATGCCACACCTAGGGATTCATCAGAAATGAAGTGACTAAATGCTGCATTGCAAGCAGAGCTAACTTCTCAGCCAGGGTCTCTAATCTACCTTCAGGCAGTCTCCAGACTTTTACTGCAATAATTCAACAGCCAGATGTCTCTGGGACTGTGGCCAGGTGCCTGTGTCTGCAACCCCCAAATGCTTTTTCTTATGTGCCCCTTCTTTCAATGTGACTTAAACCTTAAAAGTGTCCCTTGGACTGGTTCTGACAACTCAAAACCATATAATGAGATGGGATTACTGCATTCACCAGCTGCTCACGTTCCCTGGGGCTGTTTAACACCAGTAACAAAAACTACAGAAAAATGAGCTTCCTGATCACACACAGGAGGTGATTTCTGAGCAAATCCTGACAGGAATTTTCTGCTTCACCCCTCTAGAAATTGTTGCTTCCTGAATCCAGCTGTAATGGAAAGGGAGCACAAACTCCACCAGGTCACCAAGCCACTGCCTGGGGAAGTAGTGAAAGGCTCCTTTATTTCTGGGTGCTGCCAGTGTGCAGATTGGCAGCTCCCAGTTCAGCAGGAATAGCAAAGCTTCAGAATCCCTGGAGGCCCCAGTCCAGCAGAAACAGGCTCACTCCCTGTGCTGAGAGCAAGATAACACCAGATACACACGAATCCAAACCAGTCAGACTGAACAGATGGAGACACAGCAGCAAAGCCAAACCTGCTGGGTGCCAGCAGCTGCACTAATGCTAAAGCAGCTCCATGAAAGGACACACCAGGATAAAAGAGTATCTGCCCTTGGCTCGCCCTCTGGTCTCAAAAACACAAGCCTTGTTTCCCACACGTGGCTTTTTCCCACTCTACATTAACTTCCTCACACCTGTACCTGATGCCTCAGGTTTCAGCTTTTCTATTTTTCAGGTTCTGTGCTGCTTTGGTGTGTGGGTCTGAGCTTCATATTGAGGGGATGGTGAGCTCTGTGCCCAGAGCAGGGAGACAAAACAATTCCTGCTCCAGCTGGGGACCAAGGACAAATGATCCAAATCTCAGCCCAGGAGCACAAACCCCGTGAAGGGTCAGATGGGAAAGCTTGCCCCGTGCTGTGGAATGTCCTCACTCAGCTGTGCCAGTGGACACAGGGGGCTGAGGGTGCCACCCACCCACCCAGTGCTCCCTGCTGAGGAGGAGAACTGGGCTGGCAAAGGGCCACCATCCTCAATTCACTGGGTAGTGCTGAGGATTGTTGGGCTTGTCTCTAAAAGATCCTTCTCCCCAGGTGACTGGCAGAGGCAGCCCCCAGGGAGAGCAGTTCTGTCTAACCCACTTTCACACCGAGCACTTAATGCAATGAATCTCCTCGTTCTTCTCCAAGATCTTCACTTCCAACAAGATCCCCTGGCACACTCTTTAAAAAAAGAAGCCTTGCTGACAGGCCTTTATTGGGCTGCTCTTAAAGCTGGCACAATTAAACAGCACAGATAAGAGCTGTTCTGCAGCCTGCATTCAGTCAGTAAATATTAATGCTGGCTTTTTTAAGGTGAGTGGTGTGCTCCTGTGCTGCTGGCAGCTAGCTTGGCTGCTACAAGAAATGGCTTCACTTTTGATGAGGGTTCAAAGAAGGTTTGAGCTCTTAGAGTTGGAGGCCAGAAGGGATAATTTGAATAAGTTTTTTTTTCTATCTAGGGTATCCTGAAGTTTCAGCTGGTTGACACTTCTCAGTTGATGAGCCTTCAGCTGGATGAAGGCAGAGGAGGTGTTTGGCAAGGCCAGCTCATTAGAAGGGTTGCATTTTGAGTTACAGATCTCTTGTAAACAGAAGATCCTATGGAATGCAGTCACAGGCAATGCAGTGCTGCCATTAAACGTGTGTGCTTTGTGACATTTTTTCCCCTGGCTAACTTCAAGCTCCGGAGGTCACTTCTGGCAGAGAAGTGTTTCTGCATCCTCCAAGCAAGCCTTGTTTCTCACCTTCTTCCCCTCTCCTCCCGCAGGCTGAATTTGGAGGGCTTTGCATCTGCAGCTCCATTTTTGGTGGTGTGAGCACCTGCAGTGTCCCACCCTGGGCACAAGGTGTGGAGGCTGCTCAGCTGGGAGAGCAGCTCTGTAGCTCCTGGGAGTGTTCATTTGGCATTTAAACCCTCCCTGGGAGCTGCTGGGGATGTCCAGAGCTGTCCCTCCAGTCCAGGGGATTACAAATGATCCTGTGGAAGGCCTGGGGTGAGTGCCAAGCAGTCCATTCTGTCAGGGGGATGGTGTATTAAAAATGCAGCTCACTGTCACTCCAAGACTGTGTCTGGGGCCCAAGAGGTCACAAAAGGGAGAGGAAATCTGGCTAAAATCTTACTGGAAGGTAGATGCTAATTCTCAAGGCTGCCACAGGCCCTAACCAGCAACAATCTTGTGTCTTGGTTGCTTTGTCCTACCCTGAGGCTGCCAGGGAGGTGGTGAAGGTTCCTTGATCCCTCATTGCACCTCCTTCATTCAATTCTGCACCTGCAGAAACCAGGGTGACTTTTACCTCATCAAAAACCTAATTGGACAAAAAACAACAGCAAGGCTTGGCTGGTGAGAGGCTGGGTTGGGACACTTCATAAGGAAAAAAAACAAACAAATATATATATATATACAGAAGGCAATTTATGCACCTCTCTGATACGTGGTAATGTAAATGCACATTTAGCACAGGGGGAATTGCTGGCTCCGTGGGGATTGAGGGCTGTTTGGCAAAGCAAGCACTCTGCCATCAAATGAAGAGATCAGCTACGCTTCCTGGAGCCAGCAGCCTGGGTTATATTTAACCCAGCAGTTTTCACACTGGGAGAGTAAGTACATACTTTATATCTCATTTCTGTCCTGGGTGCCATGGTGCATCACAATTGTGGCAGGGGTGATCCATTCCCCATTAACACCTTCACAGGCTGCTTAGCACATCTGAGGCTCCTGGAGGGTGGGGGAGACAGGAGAGGGAGGCAAAAGCACCTGCAGAGCCTGAAGCCTCTGGTCCTGGCTCTCCTCCCTTCCCTGGCTGGCTTCCTGACATCCTCCCAGACCTGCAGGGAGTGGGCAAACAGAGCTAAATTCCCTCTGGAACGTTAGGAGTGGATGAAGAGGTGAAGCAAATGGAGGAAGAGGTGCAACCTCCCCACCTGAGGAGTCTGGGACAGACACACAGTCTGGGGTCACTGGGCTGGGACTGTGTGTGGCACAGTTTGGGGTCACTGGGCTGGGGCTGTGTGTGGCACAGTTTGTGGTCACTGGGCTGGGGCTGGCCCAGCCTC
>JAYDZK010000271.1:3117495-3136041 GCA_034509185.1 Euphonia xanthogaster | reverse complement strand
CGGGGCCGCCGCCGGCAGCGCCGCCTCAGTCGCGGAGGGAGAAGTCGAAGGGCTGGAAGTCGCGGCGGAAGGCGCGGGCCTGCGCCGCCTCCTCGGGCCGCTGGGCGGCGCACTGCCGCCAGTCCGCGCGCTGCGGCTGCGCCAGCAGCGCCTCGCTCGCCAGCACCTCCCTGCAACACAGCGCCGTGACGTCACCGCGACGTCACCGCGACATCACAGTGACATCACCGTGACGTCACGGGGAAAGGGCGGGGCAGGCACGCACCTGCCGAACTGCAGCGGGAAGCGGCCGCGGATGCGGTGGAACAGCTTCTCCCCCGTGTCCAGCTCCACGTAAAAGTACGGCATCCCCGGCTGAGCCACCTGCACCACGGGAACCACGGAGCCACAGAGTCAGTTCGGCTGGAAAACGCCTCCGACACCATCAAGTCCAACCTAGGACCCATCACCAGCTCGTTCACTGGAGCATGGCACTAACTGCCATGCCAGTCTGTACCACCTCCCCGGGCAGCCCCTTCCAATGTCCTTCCAGGGCAGCCCCTTCCTAATCACCCTTCTGAGAAGAGCTACCAGGGGACAGGCAGAGCCTCTTCCCAGCCAGTCCAGGGGCTGGGGACCCAGCTGTCCCCATGCCATGGTCCTCTCTCCTCCTCAGAGAAAACTTGGGAAAATAACCCCACAAACTGCCTGAGGTCAGTGCCTGAGCTCAAACAATACCTTCCATAGGAGGAAGGAGCAGTGGGTCACTTCCTGCTGGGACCACCTATGATATTTTGTGGTTTAATTCTGCTGTGAGTGACTAAATGAGAAGCAGGCAAGTCTGCTCATTCCTAACCTCACTGAGGTCACCCCAGCCTAGTACAACACATTCCTGGAGGACGAGGCCACGCTCACATTTCTCAGCTGAGAAATCATCTGTTCTTCATGGGAACATCTTCCAGAGCAGAATCCTGGCACATCCCCAGATCAAGTCCATGAGATTCTGCCTCCAACAGCTCGACCCCACCCCACAGAGCGACCTCAGGGGGGAACAGCAGCTTAGGCAGGACAGAGGGGAAGTGAAGAAGTGAAATCTGGCCCCGTACTTGCGCAATATCCGAGTGCTCTGGGATTTCCAACAGTTCAATCTGCTGCTCCTGGGCCTGTGTGATAAAGGCCTCCTTGATGTCTTCAGAAGTGCAGAGATCCAGAGGGACAGGAATGACCTGGAGAGGGAGGACATTTCCATAAAAGAAGACGAGACCATCCACTTGCAGGATGCCATCAGTCCATCACTGGAGCTCGTGGCTCCTCAGTACAGCTCAGCCTCATCACACAGACAGGTGAGCACCCATCTCTACAGGCTTAAACTTATGAGAGGTTTTTTTCTGTAGGAGGTGGACAGGGAGCTGAAAACTCCAAGCTTGAAAGCCCTCAGCACAGCCCCTCTCCTTTCTCATCTCTGTGGTAGTTCTGATACAGCTCTGGTACACTTACAGAGCTGCCACACACAGCAACCACCATGATCAACCCCAAAATGGCTCTTTCAGCTCATCTGGAGTTTATGTTCAGTGCAAGTTTATGTTTCCCCAGGGTGACACCCAAACCATACCTGTAGCTGCAGATGCTGACTCCTATAGTTTCTTTCAAATAGGACATATCTCTTCCCCTTGCTCCTGAAAAATTCCTTTAGGGCAGCCTTGTACTTGGTCACTTCTTCCAGCACCTCTGAAGACAAGTCCACCACTGACTGATAGTGCCCAATTGGCAAAATCAGGACGTGGTCGGGTGACAAACCCCCTTTGGCCAGGGCAAGGTAGCACTAGAGTGAAACAACACACAGCAGTTAAACACAGTGCTGTAGGAATTTACTCTCTGACTACTCAGAATGAGTAGCCTCAGGAACAGGAAATAAATTCAAATTTATTTGAATTTATTTTTATACTGAATGTATTAATCATGGAGGAATGAGAAAGAGACAAAGAAACTGCCAAAGGACAAAAAAAGTATCTTTTGAATGCCAGAGGAATGCCTTGCATGCAGGGAAGCTGCTGAGTGAACTTCACCACTGAGGCAGGAATTTCTTATTGACACAAAAATCCACTTAAAAATTTAAAGTAAAGCTGTGGACAAACCTGTCCCTGGAAGTGGATTATGCTATACAAGAGCAGTAACTTTGAGCAAAGTGCATAAAACAATGATGGACTGAGCTTTAAAGTTAAGATCTTGAAGTAAATCCTGGAGACACCTTTTTCATTTCTATAGAACAAAACTGTAACCAGCCATCCCAGAGAGATCTGGCACTGGTGCATCCTGCTGCCAAAGCAGGTTCCAGCTTTCTTCCAGCTGGAAAAGTTTTGCCAGATGGTGAGAGAGGGCTGGCACAGCAAAAAGTGTTCTGGCACTGGAATCCAGCTCTGCTGCTGGAACAAAACTGGGCCACGCTTCACTTTTTAAGAGTTTATTTATTTGTAGAGCAAATGCAAAGAAACTGAAAGCAAACCCAAAAGCCAGCTGCAAATAAAGTTTGTTTGTTTTATGTTTAAAATTGGAGATTGGTATTTTTTTTGCCATGTCTTAGCATGATTCTGACCTAGCAAAGCCCATGCTGCAGGTACTTACATGTGTGCCAATACTGACAACCAAGTGCTTCTCCACCTCTGGGCTGGCCAGGCAGAACCAGCAGGGCCCTGTGGGCTGAGCTTTGTTGGGAAAGAAAACAAGGGTTAGCAGAAGGGATATTTGTCAGAACACAGACAACCTGGCATTTCCCAGTCACCCTTCCCAGTTTATAAAGTGCTGAAGGTGTCAGAAGGACACAGCTCTGGCCAGGGACATTCCAGCAAGAAAGGAGGTGGTGGCAGTCAGACCCTGCTGACTGCCACTCTCCTGGAATGAAGGAGGAGTTTGGTAGTTCCAGGAGTTAGGAGTTGCAGCTCACTAATAAGAAAACACCAGCAAATGTAAGCAAACAAATCAAAATGAGGTACAATTAAAGACAAGGACAGATGCTGTCACACTTGTCAGTTCTGGCCCATCCATCACACCCAAGACACCTGGATTCAAGCCCAAACTGGGATACCTGAGCTGAGCTTTTTGGAAGTGTCTGGTTCAGAGGGTAAATGCCATCAGCCCAACCACAACCACCACTGACCCAAAGAGCTTTGAAACTGTGCTCTTGACCCTTCCATCACCTGCTGAAGCCTATCTTCCCTTGGAAACAAGGGGCCCTTCATCCTCCTGCATTCCCCCAGCAGCTGGCAGGGACACAGCACTCTGGGCAGCTGACACCTACAGCTCAACAGCTTGAGGAACAACTTGGAGTGACATGGTCCATCCAAAGCCTCGAGGGAAGGAAGAGCTCAGGAAATAAGCATCCTCACACTTACGGGGTTTCTTGGCTTGCTTAGGTTGGGAGTCCCCTCTCTCTTTCCCATCTGAGGGACGTTTCCTTCCCTGATGCTTGTTCAAGTCAAAGAAAAACTGACAGGCTGGTTCTTCCTGTTTAGGAAATGAAAAGGGAACAGGATGTTCAGTTAGAACTGCACCACAGAAAGAGACAGGATAGAGAAGAATTTGATTTTTCCTGAAGAGCTGGGAACCACTTTTGAAAAGCATCAATATCACAGAATCTCTGAGGCTGGAAAATCCCTGCCAGCCCATGGAGTCCCAGCTGTGCCCAGTGCCCACCTTGTGCCCAGCCCAGAGCCCTGAGTGCCACCTCCAGTCCTTCCTGGGACACCTCCAGGGATGGGCACTGCAGAGCTGCCTGGGCAGCCCCTGCCAAGGCCTGAGCACCCTTTCCAGGAAGAAATGCCTTCTGAATACCCTGGAACAGAATAACCTGTCCTCCTAGTAATGCAGCAGGCTTTACCTGCTTAAGTCAGGGAAAAACTTCAGGGAGAGCTGCCCCAAATCATTATGCTCTCCAATTCATGCACTCCTTATGCTGAACATTCAGAATTGCCTGATTTTATGGATTATTCAAACCTTTTCATTTGGCAGCCAGTGCCAAAAGAATGGCTTTATTTCCTAGAGATGTTAACGTGTCACAGACTCACCAGATGTTGAAAACATTTGATTGAGTTATCAAATAGAGCCCAATGCCATTAGAAGGCTTTAATGCTGAAGAGGAAAAAACTCTTGTCCCCCTATTTCTTATAGTCCTTCTTTAAGAAGTGAAAGGCCATAATAAGTTCTCTCCTCCAGGCTGAACACCCCCAGCTCCCCCAGCCTGTCCCCACAGGCAGAGTTCTGCACAGGGATCTCCCAAAGGGAAAGCCAAGCAGTGTTGTGAGCACAGAGAGTGAAGCAGGAAGGCCCAGGGGGAGGAGCACAGGGCAGTACCTCTGCAGAGAGAGGGGCTTTGCTCTTGGGAGCCTCCTTCCTGAGTTTCCGATAGGGATTTTCCGTGACGTCCTGAGGCTGCTTCACCAGCTCTGCAGGCTCCATGGAGCTCATGGGCACGATGCTGAAGGCATAGAGGTACTGCAACAAGCACAGGCAATCAGGGACAGGCAGCTCCTGCCACAGCTGCACCTCTGAGGAGATCACTTACAAACTCAGGCACCCCAGAACAGCTCCACACCCCTCAGCACATCAGTGCTTGTGCCAAGACAGGGCATGGAACAACACACCCCCTGTGCCACTGTCCCACCCAGGAGGTTATGCAGTGCATCCTTGATCCCTGCCCATTTCCAGGCCTTCTTTCTGGCCTTTTTTGTTACCAGTGCATCCTTAACTACCTACCAATATTCTTTAACTTTCTTAAGGAAGAGAAGAGAGACAGGTTAAAAACCTCATGCCAGAAGTTTGTTACTTTCAGTGGTTTGTGCCTCAGAACACCACGTGCAGCCCTTACCGTTCTGACATAACAGGCAAGTGGTACCTGTTCCTCAGGTGAGACAGATCCCTCCACTTTAGCCAAGCTTTTAAGTGCCTGATGTTGTCCTCTAACTGCCCTCACTGCCCCATCATTGTACTTGAGAAAAGAAGAAAGATTCAAGGGTGTCAGTACCTTTTTCTTGCTTGTATTGCCCACATCAGCAAGGGCAATAAACCTGGTGACGTGCTGTGGGGTCTCCTGCAGCACCATGTGATTCCTGTAAGGAAGCAAAAGCTGGCTGTGCTGGCACATAAAACACATCAAGTATTGAAAGGACAGTGGGAGAACTCCTGCCTGCCATGGAGATACTCAGCACACCAATCCTCCTGTGTTCCTTAAAAACTGAACCCTTAACTTGAAAATAAACAAGATTTCACCTGATTTTACAAACCTGTAAGGAAGTCTTTCGTAATAGGCCTTCTCCAGGGCAGCAAAATGGTACCTTGGTTTGAGACTTGCAGCTAGATCTGATACCAACTTGGAGCCACACTTCTTGGTATCTATTTCTCCCTACAAAACACAAACCAAGCTTTATTTAAACCTCTCAAAGAGCAGGGGAAATAAAGGTTTAATATACTTCTCTGTACATTCAAGTAAGTACATTCCTAGAAAATTCATGCCAAGGGAAGTCAAACACAGAATGACATATTAAACAGCTACAGAGAATGCCCATGGGAACTTCTGAGATCTGAGTTTTCTCTCTGAGCCAGAACATCCCAACAAATCGTTCTCTACAACCCCCAAGGGCAGCAGGGTTGGTTATCATGCTGTGAGGGAAGGCTCCTCATGCATTTAAACTGAGGGCTGTAACTCTTTTTGGATGTTGGAAAAAAAACTGAGAGGAAGCAAAAAACGTTCTTTTGCCACTTGTGTGGCCTTGCTGTCCAGACAGGTTTCAAATCATCTGAAAATCACTTCTACTGAGGAACATCAACACAACAAAATTGGACACAAACGAAACAAACCCTCAAAATCCAGACTGAGGAAGAACCAGACCACCTGACTGATACTTAAGGAAATAAACACCAAAACACTTAAAAAGTGGCAGAAACAGATAAAATACTCTGAAGTCTCACAAACCCCCCTCCTTTCAGTTTTCTCTGAAGAACCAGAACATCTGCCCTATTTTTACTCCTAGCTTTCTCAAGCACACCAAAACGCTTAAAAAGTGGCAGGGACAAATAAAATAACCTGAAGTCTCACAAATCCCCCCTCCTCTCAGTCTTTCTTCTCTGAAGAACCAGAAGATCTGCTCTCCATGTTTTTACTCCCACCTTTCTCAAGCACTTGGAGAGGGTCTGACTGATACTTAAGGAAACAAACATCAAAACACTTAAAAAGTGGCAGGGACAAATAAAATAACCTGAAGTCTCACAAATCCCCTCTCCTTTCAGTCTTTCTTCTCTGAAGAACCAGAAGATCTGCTCTCCTTGTTTTTACTCCTAGCTTTCTCAAGCACACCAAAACACTTAAAAAGTGGCAGGGACAAATAAAATACCCCGAAGTCTCACAAATCCCCCCTCCTTTCAGTCTTTCTTCTCTGAAGAACCAGAAGATCTGCTCTCCTTGTTTTTACTCCCACCTTCCTCAAGCACTCAGAGGGTGAACAGAACTTGCAGCTGGAGAGGGAGCAGAGAGGCGACGCTTTGCGAAACCCCGGGGAGAGAACACTCACCGCGCTGTTGGCAAACGTGCCCACGTCTCTGGGCCAGGGGGAGGTCAGCAGTATATCCACACCCCTGAAGCCTGGGGCTGCCAGCAGGGAGGTTTTCAGCTCGGCCACGTCCTTGGTGCTGAAGCAGTGTGCGGGTGCTGGCTGCTGCTGCGCCTCGGTGCCGCTCAGGTACGCGATCTGCAGCCCGGAGCAGCCGCTGTACATGCCCCTGCGGCCTGCAGGGACACACACAGAGCCCTGAGAATGTCCCAGTCCCCTGGGATGGGGCAGCAGCAGTGCTGGCTCGCTGTCACTGCAGCCATCCCTGCAGACAGCTCATCTGCTGTGCCCAGAGCGATGGCATCGCTGGTGCCACAGCGCAAACCCGAGCCTGCCCACAGCGGAGCTCTTCAGACAAGCCCCAGTCTTCTCCCTCCTCCCTGCCACCTTGCTTCCCAAAAACTGCTCCACAGCAATCACACATCCAAGCCAAGTGCCTCTACTTTGTTATATTTTTGGCCTGGTGGCAATTCTGGAAAGAAATTATTTTTTCCTTTTAGCTTTGCTGCACTTCTCTTATTACCCCTGCTACTGCAGTACAGCCACACAGCAAAATCATATTGAAACCTTCTCCTACAGAAAAGGTTTGCTCTGGGAATAAAACAGGCATGCTATAAGAAGAAGGAATAAGGGAATTGACTGAACAAATAATTTCTGAAATAAAGAAAATTGAGAAAAAAATAGAAAGGAAAAGAGTTTTGGAGTAGAAGAGCCTGGAATAAAACTGAATGAATATTTGAATCAAAGAGAGGAAGGCTCAGCTGAAGGAAAAGCAGGAGTGGAAGGACCATATTATACCACATGATTTCTTACACATAGGTAAATGCAAGAAGTTTAGAATAACTTCTCCTAAACCAAAGATAATAAATACACATTTATTATTGCAGAAATGGAGTTACTGCTGATTTGCTGAGCTCTGAATTTAGAAAATGAACAATTCTGAAGAAAAATATATCCTTATTTAAAGGCAGTATTACATTTAGAAATCTATCAATTTAGATAAAGCAAAAAAATAGCTGAAATAGTTTCAACAGAAGAATAAAAAGATAAAAAAATTCGGAACATTCTCTTTCTTTTTTTTAGTTGACCAACAAACAGAAGTGTCTTTCAGTTGTACAACCTTATTTCTAAGTACTGACATGCAGGAAGATAAAGCAAGAGACAAACCCTAAAAATTGTGCACTTTTTCATGAAATTGAACACATTTCTATTTCAAAAGAATCACTGCTTTCTAATAATTCAAAGGACTGTTGTAACATCCTGCTCTGTTATAAATTACTTCAGAGAACAGGCAACCATTATTCCTTCTGCTCAGCAAGTTCAGTATCAGAGAAATGAAAAAAAAAAAAAAAAAACCAAATCAAGAAAGCAGGGTTTTGTTCTTACAGAGATTGTACCGACATCAAGCTCAACTCCAGCCTGAACCACAGGTGACAACTCCCAGAAAAAGGAAGGTGTTAAAGTGGGAAGATGAGAGAAGGTTCATGAGAGCCCCAGCAGGCACAGGCTGACCCCAAATCCCCTGCAGCCTTACCCAGGTAAGTGATGTTCTCAGCTAACTCACAGCCACTGACGTCTGGGAAGTAGCTCAGGGTGTCCGGGTTGTTAGCACCGAGCACGTAGGTTGGGATTGGAGCTGGGGGAGAAAAGCTCGTGCACTCAGTGAGCTTTAATTCCAGCAGCCAGCCCACAGTGCCCAGGAATCACAGCAGGAAACCCCTTCCAGTCAGACCCTCCACCACCCTCTGGGAGCAGCAGCACAAGAAACTTCCCTGCAGAGTGAAGCTGGAGCTCCCACAGCTGCAGGAAAGGAACAAGCTCTGCTCCACCCACACGGCCCTCCCCAGCCCGTGGAAGATTAACTCCGAGGTGATGCACAGCCCTAAAGCCAGGGGTGTTCCACCCAGACCCATCTTTCCCTCCTGCGTGGGGTCTCCCTGCTGGAGTACAGCTGCTTTAACACCACAGTGCCCAGCCCCCGGGGGACACCGCCCTCCTCCCTTACCTTTCTTGGCCCCCGTGCGGTACTCGGCCCATTCTGCCTCGGAAGTAGAGCCAAAGAAATTCCCGACACACAAAAGCATCTAAAAACACCAGATAAAGCAGGAGTTGCCATTTCACCACAGACAGAACACGCACACAAAGGCTTTGCTTGCACCACTTCAGCATCATTTGGTTCGCTAAAGTGAAGAGATTCTTCTGTGTCTATCTGCGTTAAACACAACATCAACGGGTTTAAAAGGACAGCCAACTGCTCTCCCGCCTTCTGTGAGCAGATCACGGCTCCTCCCAATCGTTTGGTGCTGGACAGGGACGGCTGGGGGGCTGCAAACCCCTTCTCACACCGAGCACAAAGAGGAGGGTGGCTGCCGCGGAGGGACGGGACAGCAACACCCACCCGAGCACCGCCGGCACATCTCCCGCACGGGAACCCCACCCCGGGCTGGCTCCGGCCTCGGCCGTGCCCGGACGGGAACGGGAACCCCGCGGGAGCAGCATCACGTCCACCTCCCCCCACAAGCCCCACAAGCCTTACGTCGAAGCGGCCGCTCTTGGCCTGGATGGCGCGGACCCGCCCGAAGATCGCCTCCAGCCGCCCCTCCACGTCGCCACACGCCAGCCTGCGGGACACCGCGCGGTAAGAGCGGCCGCCATGGCACGGTCCGGCCCCGGCCCCACCGCAACCTCATCCCGTGTCCCGCCCCGTCCCGTCCCACTCACACGCGCAGCGGTGCCGCCGCCATCACGAAGATGCTCGACCCGAACCTCCCGCCACTTCCGGGTGCACCGCCCAAAGCGCTCCGCCACTTCCGGGTGAGCCGCCCAAAGCGCTCCGTTACTTCCGGGTGCGCCGCCCAAAGCGCTCCGCCGCTTCCGGGTGCGCCGCCCAAAGCGCTCCGCCGGTTGCCAGGTAGGCGGCGCCCGAAGCCTGACAAAACGAGCTGGAATCGCCGGGAAGTTTAAATTTCGGTGTCCGCAGGGAATCGCGGATATTCCCAGTGCGTGGTGTCGTCATCCTGGTGTGTTAGTGCTCCAGTCAGTGCTGGCACTAAACATGGAAAACCCGTGAAGTAGAAGAGGTGATCAGGTAAGAGAGGGGTGTTGTCTCAGAAGTGACTGAAATAATCCCTGCAGGTGATTATTGACACTGATAAATTATTATAATGTTCATTATATGTGTTAATATTATATTTCGATATGTATTTACAATAAATATATTTCTATAAAATATTATATTTCGATATGTTTGTAATTATTATACTGAGCTGTACCAAAGCAAGCACTTAATTAGGCTGTAAACACCAGCCAAGCTCTCCAGTATTTAACAGCTTCTATAATATTTTATTATAATAATGCCTTATAAATAAACGATACCTTACAAACAGCTTTTATAGGGGATTTCTAAATTAAGTGTTTATGTATTTTTATTAAGATTTTACAATATTACCATCTGAATTCTGTAAATCTAAGTTGGTGCTGTTGGGGTTTGTTCCTTCTGTAATATTGGGACTGAACCGTTCCACATTTCAACAACAAGCACGAGAAATGGAAAGTAGTAACTTTTATTTTCTGCATCTCACCTGACCTGAATGAACCACAAAATAATCACGGAATGGTTTGGGTGGGAAGGGACCTTAAAGCCCATCCAGTTCCACCCCCTTCCCATATCCTAGGCCACTCCCAGCCCCAATGTCCAGCCTGGCCTTGGGCACTTCCAGGGATCCAGGGGCAGCCCCAGCTGCTCCGGGCACCCTGTGCCAGGGCCTGCCCACTCCCAAAAGCCATCAGAGCCGGTTGTTCACCGGCGGGATGTGGGAAGCCGAGGAGGATAAAACCATAACATTGATTTTACCGACGCTAACTGGGCCAAAGCGCTCGCGGGCAGGAGGCCGCGCTCAGCGGCGGCTCCGGCGCGTCACAGAGGCAGCGAGGCCACCCCAAAGCGCCCCGAGGGGCCGGGGTGCGCCCCGCGCCTGCCTCACCCCCGGCCCGGTCCCACCAACCCCAGCAGGTCATGGACGCCACCCCACAGAGAGCTCCCCGCCATCCCAAGCTCTCTAAGGGGCGGAAAGGCGGCTCAGCCGCCCGGCTCGGCGGGGCCGCGGCTCAGCCGCCACCGACTCTCAGCGGGGCCGCCGCTCGGGCTCCCTCCACCATGGCCGGCCCCCTGCCTCCCCTCAGCGCCGCCGCATCGCTACCTCCTCCCCTCAGCGGCGCCGCCGCACCGTCACCGCCTCCCCTCAGCGGCGCCGCCGCATCGCTACCGCCTCCCCTCAGCGGCGCCGCCGCATCGCTACCGCCTCCCGTCAGCGGCGCCGCCGCCGCATCGTCACCGCCGCCCCTCAGCCTCGCCCCAACATGGCCGCCCCCCCGCCTCCCCTCAGGTTCGGCGCCGCCCCTCAGCTTCTCCCGCGGGCTCTTCCCGCCCGGCGCAGCCGCGGAGCAGCAGCCCGGGCGCGGAGCGGGCGGGAAGGACGCTGGGGCGTTGGTCGCGCTGCCGGCGGGGCGGGATGGCGCTGTCGCAGCAGTGCGAGGCCGCGTTCGGTACCGCGGACCTGTACGGTGTGCTGGGCGTGCGGCGCGGCGCGTCCGAGCAGGACATCCGCCGCGGCTACCACCGCGCCTCGCTGCGCCTGCACCCCGACCGCGTCCCGGCCGAGCAGAAGGAGGAGGCCACGCGCCGCTTCCAGGTGAGGAGAGACCGAGGGAGAAAGGGAGGGAGGCAAGAAGAGACAGAGGGAGGGACGGGAGCGGTGGCGGCCACGGGTGAGACCGACCCACCACTCCAAAAGGGACTGGCCCCGTGATCCGCTGTCCGCCAAGTGGCTGAACCCCGGGCAAGCGACCCTGAGTGCCCACCGCACTGACCACCCCGACCCTGAGTGCCCACCCCACTGACCAGCCCCGACCCTGAGTGCCCACCGCACTGTCCACCCCAACCCTGAGTGCCCACCCCACTGTCCACCCCAACCCTGAGTGCCCACCCCGCTGACTGACCCCGACCCTGAGTGCCCACCCCGCTGCCCACCCCGACCCTGAGTGCCCACCGCACTGACCACCCCGACCCTGAGTGCCCACCCCGCTGCCCACCCCGACCCTGAGTGCCCACCACAGTGCTCCCTGGGTGACTGACCCCCAAGTGGCCGCTCCCTGAGTGACCAACCCACGGACCCCCCCGAGTGAGCTCCCGGGCACTCCTGCGTCCCGCAGGTCCTGGGCAAGGTGTACGCCGTGCTGAGCGACGAGAAGCAGCGCGCAGTGTACGATGAGACGGGCACGGTGGATGAGGACGCCGAGGCGCTGCAGGACGGGCGGGACTGGCTGGAGTATTGGCAGCTGCTATTCAAGGTGAGAGCGGGATGGGGCTGGGAGACAGGAAAACTTTTTGGTTTTATGTGTTTTCTCTTAAATCCTCGTGGTGAGTAAGTCCTGTAAGTCACACGGCATCACCTCTTTGCTCCAGGTCACCGTGAAAGACATCGAAGAGTTCAAGAGTAGCTACAAAAACTCGGAGGAAGAGCTGGCTGATGTGAAGGCAGCGTACCTGAGTTTCAAGGGCGACATGGATCGGATCATGGAGTCTGTGCTGTGCGTGGACTACACGGATGAGCCCAGGATACGGGAGATGATCGAGCGAGCCATCGACGCCGGGGAGGTGCCATCCTACAAGGCTTTTACAAAAGAGTCAAAGCAGAAGATGATGTCCAGAAGAAAGCGGGTAGGTCGCAGCAATTACTTACCAGAGCTTTTTCCCTTGGCAGAAATAAGTAACACTGTTCCCAAGGTGTTTGTCACAGGATTGTTGGGTTACACACCTTACTGTTCACATCTGGTCACCCGTGGTCATCACCCCCACAACCCAAATCATTGTGAAAGGCTTTTCTACTTCTTTATTTCCTTATTATACACAATGGCTTATTACAGTTTAGCGTGTCCCTGCATTTATCTACAAAGCTGGGAGTTGCTGGAGTTAACAAAAACAAGCAAGTGGTGAAAACACATTTTGGTTGGCTCTGGCCTAAATGGACTCCTGTATGCTTTAGGACACTTTGCAAAATGCTATATGCAAATCACAGTAACCTTTAAATTATTGTAGTATCTACCAAAAACAAAACAAAACAAAAAAAAGGCTGTGGGAACAGGGGTGGGGATAAACATCACATGCAACACTGTGAAAGAGCAGAAGAACTTCCTGCTCTGCTAAATGATGGAACCAGAATGGGCTTCCTTATTTGTGGCCAAACTTGGAAACCCTTTGCACTCCCCTGCAGCTATTTGTACACAGATGCCCAAAAAGCATTTGGTAATCTGTAAGACATGGTCAGATGACATGCAAAATACTTCTTTAAAAAACCTTATTTGCTCTTTTAGGCAGAAAAAGAAGCTAAAGAGGCAAAAAAGACTATCGATGAGCTGGGCCTTAGTGAAGAAAATGACTTGCAAGCGCTGATTAAAGTAAGGCTTCTTCTGTTTCTTGCACGTAATTTTGTTACTGGCTTATAATTGTGTTTTCCCTGAGCGTCTTTGATTTTGGATCCTTGCATATCTTCTGAATTCCTGAGGTTAAAACCTGGCCTTAATGTTAACTATGTGCTTTAATTTAATTAGAATCAGAGTACAGTATGCATTTTATTACCTGTGTCTATTTAAAAATTTACAAGAGTCAAATATTTGGAGTACTTATGGAATAACTTCTAGTTTTAGGTGGTTTCACAGGGAGTTTTAATGATGATACTAAACTTCCTGTAGCTTGTCTTTAATGTGTTTGATGTAGTCCAAGATTTTGTGCAGCTATCAGACGTCAGTGGGATAAGCTGTTTGGGAAGTTCCAAAAGGTCTGAGTTTGGTTGGTTTTCTTTTCCCCCTCCCCAGCGCCGAAGCAAAGATCGAGAAAAGGAAATGGATAACTTCCTCACCCAGCTGGAAGCAAAGTATGGGAGCACTGCTAAGAAAGGAGGAAAGAAGAGCTCAGGCAAGAAAAGAAAGGCAGAAGGAACAGCGTAGACTGAAATACCAGGTTTCACTTTGTATGGAAAAGTGGATTTGGGAGAATTTTGGGTGTTTTCCGGGCCCCTGTTTCGGACTGTGTGCATTGACTGGCTGCGGGTGGGAGGCATGACATGGAATGTGTGCTGAACAAGGAAGACAAGGCATTCCTGTGCTACTGTCTCCAACCCTTTGGGTGCTCTACAGTCCAGATCCATGTGAGCTATTCACACATTTCTTCTGTTACAAACCTCCTGCTATTTTTAAAGGTCTTTGCACATCAGCTCAACAGGTTTTTTTTCAGATATTCCAGTAGTTTTTATAAAGATAGTTTGGGAAACTGCTGATTTAATAAACAAGAAGGTGGGGTTTTTTTCAGAGTTTTGTTTTCTCAGTTCTCTGTATGTTTTCTAAATAAGTTATTTAAAACAAGCCAATTGTGTTGATTCTTCTGATTTCAGTCAAATAAATCCTGCACACTTCCAGGGAGGATCATTTTTCAAAGGTGTAGGAGTCTCGAGGCAAACACTTTGGGAGTTGAAGGCTCTCACAGCTTCAACAGCAGCTCCTATGGGGAAACCAGAGGAAGATGGTTTCTCTGTTCCCTTTTACTTGTCTGCTCTGAAAAATAACCCTGATTCTGAGAAAGTAGAGCATATCATTGTGGTTTATAACACAGGGCTTGAAAGTTACTTTTATTACACAAAATAAATAACAGTCCACAAGCAGTCCCTGGTGTCAGCCATCTGTACAAAGAACAAAAATGGCCTTAGGAGGCGACTGCATTTTTTAAACCCACTGACTCCTCTGGGCTGTAAAACACTACATCATGTTTAAAGAAGTCTATTCAAGTTTATTTGTCTGCTTTTGTAACTCCCGTGCTACTGAAAACTCACTTGGTCCCTGAGGAATGGCACTGGTACAAATGAGATGCTATCTGCACTTTGCCTGACATAACTGACACACTGCAGTGTTCCAGAAGAGAAATTGTATTTTGAAGTGGTTTAGTGAGTAGAGGTCTCTGGGGAACATCAGCTTCCCTCTCTGAAAACTTAAAATTGAGCTCAGCCGCTTTTTTATTTTAATTTTTTAATATATTTTTTATTTTTATTTAATTTTTTTTAAATTTAAACTTCTGGAAATGCAAAGGCAGGTTAACCCCCTTATATCTGCACAGTTCTCTGTTTTTGATTAAAGCATGTTTGGATCAACTGGACTTGTGAGCTTCAGTACGGATGAAAAATTATTAGCTGGTCTGGAGTGGGGAAATAGGGGAGCCACGTCATAAAGAATACTAACAAGGTGGTTTTTTTTCTAATTTGAACTGTTATTTGAAGAATAATAAGAAAATACAGGAAAACAGTGCTCTTTAATTGGACTAGAAAGGCACAGCTTTGTGGAGAGTCCTAACTTTGTTTAAATACAGCCAGTGGTTACCTCAGCTTGTTTTTACATTTCAGTCTGGCACTTACTGTTTGGGAGTAAGACCTTCAACTAATCACTTATTTTGAGAAGCCTGTACTTCATGGTTTCACTGTCTTATCTGGAGCCACAAGGCCAACTCCAGCAAATGCCTCTGCTAGCTCTGTCACACAGGGCAGACACAGCTCCTGAAAGCTCCATTGCATCAGTGCCTTCTGGAGCTCTACCTTGGAGTGAAGAAATCTTGTGTAATTATAGGTTATTTTTACAAAGGGACACTGAGCTGTTCTGTGAAATTACCATAAAATGTCTCACCAGGAAGATGTTCTTTTGAGTACTGTCTGAAAGTACTTGTAGTAAGAAGCTTCTTTTTGCCTGTTCAACCTCCTTCAGTCACTGAGGAACAGGTAAAAGGTTTTTTTGTAGCTCAGGAAGAGGCAGTGGTGTGCTGCCCTTGGAGCTGCCAGGTCACCTGCTCTGCTGCCTTGGTTCTAGCTCTGTTCATACCTGCTGCAGCTGCTACAGCATTCATCACTTGCCTAAGCTGAGTGCTTGCTTTTGTCAGTACAATATTGCTTCAAACATACTGAAATCTATAAATACACTTTTTAAAAAAATGTAAATCACTACGGCTGTGGAAGGCCGGGTTAACCTTCCTAAGGGAAAAATGAGCAGGTCCTGCAGTACCTGCCTGTAGGGACATGAACCTGTCACCAGCCTCATGGAAAAGAGCACAAGCACAGACTGAGAGGGTTTGCTGGGTTTCCTAGGAGTTGGGCTGCACTGGAATGTATTCACCCTTCCACTGGAGCATCACTTTTCTCTACTGGTAGGAAATGGAATGTTTAAGTGCACCCCTTCTAATCTTTGGCAGCTGCTGCTTAGGTTTATATAAAAATAACTATCTGTAAGGAAGGGTGTTTGAAAACTCTGTGTAAACAACGTTGACCTTGCTGGGAAAGAGGTGGTTCATGACTCTGGAGAGGGATGGATGGGTGGATGCTCCTCCATGGCACATCAGTGCCTCTGCTTGCTCTTTGTGCCTGATCCACTTCGGCCGTGGGCTTTCACAGAACCACGTGATGGAAGACCTGACAAACAAGAGATCATGGACAGCCTCAAGACTCTGGGAAGGAATTACAGCTAAGTATCAAACACATCTCCTCTAGCCTAAAACTAAAATGTCTTTTGACTGTAACACATGGCTATCAACTGCATTAATTATAATTTTGAAAAAGGGCAAAGCTTGTGCTTGCTGAGCTGCTGCATTGCAGGGATCGACTGCATTCCTCGATATTTCACTAAGTATTTGTGTCTACAAAGCTTTTCTGCTAATTTAAATTGTTTTTGTCAATACAGCAGTCATAAAACTCATCTTGCATTTTTTTTTGGGGGGGGGCAGGGCAGATATTTATTTAATTTCAGTAGGAACAACTCCTTGCTTGTTTAAAAACAAGTTACTCCAGTTTTAGTGCCTTTGTTAACCTCAAGTTACTATTTCTGTTTAAGCTGACAACTGCTTAGAAAACTTGGACACTGAGAGGCGCTGGGGCTGATGACATTAAATTTCCTTACTTGATTTAAATATTTGGTGGTAATAAAAACAAAAAAAAAACCCAACAAAATGCATTCAGCTATACTCTGGAGCAGAGTAGGACATAGCAAGGATAACATCTGTATAATGGCAAATTAAAGACAGGGATGGAACTTTGAAAAAGTGGAAATTGCCTGTAGGAAATGCATCCCTGTCCCAAAAGCCTCCTTTGTTTGATCTCACTAAACCCTGTGCCTGATGGGCATACCTGAACTCGTGGATCCTCTCCTTGTCCAGGATTGATTACTGTAATCAGTAACAGTGCAAGAATGGCGGCGCTGGGAATGGGGCTGGAAAAACAGCTCAAGTTATTTCTGTTTGCATGAAAAAAATCAGCAAGATTATAATGCAATTAAAAACTACTTAAACACGTGTATTTGGTAATGAGTTAGATGTTGTGAAGGTCTAAGGAAAGTTTTAAAGAAGGGTCAAATCAACTTTAGAAGTAGAAAATACACTTTTCTAATACTTATTTAGAATGATTACTGGGCCAGTTAGAGGCTGTCTTTCCATTTCAGGATATTGCACTGTTCCAAAGCAGATTTTATAACTGCTGAGTCCAGGATGTTGAAATTACAGACAGAAACCAGTCAAGCAGCTATTTAAAAGCTGTGCTGAAATTACAGCTTAGATAAAAACACGTTGTTAGATACAAGATGGTACCAGTAGAGTAGGAGTCATTAAACTGAGAGTATTTGATACTGAAACAGACTGGACACGGATTGATGTTAATTCTCCAAGCACCCTTTTCAGTAATTAAGGATGATTTGGTGTAATTAGCCATGCTTTACCGAGGATGTGCTGGTTGTGCTCGGCCTGGAGAAGGGATCAGGTAAGAAGAGCTGCTCCTGGAGCTGCTGCTGAGTGTCTTCTTGTGTCGTGACACTGTGAGTACGGCTTGAGCTTCCTCGAGGTTTCTGCAAGGAGAGTAACAGAGTTATGGCTTTTTCTTAGTGCAGCAGGTCATTGAAAATAATTAACCCAGGAATTAAAGCTAATTTTCAAAGTGAATCATTTTATACCTAGTTATGAGGAGGGAAACATTCAATTGGCATTAGAACTATGCAGGTAAGCGTGGGTGATGCTGTTGCTCAAAACTGATACAACATTTTTCTATTTGATCATCTATTTGACCTTCTGTCACAAAAGAAGAAATAAATTGGAACTCTCGGGCTGGGTAATTTGACCAGCAGTGATAACAACTTTAGATTACCCAGTAATAAAATGAGATTCTTGTGCCTGTTACCGTTTGCCTGTGGGGTCCTGTGGTGCTCCCAGGCTCTGCCACAGTGCTGGTGGCAATGGGTGGCAGGGGGTGATTTCTGTTCAGCAGCAATGGGGAGGGTGAGGTCAGCTGCTCCTGTGCAGTCAGGCTGGAATGCAGCAGAAAGAACAGAAAAAAACACACAGTTAATGTGTTTGGCAGGCAGAAAGGTGTAATGCTGTCAGTTTCTTTGGCCTTCTGGAGTCAGCTGATCTGTTACAACACCTTGGGAAAGCTTCAAACCATCTAAAAAAGACTTTCCTAGTGCTCTCTACTTACATTTCAAAATACATTTTGTCCTGGATTGTCAAGCAAGTTGTATTCTGTTTGCCATCTGGATGGCAGTTGTCTTCTGTTCAGTGGGCAGTTTTCCTTATCCCTTCCACAACCAATCCTCCCTCGGGAGGGCACATCTGATTAACAGGTTATTTATTCAATGTCCCTGCATGACTGATAAGAACTACAGCATCCCATTGGGAGATGCTCCATCCAGAGGGAAGAGCCCAGCATTGCTACCCAGATATAATCTGGAGATCCTGGAACACCAGCACGGCTTCTCCACTGGATTCCCACAGGAACAGCAGCTGCCTCTTC
This sequence comes from Euphonia xanthogaster, assembly GCA_034509185.1. Lineage (NCBI taxonomy): Eukaryota > Metazoa > Chordata > Aves > Passeriformes > Fringillidae > Euphonia > Euphonia xanthogaster. The sequence goes on along the minus strand of JAYDZK010000271.1, from coordinate 3,117,602 downwards.
TTCCACTGGATCTCCAGAGGAAGACTCCACCCTTTCTACAGGATCCCTGCTCCAGCAGAGCCACCCCTGGCACTGCAGGAGGGCTGCAGCCACAATTCCCATGGGAC
>JAYDZK010000271.1:3063511-3075760 GCA_034509185.1 Euphonia xanthogaster | reverse complement strand
CTGTGTGCTCTGGTTCTGTCAGTGCTGCCTGGAGAAAGAGCCCAACCCCACCTGAGCACAGGCACCTTTCAGGGGGAGAGTGATAAGGTCACCTGAGTGTCCTCCAGGCTAAACACCCCCAGCCCCCTCCATCACTTCAATATCTGGAAACGTTCCTGGATATCTCTGTATTTGCTCAGCTAATCCTTGAGCAGAGGGATAGCCTCCTGCCTGGTGTGTCTAATGAAATAATTGCTCTATTCCATCCCCAGTGTTCCTTTTCTTGGCCTGGGAAGTTAAAACAGGTGGGCCCTGAGGGCTGTGTCCATTCCATCTTAGTCTGGAGGAAACCAAGGGAAAACTCACTTCAGTTCCCTGTGTGTAAATCTCTGTACAAACAGAGCTGCTCTGTATTCAGCCATGAATGTTGTCTTCAGCTTGGGAATAAATTACAGGTAGATCACCCTCCTTGATTTGGAAATTGATTCTCGTCTCTTACTGTGTTATGTTTTTCATATATATATGAAATATTGTAACTTTGTCATTAAAAGATGCCTAAAGTGCACCCTGTTCTTTTGGTAGCAGCAATTGTAGAAAATCTTCTCTCACTGCTTGGGACTTAATTTTAAAACAGCCTTTGAACGTGCTAGAGGACTTGGGAACTGGATTCTGGTGCTTCTGTCCTGTGAGACCTTTAAGGAATGATGGTAGCTAAATGTTCTTAGTACTTATTTTGGGAAAGCTCTTTCCTTTTCAGTAGTATTTTTGGTCACATTGTGTCATGAGGCTGTAACTTGGGTTGTCCTTGAGACAGGAGAGGTTTAGGGCAGTGGGCAGCTGTCACTTCTGGCTCCATCTTTTCTATGTCCCCTAAGCTCAGCTTAACTGGCCAGGGGGGTTTATTATTATCTTTACATACAGTGGGGTCCAGTAGGGATTGTGAGAATGGCCCCATCTTTTAATCAAAAGTTGGGGATCTTGGTGATAGAGTTTTGTCTGCTGGCCCTGCAGTGGACTTCATCTCCAGCAGGCCAGTTATTTCTTACCTAAATAAGGAAGCTGGTTTGGAACTCAGAGCCATTCCACGTTGAAGTAGCCCCTCAGTTTCCATTTTTTGTCCTGTTTTCTCAGCCCTGGTAAGCACCTGGGAGCTGGGAGCTGGCAGTGAGGAGCCTTGGCTAATGAGCATCTTCAGGCTCTGGGACCTGGCTGTGGTGAGGTTATGTCACGTGCCACTCTGCAGCTGGCTTTGCTTGCCTGCTGGCATCTTTCTACTTGTAAAGCAGAGCTGGACTTTGGGAAGTCCCCCCAAAAACCCCTCTAATTTACATCACTTGAAATGGTGGCGTTGGAATTCGTTGAGTGCTCAGAGAATGTGCTGCTCTTGGCAGTGCCATTGCTCTGCTTGCTGCTTTGTTTCCCGTCTATCCGTGTGTTTGTTTTGCTCTTTGCTATTCCCCTCCTTCCCCTGCTGGTGTTTGGCTGTTTCAGAGCTCAGTGCTGGTTCCCAGGGGAGGCAAGGGAGCTCCTGTGTTGGAGCTGTCAGCTGCACTCCCACTCCCCTGTGTGGGCAGAGATCCCCTCCTCCCCGGGATGCTCAATTGCCATTTTTGTGGGACATGGCTGAGGAGGAGGGTGAGACTGACAGGAGTAATGGAGAGAGGATTTTCATCTTGTTTTACTTCATGTCACCAATGGGAAGAAATTAAAGCCTACTTACTTGGCAGCCTGTGAGTCTGGGAGATTTCCAGTGTCTATACAAACTGAGCTGTGTTTTCTTTGATTTGGGAACCTGTGGCTGGTCCTGCTGCAGTGGTTGGAAAGCTCTGCTCCTTCTGAAATTCTTCCAAGAATGGGAGATCCAGTTCCTCTGGGCAGCCTCTTGTAGTGCCTAAGTGTGAGAAGCTTTGTGTTTGCACTTCCTTGGAGTTGCCCTGGTTGCATTTTGTGGCTGTTGCCAGTCGCTCCTGCTGTGTGCCTGTGGAGATAAGGAGGTGGGAATAAGGGTTGCAACAGTGTTTGCAGAAGCCTGGTGTTGGAGCAGGCTGCAAAGGCAGCTGGAGAAGAGGAAAACCGAGATGGAACAGTCACTAGAGCACTAGGTGGAGAGGAAACATTGTTTTCTTCACCTTTTTGGTGATTCTGTTTATTGGTGTTTCTTTGTTGTTTTAAAAAGTTTCCTCTCGATTAATACAGCAAGAAAGGAAACTTCCTGAAGCTTCTCTTGTGTTTCACGGAGTGCAGTAAACAAATAGCTCAGGGCATTCCCAGTGCTGATAAAATTGGCAAATATTTACGGTGTAGTAAAGCTGTTTGTGCTTTTCACAGATGTGTTGGCTGGAGTGCTGAATGAGCAGGAGGCACTTGGCTTTCTGCTGGCTGAGACAGGAGCTGAGTGGTGTTTTCAGTGAGAATGGAGGTGGACACCAGTGGGTTTTTGTTAGGTATGTTTGAAACAGCCTGCTGGCTGCCTGTGGGGAGGAAGAGGTGAGGAAGGCTGCTGTGGACAGCAGGGCTGCTTTAGAGCATTGGTGAGGGGAAGGAGGCACTCCAGGAGGCTTCTCTGTCCAAATCCTCACTTTCACAGGCAGAAGGTGAGTTGCAATGTGCCAGAAAGCATCAGCCCTTCAGCTGTGCTCAGGCAGATTTTGGGTGGTTCACCAGGGCTGGAGGCTGTGCTGCTTCTCTGGGCTCGTGTGCATTCCCTGCTGCTCCTGTTGGTGCCACTGGAGCTGTGCTGGTCCCATCCCACAGGCAGGCAGGCTCCAGAGGAAATCCAAACCCCAGTGCTGGAGCTGGGAGGAGAGCAGGGAGCTGCCTCCTGACCCCAGGTGCAGTGAGAGAGATCCTGCACTCCAGAGTCAGGGACATGTTCCTGTCGATCCCACCACCTGTGCTGGCTTTTATTTGGGTGTAACTTCTGACCTTCCCTGGTTATGTTTGCACATTTTTTATGTGAATACCACACCTGGCCAAACTACCTTGTAGCTGAGCTTGTTGCTTTTTTCCTTTGTTTTTTTTTCTTCATTGGTTGTGCTGTTGGGAGAGCTGTAAATCAATTTGTTAGTCCATGTACTGGAGTTCTTTTTTTTCTGACCAGCTACAATATGTGAAAGTTTAAGCTTTTGTTTGGGGGGTTGGAAAAGCAAACCTTGTGAATTCCACGACAGCATAATTGCTCCTGAAGTATGCAGGAGCCAGGCAATGCTGGGCTGAAGGGATCAGCATCCTGAAAGGCTTGAGCTTGGCAGCTGGCCCTGCAGAAAGCACTGCCTGGGAGTGCTCAGGGAGGATCCAGGGACAGACAGAGCTGCCTCTTGTGTCAGGCGTGGAGCTTGGCTTGGGAGCATGCACAGAACTCCCTCCCTGCACTGCTCCTGTAGGGTTTTCCTTCAGACCTGCTCCCCTGGCATCTTTCTGACTGAAAAAAGGAAACTTTTTTTTTCCCCACTGTGTGGATGAACTTGATAATGACTATTTAAAATCGGTGTTGTGGGCTTTTTTCAGTGGTTGGTGGTTTCTTTCAGTGCTTTTTGCAAAGCAGCTCTACCTGCAGCATGACTTAGCTGCCAAAAAGAAGAGTGCTGGTGAACACCTTGTCCCCGAGCTGTTCTTTTTTCTCAGGTATAAAAGTCAGCAGGAGGGACTCAGCCTGTGGGAGCTGTGCAGGCTGTCAGGGTTCTGCTGCCTCAGGAGCCTGAGCTGCCCCTTCTGAAGGTGCATTCCACTCTCTGGTGAGCTGGGATTTCTCATCTGTTTTGTGTTTCTCTCACAGGTGTGTGGTGAGGTGAGAGCTGTTGAGCAATGGCATTCAAGAAGGTTTGGTGTGCCCTAGCCCTGGGATTTCTGCTGCCTTTCTCTTGTGCCCACACGGATTTCTTCACTTCCATTGGTGAGATCTGCTTTGGTGTAGCCAAAAGAGTTTCTTGAGAGCCCTCAAAGCTCATTCTGCAAGGATGTGTTAATCATCCAAGGCCCTAATTGGTACAGAACTAAACCCATTTCCTAGTTCTTACCAGTTATTGGCTTTTCTTTGGGGAGAAATGGGCTTTAAGTCAGGCCAGGGTGGTCTAAAGAGCCAGGCTAGGCTTTGTAGTCACTGTTTATTCCTGAGGGTGTTGGAATTGAAGCAGGATTTTGGTGCTGCCCACGTGTGGAAGGAGGTGGTGAGCTGCCAAGGGCACATCATGGTGCAGTCTGCCTGGGCTCCCCCTTGGGTTCTGGGGGGCACTGCACCCCTTTGTGCTGAACCACTTCAGCTGCCTGCTTGCAGGAGGTGAGGCAATTATTAATGAATGCCAGGAGCTCTTGAAGTCATGGATATAATCTTAAAACTAAAGCCCTGGATTAGTGGTGTGTATCAAACACAAGGCTTTGTGCACATCTGTAGCTCTCTCTTTATTTGCTCTACATTTTGTATGCTTGGATGAAAGATTATTCTGTGGCAAACTATTTCCTCTTCCAAATGAATCCTAAATTAGTTCTAATAATAAATATGCAGTATTGCATTAATTTCCATGGCAACAAGCTTGGTCCAGCAGGAGATTTTCTCCTTCAAAAAAAAAAAAAGGCCTTTTTCAGATACTCCTTCAGGGTTGTTTAAGCAAATGCAGAAGGACTTTTGGGGAAGGAGAAAAGAAGAAAATGCCTGTAATTCTCAGGGTTTTGTGTTTCTCTTTGACTCACCAAACTCATTTTTTTCTAGGTCATATGACAGACTTAATTAATACAGAAAAAGATCTGGTTGTGTCACTCAAAGATTACATTAAGGCAGAGGAAAGCAAGCTGGAGCAGATCAAAAAGTAAGCAGCTGGTGTCACCATGCTAATGGTCAATCACTTGAGTCCACCCTTATGCTAAAAGTGCTTCCTTAAGGCTGATTAAACCTGGAATTTTTCCTCTGGGGCAAGGCTTGAAGCAGCAGGTTTTGCTGGGTGTTTGTTGTCAGTTGTTCCCTTTCAGCACTGCTTGGTGCATAAATAAGAAGAGAGCTGACCGTGTGAGGAGCAGAGCCTGATGTGTCAGATTTTATCACAGCTGGAAATAAACCAATTTTATCACTGAACAGGATGCTTTGCTTGCTTTCAGAAATATGCATAAATCTGTCTGGAGGGTGTTGAAACAGTTCTAGATGGAGGAGTGGTTTTTATCCTCACCTTTGTGGGTGACTTTTGGTGTTCCACCATCCAGGAAGATCTTTGTCACTCGCAACACAGGCTTGGAAATGCTGCCAGGTTTGGAATGTTACAGGGAGATTCTTTCCAGCTACAAATTAAGCTGCCAGTTGGGCATCCCAGAGTGTGTAAGCCCAGTTTATTGCAGAAGTGTTGCAGCTCTGTTTTCATTTTATCAGAGGTGCTCCCTGGGAGGTCAGGAGAGTTTAAACACCTCCACAGAGCTTTTAAAGAACCTGGGGAAAAAAAAATGCCAGCCTTGTTTGTTGGCACCTGGAGGATACTGGGAGCTGCTGCTGCAGTGGGAAATGCAGGGAGGGTTTGACCCTGAGCCACGTGAGGGCACAGGGGGAAGTTGGTTCCTTCAGTCTTGCTCTGAGCTGGTCCTCAGCAGCTCCTCTGCTCTGGAGGGAGCCCCTCAGTGGTGTGGCTGCTGGAAACCCCCCCAGGGACTGTCAGAGTGCAGGAGAACAAGCAGGGCCAGTGTGGGGAGGTGCAGCCAGAGGCACCTCTGGCAGCTGTGAGCCCCTCCCTGCCCCAGGTACAGCCCTCAGCTTCCATGCAGGCAAACCAGATCCTGGAGCAAGAGCAGCTCCAGCTGCTGGGCACAGCTCCCTGCAGGCTGCAGCTTCTGGCTTGGCTTTCTGCTGGAGTTTGGGATTCTCTGTCAGTTTGGGCTCCTGAATATCAATTTACCCTGACTGCAGGGTGCTGCTGCACCTCTTCATGGTCTACAGCTGCTTTTTTTTTTCTTGTTTTGTTTTGTTTTGGGGCACCTTGGGGTTGTGAATGACTTGTGGTACTTGGAGAAGTTTGAGCAGGAGCTGCAGCACCAGAAATGGGGTCTGGGCTCCTCATGTGGGGTGTGAGATCTACTGATGTTGCTTCCTGCAAGCTTTCAGCATGGAAAGGAGCTTTGTGGTGAAAGGCATTGAGCTGCCTTTTCTAAGCCTTAGGGGGAAAAAGGGGGTGATTGAAAGGTTAAAAATGTGGGTAAAGCTTTGGTTTTGGTTAGTCCTGCATGGCAGCTCATAGTGGAAGTGCTGGCACTGTGCTTTTGGGGCTTGGAGGAAGGGGTTCCAACAAGGAAGAGCAGCACAAGACTTGGGCTGCAGCTGAGGAAGAAGATTTAATAAAGGAAGAGGAAGTTGCCCTTCTTGCTCCCTTTAGAAGAGCTCTAAATATAGATAATGCAAAAGCTTGCAATCTTGGTTGGCTTTTTTATTAGTGAAGACATTTGAGTAGCTTGCAATCAGTTCTCTAGCACAGCCCCAGACCTCTGTGAGACTTTAATGAATTTTTTCATTCTAGATGGGCAGAGAAGCTGGATCAGCTGACAGCTACTGCCACAAAGGACCCAGAGGGGTTTTTGGGCCATCCTGTGAATGCATTCAAGTTGATGAAAAGGCTCAACACAGAGTGGGGTGAGCTGGAGAGCCTGGTGCTCAAGGACATGTCAGATGGTGAGTGTGTGTGCCTGCAGCCAAATCCAGCACCACAGCCTCACTGCAGGTGCTTGCCTGGTGCCTTTCACATGCCAGGGCCTGGATTAGATTTGCAAATCTGCTTTTGAGACTGAGCATTTGTGGAACTAATCTGAATTATGTAGTAAACACCTAATTGCTGCCTCTTTTCTTCAGCAAGAGTGGAAGCTCTTTAGCAAGGAGCAGGACATGAAATAGTTGACTGTGAAAGACACTTAGCAAAAGGAAGCTGGGGTGGTTATAAAGGAGCTGTGAGACTGTCTCAACAGCTAATTAATACCAGATGGAGGTTTGCAGTTAGGAATTACAAGAAAGCAGAGCTTTCAAAAAGAAAAGGCTTAGTCTCTGATAAGGATTCAGCACACTCAGCTTCCCTGCTGCTGAGGGGGGCTGATTATGGCAAAAAAGGCTCTGCACCTGCAGCCAGAAATCTGCACCAGTGTGTCTGAAGCCCTTCTGAATGGGTGGGGTGAACAAAAAGTGTTTGTTTTTGGTTTTTCCTTTGCTTTCTTTAAAAAAAAAAAAACCCAAACCAAACACAAACTGTGCAGCCTGTGCTGTGAGTTTGGGGCAGGCTTGTGTGAAGGTGGATTTTGCCTTTCCCTGGGGCAGGGAGCTCACACAGTTCCCAGGATAGAGGTGAGCAGTGTTTCCCTGCCTTTCCCAGGCTTTATCTCCAACATGACCATCCAGAGGCAGTTCTTCCCAAACGATGAGGATCAGACTGGGGCAGCCAAGGCCCTCCTGAGGCTGCAGGACACCTACAACCTGGACACAGACACCCTCTCCAGGGGGAACCTGCCAGGTGAGAGCCATCCATGGCTGTTATTTGCATTTCCTGAATGTCCTGACTGCAGATTGTTTGCTCTGTTCCATCTTAAGTGCTCAGCCTGAAAGGGAGCATTAGGAAGGGGATTGAGCTGGCTGAAATTAATTTAAAAAGTGATTTTTTGGTTGAAATCTGCATCTTTCTTCTAGTTATGGCACAATAATCTAGTGTCAGTAGTTTCTAATAAAAATCAATAGCAATAAAATCTTACCTGGGTGGGTTTTTTCCCTTGTGTTGCCCTGGCAGATGCCTGGTTTTATTGTACAACATAATGCATTTTAACAAGTTCCTTTGAGCTTAAACTTCAGGGATTGTGTAAACTGAGGAGCAAAAGATGCTGCATACACAGACTTGAGCCTGGTGGCATTGCCTGAGCTGATCTTTCATAGGCTGCTCTGTGCAGGAGAAGACACAATTTCTCTTTTTTTTTGTCAGAAAACCTTCTCTGCTGAGTCTTCCTTGTTTTCCTCTGTTCAAAAATAGTCCTGTGCCAGCTGGCAAAAAATCAGCTCTGTACAGCCCATCTTGTTTTTGCAAGTGCTCATTGTGGTCAGATGCCTAATAAAATTAAGAGTAATTGGCTTTCTGTGTTATGATGTATAACCTTGCTTTTGGGTTTGCTTCAAGACCTGCTCAAGGACCTACAGATTCCTCCTAGAGCAGTGAGCAGCTCGTTGGTGTTTTCTTCAAACAGCACAGAAATACAAGGGGAAGTTTTGCTGCTTTTGAAGCAATGAGCTCTCCACGCTCTGCAGTGAAGTGTACTGGCAGAACCTGGAAATTCTGGAAGATAAAAAAGAATAGCTTGGACTCTAGAGGGGAGCTTCCCATGTTCTCACTTGTTTGTGCTCCTTTTCTTCATTCCCAGGGAATTTCTTTTGGTCCAGAATCTCAGCTACTGCCAAGTTATTGTGTCCCTGGAGGGTTTGCAGGTTCAGGCTCAGGAAGCTGCAGTTGCTGCCCATCACAGGAATGGACAGCAGAGCAGCTGCCCCCTGAGCACTGCAGAGCTGCTGTTAGAAACTCAGAACGGGTTAAGATGGGATCAGGGATGTAATTCCAGCTGTAGTAAAACACTGGCAGGTCCTGTTTCCCTTTTACAAGATAAAATTTGGTTTTTCATAGGGCCTGTATTTCCAGAGGCAAAAATAGGAATCTGTAATTTGCCTACTAGTGCTTTAATCTTTCAGAGGTCACTTAAAATGTTTCTAAAAATGACTGACTTGAAAAAAATCCCAAGCAGCTGGGAATTTACTCCCTGATGTTTCCCTTCTCCTCCCCCACCAAGCTGTCACTAACAAGTCGTGGTTCAGTAACATTTTGAAAGTGATAATGTGATGTCCTTGAAAACAGAGTTCTGAAACTTCAGACTTGGCTCATTTTTGCTCTTGCTGGAAGTGGTTGGGGTTTTGAGGAAGGAAGGTTTGTTTAATTTGGTTTTTCACTAGTGGTGGAGACATTTAGCTGTTCCCTGGTATTCTGGCAGTGGATAGCTGCATCTGAGAGCCTGTGTGCCAAGGATTTACAGACTTTAGAGACTTCCAACAAGCAGCTCCTGCAGAAGGGAGCTGTGGGAGAACAGAAACAAAACCCTGCTGTGAGGAACGAGAAATAACTCAACTTTATTTCTCAGAGCACAGGTCTGGAACCCTGTGTAAACTCTTTGTTTTGCTCCAAATACCCAGGTGTGAAGCACAAATCCTTCCTGACAGCTGAAGATTGCTTTGAGCTGGGCAAGATTGCCTACACAGAGGCTGACTACTACCACACAGAGCTGTGGATGGAGCAAGCCCTGAAGCAGCTGGATGAGGGAGAAGTGTCCTCTGCAGACAAAGTCTACATCCTGGATTACCTGAGCTATGCTGTGTACCAGCAGGGGGACCTGGGCAAGGCCATGGCACTCACCAGGCGCCTCCTGGAGCTGGGTGAGGGGCACAGGGACACAGCCCTGCCCGGGTTTGTGCTGGGCACTGCAGCCTTGCCTGGCATCTGCCTCCTGCATGCATCTGTAAAGTGTGGTTTTACATTTCAGATGGGGATTTGCTCCTTTGTACTGGAGGGTTTTCTTGGCTTCTGTCCCTTCTGCCTGTCTGAAATCTGCTTCTCTCCCTATGTTTTGCTTTCCTGGGTTGAGATTGCTTCCCCTTAGGTAGAGGCAAAACTAAAATTAATGAAATTGAAAGTAAATTGGTGATACTGAAATCTCTGCAGATGGTTTAAATACAAATTCAGCATGCTGAAGATGAAATACTTGTAAAAGCAAGAAATACAGAATACAGGACAGTGAGATAAGAGTCTGTTTCATGAAAAATGAAAGCATTTCTTCTCCTGTGAATACTCCACTGTCTGGCTGTGTGATGGATGCTCTGGGAGGCTTAGCACTAACCCTAACATAGCAAGAGCCACTCACTAAAGAACTGAAGCTAACTCTGTAAGTTAAAGAGCTTTGTCACCAGAAATTTTCAATCCCACCAGGGCAGTTTCAGGTTCCCAGCCAGTCATGCTGTCCCATCCCCTTGTGTCTCCCTCTGAAGTGAGATGGGCTGGAGTGGCCAAACCCTTTTCCTCAGTGCAGTGAGGGTTGGAGAAGCAGTGGTGTGCATCTGTTTCCTTTTGCTTCCTGTGAAGAAGCATTCTGGATGATTCCTCAGGGGCTGGAACCCTGCCAGTGATCCCCGTCTGTTTCTCTGTCCATAGATCCTGAACATCAAAGAGCAAACGGGAACATGAAATACTTTGAGTACATCATGGCTAAAGAAAAAGAAGCCAACAAGTCCAGCACAGATTCAGAAGAGCAGCAGGAGAAGGAAACTGAGGTTAAGAAAAAGGATTACCTGCCTGAGAGAAGGAAGTACGAAATGCTGTGCCGTGGGGAGGGGCTCAAAATGGTAAAGTGGAGTAGACTGTTCTCAAATGCTTGAAACCAAACAATGTCAGGAATGTCAGAAAAATGTGTGTGGTGTGCAAGCAAGGAAGCTGTTAGAGCAGCTGGATGAGTGTGCAGAGCTGAGGATCATGTGTTGGATTTCTGCCCCCTTTGGCCTGTTCAGTAGACAGAAGGTAAAGCTGCCCCAGGCACTGCTGGCTGCCTTGGATGTGCTCCATCTCTGTCATTAATTTAATAAGGATGCTGGAAGTCCACAGTTACAGACAGAATTAAACAGGGTAGTTGGAGTAGTTTGCAATCAGTTCTCTAGCACAGCACCAGACCTCTGTGAGGCTTTAATGAATATTTTCATTCTAGATGGGCAGAGAAGCTGCATCAGCTGGGGTGGCTTTTTTAGTGATGAAATGATCTTGGTAGGGTTGTTTAAAGTAATGCTTGCTGAAATACTGCCCAGCAACATTAAAGTGCAGACAGCACTGACCTCTCAAACTGAAATCATCCCTTTAACCTGTCACATAAGGCAGTGGGGAGAGTGACCTGGTTGTGTGTCCAGGACGTGTCCTGCCCTTGGAGATACCAATGTCCCCTGGCAGTTTATTGTAAATCAAAGGCAACTCTAAAAAAGGGGAGAGAGTGCTGCACCTGACTCCACTGATCTCACAAGGTCATGAATGACTTTATGCTACACTATATACATTCCATCTAAACTGAATCTGCACACCCTGCACTGAACCCCGTGACTCACCCGACAGGCCACACACACACCTGGCCCTGACAGGCCAAGGAAACAAAACTCCATCCCTGTGGGTGAACCATCTCCACACTGCATTCTACTCTGGCACAGCACAGGCACAGCAAGTGATAGGAATTGTGTTTCCTTTCTCTGAGGTTCAGAGAACGTGAATCCCAGAAATCCTTGGGAAGAATTGTGCCTTGCTTTTCCCTGTGGAGAGAAATGTGGCAATGCCAGTTGTCTGAGTGCCCCTTGCTGTGCCTCCCTGCAGACTCCCCGCAGACAGAAGAGGCTCTTCTGCCGCTACTACGACGGGAACAGGAACCCCAGGTACATCCTGGGCCCTGTCAAGCAGGAGGACGAGTGGGACAAGCCCCGCATCGTTCGCTTCCTGGACATCATCTCCGACGAGGAGATCGAGACCGTGAAGGAGCTGGCCAAGCCCAGGGTAAATGCTCCCCCTTCCCTGCCTCTGGAACCTGCAATCCCTGCTGTGCTCGGTGTGGCTGCTCCGGAGGGCAGGGGGGGTGCAGTGAGCTCTGCCCTTGCTTGCCTCACCTTGCAGCTCTTGAAGGAGGCTGGGGATTCTCTGTGATGACTGGAGCCAGGTCCCAGCAGTGCAGGATTGGCAGGCTCTTCCAGCAGACACAATTTCAGCTGGTTTGGAGGAGGAGGAGAATGTTCTCCAACAGAGAACAAACTTAAAGCAGCGAGGCTGGGCTGGAATATTCCTGATTGTGTTTGGTTTTGTGCTTTTGTTTCTTTTTAAGTCTGGAAGGGAAAGGCAGCCATTCCTCTGGTCCTGGAATGCCACCTTATTGTAGAGACAAGAAAGAATGGTTATGTTCTCCATTCTGGTATGAGACTGGCTGCTGTTGATGCCTTGTGAAGGCTGCCCTAGAACAGAGGCTAGATGGAGTTAAAGAATAAAGTAGGGATTTATTAAAAGGATCTCCTCAATAGATCCACCACAAGAGCCCAGCCAGGGCTGCACCCAAGGTGAACCAAAATGGGCACAGAAATGGATGACTGGTCACAAGGTCTCACACTTTGATCAGTTCTGCTCCATTTGCACCTTGCAGTTCATTGTCCCATTCCAGCTCCAGCCCAGGCAGTCCCACCCTGCTTGGTTTTCTCTCTCCAGCCCACGGGGTTTGTGCTCC
>JAYDZK010000271.1:3044049-3063411 GCA_034509185.1 Euphonia xanthogaster | reverse complement strand
GTCCCATCCCAGCTCCAGCCCAGCCAGTCCCATCCTTGTTTTTCTCTCTCCAGCCCACGGGGTTTGTGCTCCTGGGCTGAGGTTTGGCTCATTTGTCCTTGGTCCCCAGCTGGAGCAGGAATTGTTTTGTCTCCCTGCTCTGTGCAGAGAGCTCCCCATCCCCTGATATGAAGCCCAGACCCACCCACTAAAGCAGCACAGAACCTGAAAAATAGAAAAGCTCAAGCCTGAGGCATCCCTGTCTCTAGGCTTGGAAGCTGCCTGCAGATGAAAGAGCTTTAAGAGGTCAGGACATCGTTGGTGGCTTTTGGCTTCTTATTGACAATGGTGGCTCATCAGCCCTGCCTGAGATGCTGGATGCAAAGGTGGCTGTTTCTCAGTGAGGAATAATCCAGGGCAGCTCGACTCTCTGAGAGAACAGGAGGGTCCAAGGCAAACAGCAAACTGATGGAGTTGCCTTCTGTATCCTGTTGGTGCAACTCTACAAGTGTACTCTGAAGATGTAGTTAGTTTAATTAGTTTATATTTCCATCTATTCTAAAATAAGACTTAAACTCATAGAAATGTAATTTTCCTGCTTTTTTTTTCTTTGCTTTTGGCCTTTTGTCCAGCCTGAGCTGAGCAGATGGAGACCAGGGAAATAAGAGCATTCAGTGCAGGAGAAGCTGTTGGCTTGGCCAGGAGCTGTGGCTGTACATGGGCAGTGAGGCTGCCCTTGGCCTACCAGGGAGCCTGAAGGGGATCTTAAAGCTCCCTGAAGGCTGAGCTGCTGGGCATTGGGAAGAATCTCTTCACTGAAGAGTTTGTCAGGCCTTGGTAGGGGCTGTCCAGGGGGGTGGCAGGGTCACCATCCCTGGAGGTGCCCAAGGAATGGCTGGAGCAGAGGCTGGAGTTGATCATCTTGGAGGTCTCCAGCCTCAGTGATCCTGTTCCGAGCTCTCTGAGGTAATGTTCTGAACTGAAAGCAGGAAGTGCAGGCTTCTCCCTCCATGGACCTGTGAGGCATCTCCTCGTGCTGCCCTGGCAGGCAGCTTTGCTGCAGGGCTGAAAAATCAAAGCCCCCATTGCTGCTCTGGAGGTGCTGGAGCTCCCTTGCTCCAGAGTGATGCATTCCACACCTGTGGAATGTGACCAGACCACCACTTTACAGAGCAGAAAACTGTACCTGTGTGACTGTCAGCTCTGAGCTTGCTGAGGTCACTGTTCCTGTCAAACACTCAGCTCATGGCAAAGCCTTGGAGACCTTTCTGGCAGGAGCATCTGTCTGCACCTACTGTTCCCATATTCCCTGTGGCTGAGGCCTTGCACGGCTCAGCAGCAAAAGGATTTTGTTCTTGGAGACCTAAAGGTCATCTCCTCCCTCCTGCTGCTCGGGCTGCTGCCATCCTCTGGGAGGCTGATCTGTGCCCAGCCTTCTGCTGGGCTGGCAGGATGAAGCCTCATTATTCAGCCCTGGAGTCTCACTGGAATTGCAGTTTGTGCCTCGTTTTTTCATGTGTCTGCATGGGAGGAGAGGAGAGGCAGCATCCTGGGAGCTCCCAGTATCCTTCCTTGTAGGTCTGGAGAGGCCTTGGCTTGTTTAGTTTATTTTAACAGTGGAGAAATGCTTCAGATAGTTTGGGAGTTGGCATGACTTTGTGCCCTTTGCAAAATCTGGGCTCTGCATCCCAGCCTTTCCAGTTATGAGTGATGGAGAGTGCCTGGTAGTACACAAACCAAGCTAAAGGGCACATGAGAGGTTCTGAGTTGGAATATTAACACAGATGGGAAGGCATGAAGTAAATGGAGCACAGCAGAGGGAAAGGAAAGCCTTGAGCCAGGAGCTCCCACTTGGTGTAAATGTGACCATGGGTGAAGCAGAAATCTGGGAGCTCAGTGCTGCTTTTGGTACAGGAAGGACTGAAAAGGAATGGTTTATTCACCTTTGGCTTATGGTGCTGCCTGGATTGAATTTACCTGCAAATCTCCTCGTGCAGGGGCAGGACAGTGTAGCAAAGCACCAGTGTCCCCATGCCCCAGCACTGTGCTGCTCCCAGAGCATTTCACTGCAAAAGAAACCCCAGGCTGCTGTAGTTTGCTTTATTCACACAACCATTCCTGCAAACATGGAAACAGGACTTGTGGAAAACCTTCAAAAACCCAAACAAGGAACCTTTCTTTTGGTAAAGCTGGAGCCTGCCCTGCTTCCCCGTGGCCCTGCAGCCTGGCTGGCAGCAAGGCAGGGCAGCAGCGGTGCCAGGGTGCTGGCACTGTCCCCTGGCCAGGCTTCTGAGTTGGTCGGAGTGCTGGGCTGCAGATTGTGCTTGTAATGCAACTTCTGATGGTTCGCTTCACAGCTGAGGCGAGCCACCATTTCAAACCCCATAACGGGAGCCTTGGAGACGGCACATTACAGAATTAGCAAAAGGTAAGAGAGCTCTGCCACAGGTCTGGGCCCGTCAGCGTGCACCTCCTGCCCCTTCTCAGGGAGCCAGCTGGGCTGGACAGACAGCTTGCAGTCCACCTTGTGATTCCCTGCAGATCTGTAACAGGCTGGTGCTGCTGAGTTTCTCAGTCTTTTCCTTCAGCTGGAAGTTCTGGGGGCGTGTTTTGATCTGTTCTTTCCCTTTTGGTCGCCTTCTCAAGTCTGTTTTTTTCAAGCGAGTCTCTGCAGTCAGTGTGAAAAATACAAGATGCCACAAAACCTTCAGTAAAATCTGGGGTTTGTTTTTAACCTATACATTCCTTTCCCCTTGCTCCTTCTCACAACCAAGAATTGTCCTCCCTTTCTTTGGAAAATGAAGCAGATCTCAAAATGCCTTAATTTGGTGTAAGAAATGCTTCAGGTCCTTGCTGTGCACACAGACACACATCTCCCTGTCCAGGATAATCCCACACTCCCAGCTGAGCTCCTTTACCTCCTGCCTGACACAAACCTGGCAGAACACAGGCTTGCTTCCACCGGGCTCCTGGTTCTTTTCAGCTTGTCCATTAAGTACTACAAGAGCTGAATTTAGCCATTGCTTTCCAAAATTGGCTGGATCTAAAAGAAGCCACCTGCCCCTGCTTGCCCTCCCTTGGTTTTAGCCATGGTAATTAAAGATTGGCTGCACAGGCCATCAGCACTGAGCCAAAATTCTGGGAGGAGTTAAAGCTTCTGGGCGAGCAGGAATTGTCTGGGAAACTCAGCATCATAAATTACTTGTAGAAAGTCTTGATTTTAAACCAAAAAAAAAAAAGGAGGAAAAAGAATAAAGGGAGGAAAAAAGTGAAAGGACAATCTAACCAAATTATTCCAACCAATTTGTTGTGATTTGGACATGGCAGCTGCAGCTTGTGTTGCCCTTCCAACCATTGCTCATATGCGAGCATCGCATCCGGACCAACCGGAACCTTGCAAACACCTGGGGCTTGGCCAAAAGCAGCCTGCAAGGTGGGTAAGCCTTGTCCTTTCTCTTTTTGTAGCTGAGCCGTGCTACTGTTCATGACCCTGAGACTGGGAAACTGACCACAGCACATTACAGAGTCTCTAAGAGGTAAGGGGAAGGGATTCCTTGTCTGAGGAAGCGCGTCCTGGGGCTGTGCTGCTTCAGCACAAGGATTCTGTGTGACTCTCCTTATTCTCCAGCCTTCCTTTCAAAGAGAGCTGCCCAAGCGAGCTGAGCTGGCATCTCACAAAGCACGGGGGCTGCTGAAGTAGGGACTGGTTGCCAGTGGTGGCATTCCCAGGTGGAAGTGCCCTCTCTGGCTGAGCATGGCTTGTGGGCTGTGACTAACCTACTAAACGGGGGCGTGGGGCTCTGCTGGCACGCAGGGCAACGGGGCACCTGCCCAGCTCACCTCTGCTCCTCAGGGCCCACACTGGCTCAGAGCTGGGAGCACTGCCCAGGAAAGCCAGGGGATGATTTTAGGGGATTTCCAGGTTGGAATGGTGGAAGGTAGTTGCTGCTTGAATAGAAACTCAGTGTTCTTCCAGCTGCTTTGACAAACCCCCGAACTTGGAATGGCCTGGAGCTGAAGGGCTTTAATTGAGCTGTGAATTGCTTCAGAAAGGTGAAAGTGCTTCCAAACACAGGCTCACAGGAAGGTGATTGATTCAGGAATGAGGATAAGGCTCAGGAAAACTGGAAAACCACTGGAGCCAAGGTCCTTAAGGCCTCTCTAGTGGAAAGTTGAAAACTTTTTTTTTTTTATGCCTCCCACCCTTGCAGCACGTGGGTCTGGGTGCCCCTTGGCACGTGCAGGTAGTGGGAATCCTCTGAAAGTTGCCTGGGAAGCTCTTACATGTTTGCTCCTTAAAACTGACCCCATGGAGGGTCATTCATCTTTAGGAACATTCATCTTCCTGTTGGACATGTGTTGCATTTCATTTTTATTTCTTGTTTTTAACGTTCAAGTCTGTCCGTGTCTTACCTATCTTGGTTATTTGTCACTGCAGATTTGGAAGGTTTAATTTATTCACTTGTGGGGCTTGTCCTCTGTGCCAGACAGCTCTGGAGTGTTTACTGAGGAAACCCCTTCATCCTTTTGAACATCCCCTCGTGTCAAAGTTGATGTGCTAAGGATGGGAATTGGAGAAGGTGACCAGATTACTGATGGGAATTGGGATGCATAATTGGTCCCTATTTAGATAGATGAGGCTTAGTGAAAGAACTTTTGGAGTTGTGATTTTTCATTAGTAGGAAGTGTTATTCCCTGAGGTAGTGCAGATGCCACAGTCAGAAAAAATAGTACAAGGCAGCACCCAACATGAAAGGCCAATTAAAAAAGAACAGGATAGAGCCTGGGGGATGGGACCCTTAAATTCTTAATGAGGTTTGGTGCTCAAAAGTGTGGCACTGTGGGACTTCCTTCCACTGTACCCAAGGAATTCTCAGAAATTAAATCACATTCTACTGAGCTCCAAGTTTTTAAATTCAGCATCTCACTGGGAACTGGAATTAAAATTGTAGAGACTCATCCAAGAAGTTGGGGAAGGCCATTTTTTGAGGGCAGGAATAGCCTTGAGGGGTACAGCTCCTGCTTCCCCCTGCCTTTGCTTTCTTCCATGTGCAGATCTGCAGGATGGGTATGGACTTCCCAAGAGAACTTGACACCTAAATCTGGAGTGGGAGGCAGAAGCCACCCCCAGCAGCCTGATTTAGAGGGCCTGTGCTGTTCCTGCTGCCCTCCTGCACTGCCAGAAACATCTTTCCCTTGGAGCTGCTGGAGCTGGTTCAGATTCCAGATGAATCATTGCTCCTGAAAACCAAAAAATGCTCACTTCATTTTTTTAATAGAGGACTGCTTTCCCCCTCCAAACATTCCTTCCCAGCACATGCCCTCCTAAATTACAGCATTCCTGCCTCTGAGAGAGCTACTGTTCCCTTGGTGGGACGTGGCAGCTCTGTGAAGGGAGGCACCTCGCCAGTGTGTGCAGCACCAGGATAAACCCACCCACTCACACGCTGCTTTTACAGACAAAAATTCCCTTTTCCCCCTTCCCTCTCCTCCCAGCAGGCAGCCAGAGCTTGCAGCATGTCATGCTAAAAGTTTCCACTTCAGAAATACCAGGCTGGGCTTTCACTCACTCCCTGTTGTGTCTCTGCTGGTACTTTTCTGCACACCAAGTGTGGCTTAGAAGGCTTTTAAACACAAATCCCAGCATTTTGTAGGCCAGTGACCTGCAGAAGCAGTGTTGGGATGTAATGTCTTCTCCTAGAGTGACCAGTGCAGCTGAGGAGATGAGATCTGGGGGGGATGTGCTCTTGTGTGTTCAGGAGCTCCAGAGAATTGTCTGCTTTTTCCTTAATGTACTGCTTAGTCTTGAAATTATTTCTGTGCAGAAGCATCTGCCATTCAAAATCTCTGAGGTGCCTCGTGCAGAATTAGAAGAGGGAGGAACATGGGACATTTTGTGGCTGTCCCCATCCCTGGCAGTGCCCAAGGCCAGGCTGGGCAGGGCTTGGAGCAGCCTGGCACAGTGGAAGGTGTCCAGGTGCAATGGGATGAGCTTTAAGGTCCCTCCCAACCAAGCCATCTCTTGATTCCACGAGTCAATATGATTATTCCTGACTGTTTGTGATGCATATAAAAGTTGTTAAAAGCTCCCCCAGGGTGAATTCAGCACGCTAATGGCAGCATTACATTTTTTACAACAGTTCAGGGATGGCTTTTTGCAAAGCCAAGGGGGTCACCAAACCACCAGACTTGTGTGGTCAGGGAGCTGGGGGGCTGTGTGGTGGTTATTAAGGAAATACCAAATCCCTCTGTAACTAAATCAGTGCTATCTTGACCTGCCCTGCCTGTGGCTTCCCAGGAATTGTCCCTTTTTTGTTGGAGCCCATCACAGGCTCAGAGGTGGCAGCTGCTCAGAAATAGGACAGAATGCAGTGCAAGTGTGTAAATATTAACAGAAAACAAACTGCTGAGCATGTTTTAGGCTGTTAATGCTGCATCTCCTGCACCACTGGCCAGGGGAATCTTTCTCTTTATTTGATAGACAAGAGCAGGGAAAAAAAAGCCAACTTTGTGTGAAGAAATTGTTTTGAATGAAGCAGAGACTTTTAACAGCAAGGGACCAAGCTGGGACAGCAGCAGAGGAGGGAATGTGGGACAGCTGGAATATTCTGTGGCCAGGCAAAGCCACGGCTGCAGCTCGCATGGCACCTCCAGGGTTAAATCCCCCTGTAGCTCTGCAGCACCCCAGGCCTCCCTGTGGTTTTGCTCAGCACCCAGCAGACAGGCTGGCACTTGGAATATGGTTTCAATTCCCTGCTCCTCCACCTTTCATAGGCTTGCTTTGTATGTGGAGGCAGTTAATTTGATTTTTCAAACGCATGCAGTACTCCCCTTCCTGAAAGGCTGCACTATTCTCCCTGGTGAAGCATTCATTGCCATCTAAATAACCAACAGAGCAAGAATGCTTGGGGGTTTTTCTTTCTTTGGATTTCTTGGGGTTTTTTGCCTTTATTAACAGACTGGACAGAGGCAGAGAGGGCCTGCAGTGAAGCTGCTGGGTGTGTTGGGGCTCTTCTTGTGCCTGAAATGTGAGGTCAGGGCTGCTTGTGAGCATTACCTGCTCACCATGGCTGCGTGGCACGGCTGCTCCTGGGGATCTCTGCTTGGTGAATGCTTCATATCCATGTCTCAGCATCCTTCTGCCACCTGAAATCAAAGCAGATTGTGTTGTAACACCTCCTGGTACTAACAAGAGTTCAGCAGTGGATGGGCCCGGGGATGTGTTTGTGCATGTCTGTCCTGAGAAATCTGATTTTCTTTTATCTCATAGTTCATTTGTCATTTATAAAAACGCTCGTAGAGATTCTGTAACCTGTGTCAGTGCCTTGTGTCATGTGTCACGCTACTGTTCCTCCCAGGCAAAGCATTTGGGGATTTATGTTTTTTTTTTTTAAATGCAAATCAAAATAAAAACTTAATTTAGTATAGATGTGAAGGTTGATGTGAGTAAAATTACATGGATGCTGCTGCTGATAGTTTCCAGCTGGGCTCTGGGCACATTTCTGTCCAGCAGGAAGCACTGCTGAGCCCAGAAGCTGAGTCAGCTGCTAGAAAAAAAGGTAGCAATAGCTATCTCCATTTTCCTGCCAAAAAAAAAAGGAGGAAAACAAGCCCCAAATCATCAATATTATCACCCATGTTAGTGCAGGGGGCTGCCAGGGCCAAATGAAGGTGCAGTGGCTGGCCTGGGATGAGTCAGATGAGCAGCTGTGGAAGAACTCTAATCCAGAGCAGGAGGCAAACGTTCTGAAAGATGCCTCTGGAACTGAGGCTCCCCTTCCACATTAAAAAAAATGAAAAAAAAAAATCAGCTTGGGTTCCCCCTCCTTAAACATCATTGTGTACCTGAAGCATGTGCTAAATGCCAGAGTCAGAGTAGGCTGCTCTGACAGCAATTGTTCCATTTCATGCATTATTTGATTGTTTTCAGAATGATTTTTAGCAGCACTGCAGGGGTGAGTGATGAGAAAGGGCAGCTCCCAGAGGAACAGTAACTCCCCTGCTCCCATCCCAAACCCTGCTTCCAAATGCACCACCCAGGGGCTGAATGAGCTGTTGGGAGCAGGGTAAGAGCAAACCTGTGTGTGCCTGGTTTAAAAATCAGCTTTTAGCACTGTTTGTAACACTTCCTTCAGCCCAGTGTGGGAATCCAGGCCCTTGGTCACAGAGCTCCCTTAAACCCCTGCTGGAATTGCCCTTTCTAGGAAATGCATTCCCTAAATTCAGGGGTTTCTAACACCCTGGAAATACTTCTGGTCATGCCACCAAACCCTTGAGAAGTCCTAAAACCCAGTCTCCCACTGCAAGTGGCTGCAAGTGTTGCTGGCAGGTGTCACTAACTGTCCCCCCCCAGCGCGTGGCTCTCGGGCTACGAGAGCCCGGTGGTGTCCCGCATCAACACCAGGATCCAGGACCTCACAGGGCTGGATGTCTCCACTGCAGAGGAGCTGCAGGTAAGAGGGGTTGGTGCTGGGTGCCACTCACCATTTCAGCACCTCTTGTGCTTGTTCAGGTGAGGTGGCAACAAAAAAATCTCATTTATTTACAGAGGAGGGGAAGAAGTTGTCTTTGCAGAGCAGCTGTTCAGTGTGGAATGGCTTTTTGGGGCTGGAGGAAACAGTGAGAACTGAAACTCTGGATGTGTAGTTCCTTTTTATTTAGTCAAATAAACTGAGTTTCATGGCCACAGGGTCAGACTTTGCTGCTGTTGGAGGCAGTTAAAAGTTTAACTCAGGGAAGGCCACCAGAGTGTCTGGTGCCCCTGGGATGTGGGAAACACTGGCAGTGTGTGTAACTTGAGTAAACTGCAAGTTAGAATTGCTTTGGTTTATTTGCTTGAGGCCTTTAAATGAGCAGCTGCCTCGCTGGCTGTGAGCAGAGCACGAGTGCCTAGAAAGCAGGACACCCCCAAAGTCCTTCTGAAACCTGCTCCTTGCCACTCTGTCAAGGTTCCTGGTGATAAAATGGCCAAGGATCTGGTGGAAAAGTGATGTTGTTTTTTTAATAAGCAATTGGCAAGAAGGACAGGGAACCCTCTTTATTGACACAGTCAAATTCAGGTCAAAAAGTGGTTTCAATGGGATGATGTAAAAGCACTGTGACACCGTTTTGGAGAGAGGCTGAAAAGTTTTCTGTAGAAGAAAAATGCTTTTCTGCCCTGGGAAGCACCAGATTCTTACCTGGAGCATCCTACAGTGCCAGTCTTGGATGTGCTCCTGCTGCTGCCAGAGGCTTGACATTTCCTGGGGCTTGGTGTTTGAGCTTCATCTCTGCAAAGGCTGTAGCTGACAGCCAAACTCCTGCCTGGCTCAAGACTGATTGACTAGATCCTGTGCTTCTCCTCCCACTGTAGGTAGCCAACTACGGCGTAGGGGGCCAGTATGAGCCTCATTTTGATTTTGGAAGGGTAAGTCCTGCTTTGTCTTTGCTCTTTCTTCTTCACAAGCGCTGTGTTTCTCTTTTTCAGGTGGCAAATTATGGAGTGGGAGGACAGTATGAGCCCCACTTTGACTTTGCACGGGCAAGTAAAGAGCTGGAGGAGAGCTAGACCTGGTGAAGCCTGGGCCTCTGGGCTGGGGCACACTCTCTGTTCTTCCATGTCTATTAAATTTTGTAGCTCTTCCACTTTTCCTAATCCATGTCCGTGGAGAAAGCCCTCTAAAGCACCAGCTGAACCTGTGGAGGTTGCTGCCTGTAAGCTGAGTGCCAGCAGACTCCTGACAACTGGAAAAAGTCTTATCTCACTGTCCTTAATTTTTTAATTGGATTTAAATTCCTCACCTGGTTTATTCCAGCTTCAATTGCAGACTGCTGAAATTCAGTTGGTTATTTACTGGGCATAATTCTGTGTGGTTTAATCCCTTCAGATTAACCTTAACCCTGCCAGTCCCAGCCACCAATTCTGAATCAGGATCTCTGCTCTGTAAGCACCTGCTCCAAGGCATTGCAAGTGTTTTGTTTCGGAAACTGGAGTTGTTTCCAGGAGTAACAATTGCTGGAATTTCAGTGCACAGGAACTGTGGTCACAGGGGGTGGGTTTAAAACCAGAGGTGTGACAGAAGTTGGTATCAAAACTCATCAAAATGGGTTCATTCTTGTAAGTGGAGTGCTGGACACCTCTCAGTTGCCTGGTTTGTCACTGAGGCTTCCTCCCTGCTTCCCAGCTGGACTCCAGAGGGGAGTGTGGCAGGGAGGTGTCCCAGCTGACCCTGGGACTGAGAGCTGCCCTGCCTGCTGCCAAGGACAAGGAGGATGAGTGTAATTAAATAATTCAGTTTGCTGTGAAGAGCATTCATAGCCTCAGCCAGCACAGTTGTTGTTACCCATTAGAAATCTGGGCTTAATGCCCTCCCTCCCTGTCCTACAGAACTTCAAAGTGCCTGCTTGATTTAAATTGATAGATTCACTCCTGCTGCATTCCTCCCCTCCTTCCAAATCGAGGGGTTGGATTCATTCTTCTGCATGAGTCTGTTCTGTGCTGCTGGCTCAGCAGCTGTGTGTCACTGGCTGCTCTCAGCAACCAAAAAGAAATGCTGATGGAATGTGCCTGCTTTTGTTCACAGAAAGATGAGCCAGATGCTTTTAAAGAATTGGGAACAGGCAACAGAATTGCCACTTGGTTGTTTTATGTAAGTGATACATTTCTGCCATCTGTCACTGTATCTTCTGTACCATGGAATGATTTCATTCTGCTTTTCTTTCATTCTTTTTTACTGAAGGGGCTTGCCACTGACTTTGGGGTGATACATATGGGGGGGTCTTCTTACCCAGACTTTGTGGCTCTTCCACGTGTCTTAAGGAGGATTTTTCCCCCCAGTTTTGAGCATTAGCTGAAATTATTGGCCTGCCTGTTTATTTTTGTATCTGCATCAGTGTTTACAGCATGTTCACTGCCTTAACACTCGAGTGGGAGGGACAGGGCTGGGGCTGCACTGGGAACAGGGGGGGTTTGGCCTTCTTAAAGGATTTATGTCCAAACTGAACTTCACTTTCACTAAAAAGTGAGATTTTCTCAGCCTCAACTCACCTGTCCTTCCCCACCTGTTCAGATGAGTGATGTGTCAGCAGGGGGAGCCACGGTCTTCCCTGAAGTGGGAGCCAGCGTCTGGCCGAGAAAGGTGAGCAGGACTGATCCAGCAGATAAATCCACTCCTCCCCACTACCCACACAGAACAGAGCTTGAAAATGAACCTTTAAAATACCTGTAAGCACCTCTGTGCTGTCAGAACAGGGCTCTGATTTTCCTTAAATGCAGCAACTGGAGCTTTGCTGGTGACTCCAAGGGCCCTGATATTCCATGTGTGGATGCAAAATGCAAAACACTTAAATTACTCCAAAACACATTTTGAAAATACTCAAATCCGTGAGTTGATTTACTCTTGAGGCATCTGTAGGAAATTCTCCTGTCAGTTTTTTTCCTTCAAGCCAGGTTTGCCTTTACTGGCCTGCTGCTCAGCTTTAGAAAAAAAATCTTGGCTTTCTTAAACTGGTCAGGAGTTGAATGAAACTGGCTTAGGATTAAAAAAAAAATTGAGCCAAGTATACAGACATACAAGATTGTGTTCTGGCACAGTCTCTGTGTGTGGCACAGGGCTGAGTGTCCCTGCCATTCCCAGGGCACAGGGCTGAGTGTCCCTGCCATTCCAGGGCACAGCTGTGTTCTGGCACCATCTCTGTGTGTGGCACAGGGCTGAGTGTCCTTGTCATTCCCAGGGCACAGCTGTGTTCTGGCACAGTCTCTGTGTGGTGCAGGGCACAGGGCTGAGTGTCCCTGCCATTCCCAGGGTACAGCTGTGTTCTGGTACAATCTCTTCCCGAGTGGAGAAGGCGATTACAGCACGCGGCACGCGGCCTGCCCGGTGCTTGTGGGGAATAAATGGGGTGAGTACCTGCCTCTGACCTGGGTCTGGGCTCTGCTGGGGGGTGGCTTGGCTTTATTTTTCCTTTAGACTTCAGAAATGATGTTCTTTGTAAAGAAATGTATTTAATTTACTTTACCTCATATCTCTCCATATGTTAAATATATTTTATATAGTAGCATATTTCATTACGTGTATAAAGGAAATTAATACTCTATCTACTTTAAGAGTTTTTGTAGCTCTGTCTACTTTAAGAGCTTTTGGAGCTTTGCAGCCATACTGGGAGGGTTTTTGGTTGGTTGATTATTTTCATTAGACTAACTTCACAGATTTGTGCATGGCAGTGGGGTTGGAATGAGAGAGGCCCCTTCCAACCCGAACCGTTCTGTGATTGAAACCCTTTAGAAAATGAAGATAATCCTGTGCTTGAGCAGCAGCTGGCCTAGAGCACATTTAGCTGCAGCAGAAGAGGAGCTGAGCAGTGCAGTGATGCAGTCCCTTTGTGTCTTTGCAGTCTCCAATAAGTGGCTCCACGAGCGGGGGCAGGAGTTCCGCCGGCCGTGCACGTTATCGGAGCTGGAATGAGGCAGCCTGGGCTCCTGAGCACTCACGGGGTGCAACTGCACCCTCCTGCCAGTTTACAACTGACTAACAAACACTCCACTACAGGTTCACCCCGCCCAGCTCAGCTGTGGACAGGACAAACGTGCTTTTGGTTCCCTCCAAATCCCCCCCAAGGTTTATCAACAGAAAATACCGAGGTTGACAAGTGTTACTGGAAAAAAAAAAAAAAAGGACAAAATACAGATAAATACAGATGAGGGCCACAACTTACAGTGGTGTTGTGTGTGGTGTTCCTGTCACCATCATCCCTCTGAGCAGTGTGGGCAGCCAGGAGTTGTCTGGAGTCCTCCTCGCACCTGCCAGGCTTAGGGCAGGATCACTGCCTGGGAGGGCTCCCTTCCCAGGAATGCTGCATTAAACCCTTTCCCATTCCTCAATTCCCAGACACTTGACTCTTTGCTTTCCCAGAGTGCCTGACCACTGCAGGCTTACTTTGCTGGAAACAGGTTATTAGCATGTTCTAGCCTGGGTTTCCACTTCCACAAAAGCCCCACTTTTTAAACTTGTCTTCCTTCTCAGCCTGGGTGGAGAATTTGGCTCTGAATCTTGACCACACGAGCCAGCAGTTCCACAGGCAGAGTCAGGATGCAGCCACAGCCCATCTCCCCTCCTCTTCTGCAACGTTTGTCCACAAGCACAAATGCTGCTTTTGTTCTGTCCTGGCAGCCAGCTCTTCCCTCTGCTCCTGGGGCAGCAGGGATGGGGATGTTCCCATCTTCATTAATCAAAATTGTCGTGCCTTAGGACACTGGAATTTCAAATTGGTTCTGAGACTTCAGGTGCTGAGGTAACACAGAGTCCTCACAGAAACTCCCAGCCTATTTATAGTCCTGAACCTTCTTTAGATGCAGGCTCACTTTCCTGAACCCTTTCCCTTCCACTGCAGGATTTTTAGCAAAATATCCAAATATCTCACTAGCATGAGGACAAAAATCAAAGGAAGCTGCACCTGCTTCTACCTAAACAGTCCAATTTTCTGGATGATGATGATTTTACTGATTTAGGGGTCAAGCCTGAAGTCTTTACCAAGGGAAAAATTCCAATTTTGGTTAATTGGATTTTCTGCCTCAATAAAATCTTGACAGTTGAGCCAAAATGTACAAAACCTGTTGTTAAATGTGCTGGAAATACCTCTGGATTACTGGGAATGCAGTTCAAGGTACTATAGCTGGAGGAACTGCATACTTTCAGAAGACACTTTAAAA
Source organism: Euphonia xanthogaster (assembly GCA_034509185.1). Taxonomy (NCBI): domain Eukaryota; kingdom Metazoa; phylum Chordata; class Aves; order Passeriformes; family Fringillidae; genus Euphonia; species Euphonia xanthogaster. The sequence continues at coordinate 3,049,745 of JAYDZK010000271.1, read as the reverse complement.
GGTCTTTGCTGGAAAATAATTGTTAAATTTCTACTGAGCCTGGTAGCAGTGGGACCCACAGAACTGCCCCTCCTTAGCCCTGCACCTTCCTGAGTTTTGCCTGGCTTTTGGCAGCTGGAAAACAAGGTCCATGCATGAAGTGAGAGCACAAAGGCTGCACAGTCCCCCCTCACACCTGCCCTGCTCGTTTACCAAGAGCAGGAGCTGACCTAAATAAATTCACCCCAGAACTGTGTCAGCAGAGCTGATCTTTGAGCACCAAATTGTAATCATTTAAAAAACCCCAAACCCATCAGATTTGTGCCTTCCTGAGTTTTCTCACTTTTTCATCTCTCTCTCTTCCTATCCATGGTTCTTTCTTTTCCCATCTCTTAGTTTGTTGAGCTCCAAAAAGGCAACCATGGCTGTAGGTACCTCCCACCACGTCCCTGCAGGTGAGAGGGGACAATGGGAACAGCTGGGAATTCTGCCCTTGGGGCGTGCAGAAATGCTTGTAGGGAAGCCAGTCCTGCCGAGTGAAGGAGCACAAACCAAAATGCCTGTATTGCCATCAGGACCTGGTGTGGGAAACACCTGCATCTGCTCTTGCTGTCCCATCTCTGTCCAATGGTCACCCAAGCATGAAACAAAGCCAGAGCTGGAGAATTTTGCTCAGCAGTTCCCTCCCTCACCTCCACACCAGTGAGTGCTCCAGTGTTAAACAGCATCAGTCTCAGGCATTGCTTGGGGAGTACAAATGTTCTGGTGCACGACTTTTTAAAGCAGTGACCCACTCACAGATGATTCTTCAGGAAAGAAGTTTCTCCTTTTGACAGTAGAAAATTTTACTTGGTTAAAGGAAAAAGAAAAAAAATCTCTCAAAATTAAATCTCCAGTCTGCTGGGACACGTCAGGAATGTTCCAGATTGTGGCAACAGGGTTGGCTTGGATTTTTAAACTGCAGACAATCCTGTTTCCTCTCCCTCCACTGCAGTGCTGTCCATGCATCCAATGCTGACTGGGTAAGGGATCACACTGGTGCTGCTGCTTCTGCCTTACCCCATCATTTCTCAGAGGGCTTTTGGATCCCCAGCGTGGCTCCTGTGTGAATCTAGTTTTGTATTAAACATGACTGAAAACTGTCTGGGCTCACAGTGACTGACAACTGCCTTACTGTTGCATTTTTTTTTTGTAATAAAATTTTTAATGTAAAAAAAAAAAAAAAAAAGTGAACAGGCTTAAAATAAAAGCCACTGCCATTAGCAGTGAGAAATCCTCCACATCCAGCTGTCCTCCTATGTGGCTGCTATAAATCTGATCACACAGAGTTTTATTATCACCATTTGTGGAAACCAAGCTCCTCTGTTTCCCTTCACCATCTCACTGGGCAAGTGCAGGAGCTGCTCCCACCCCAAATTCCTGTTCAACGCTTGAACTTTGTGTCTCTGCTGGGAACACACAGCACTAAAGGGCTGCAAGAGGGGAGGGCAGATAATGCTGGGCTGAAAGCAGGGTCAGCTGTTGAGGGTCCCTTTTCAGGGGCTGGCAAATTTATTTTGTGAGGCCAGAAGGTCAAACAATCACCCTGGAATGGTTCTAGGGAGGGGAAGAGAGCACCAGAGACTTAAACAGCACAATAAACTCACCTGTGAGAAGGTCAGGCTGGCCCCTTCCATGACCTAAACCTCTGGGGTCTGTACACCTCAGCCATCCCTGGGCTTCACCCTGCAGTGCAGTGGAGCTCCTGCTTAATTCCCATCATCAGGAACCTGCCAAAGGCACAGCAGGGGCTGCTGAGAGGCCTGGATCCTTCTGCCTGTGGAACAGAGCTGTGTGCTGCCCACGGAGCTCTTGGCTTGCAGGTAGGGACTTCACCACCGTGGCAAAAAGCATCTGCCCCCCTTAAATCTTCAGAGAGGGAAAAGCTGGCGCAGGGAAGGGGTTTTGGTAACTGCAGTGGGTCAAAGGCAGGCCAGAGAACCTGCAGGGCTCCACTGTGCACATCCACAGCTCCTCACTGCTGCTGAGCCACTCCCCGAGGGAAAGCTGGAGGGCACTTGTACCCAATCCTGCATTTCTGCTGCTCTTCAGATCTTGCAGTCTGGGTGCAACCGAGATATTTGCAGCTGGACTGAAAAGCTCTCAGGAGATTGGCTCGGGGAGGGAAGGAAGGAAGGAAGGAAGGAAGGAAGGGAGGAAGGAAGGAGAGTGGCTCATCCCCGGGGCAGGGCAAAGGGGCTGCCACGTTTTGGAAAAGCAGCTAAACAGCTTTCTACTCACCAACCTTTGCTTTGGGAGCAGTGACTAAGGCAAGTTTCTGACTCCTCTTTACCCAGGCTCTGCCCTGTGCCAGCTGCTCCCTCCCCGCCCTGTTTGGCTTTCCCAATTCCAACTGATTTTGCAAACAGCCTGGGTGCTCCAGAGCCACCAGCTCCAGGCTGCATGCCCTGCTCATGCCACATTCCCTGTGGTTTGCCTCCTCTGCAGTCCTGCCAGCATTTGTTCCCTCTTTCTCTGCCTTCAGCAGCACACGGATCAGTCAGCAGGGACCGAGGGAGGACAAAGAAAGCTGTGCTCTGGAACTGCCTCCAGAACAACCCTAAAAGGCTCTACATAAAGCAGGACACCAGGCAGAGACACCAGAGGCTCTTACACATTTCCAAGCTAGTCCCCAATTGCTGGTTTGCTCTTTTTTACATTAATTTCTGCCAGGCAGCTGGCAAAGGCTGGGAGCACTGGGACTGTGAACTGGAGTGTGAGGCAGGGCAGGCACTGAACCAGCAGAGACACCAAAGGCTCCACTCACAGCAGGACAGTGTGGGACTCTTGAATCCAGTCTGCCCTGCACTGGGGCACTGACAACAAATTCCAGGGACCATTTCCACCCACGACTGACAGAGCAGTCCCCAGCATGGTCTGAACAGCAGGAGAGGCCCAGGCTCCCCAGTGCTCCTGCAGGGAAGTCCTCCCTTCCCCAGCACCCCCTCTGCCATGGGCCAGGGGTGACACAGATGTCACAAAAGGCTTACTTGAGGCAAGGACTGGACTATTCCCAAGCTGCCAACCTCCCTTTCCCAGTGTTCTCTGCATCTGGGTCTATCTCTCCAAAGGCAAAGCTGGTTTGAGGTTCCCCTGGGAGCTCCTGCACTCCTAAGTGTCCCCTCACCCAAAAGTCAGCCCTGGCAGCCTGGGCCTCAGAACAAGCAGGCAGCAGCTGCCTCTGGCTCCACACCACTGCACAGCAGAGGCACTGACCAGCTTGTTTGCTCCCTTCCCCACTTCTCTGCCTTACCTGCCTGAGAAACCAAGGCTTGGCTGTGGTTCCTCCTCCTTATCCCATGTCTGGAGCTGATCACCCAGGGCCATGTGCAGAGACACAGGCAGTGCCATGGAGCCCTGGCCCTTCAGAAGCAGCAATGCAGCAGGGCTAAACCTCCTGCAAAACAATAAAATGCCACAATTTGCATTTGTGTTTGGCATAGATTTGAAATGCCTGCAGCCCAGCTCCTCCTGAGAGGCAGTGCTGTGCTGGGGCACATCTGAAAAGCTTTCTAAGAGCAGCCAGAACCTTCCCACACCATTTCCTTTCTCTGCTCTTCACCAGTGGTTTGCTTTGTCTTTTGCTGTTGGTGTTCATTTGGTTGCTTTCTTTTCTATGAGCAACTTTGAGCCCTCCACCAGCTGGGCAGGTCCTGGCAGGCCTGTCCCACTGCAGAGCCAGGAGCTGCTGCTGCCCCACAACCCATTCCCTGGCTCAGCTCTCAGTGCCAACCCTTCCTCCTGGGTCACCTGTGCTGCAGGTTTAATTTAATTTACATTACACAGGAGCTGTAACAACCAGCCCTGTAACATCAGCCACACCAAAGGCACTACTCACCCACCACACTGGAACCGGAGCCGATGCCAGGGAATGCCCTGGGTGTGTTTGTCCCAAACTCCTCCAAGCTGCTGGATCAACCCCTCCGAGGCTCCGTGGGCCCCTGGGGTTTGCTCGGAGCAACACACCCAGCAGCCAGGCTGCGTGGAGCTCTCACCCCACCTCTCCCTGTGCCCAGGAGGCCCGGGGAAAAGGCAAGGGCTGCTCCTCAGCCTGCCCGAGCAGCAGAAAGTTTGGACAGAGAGACACTCCTGACGTCCCAGCGGGCTGGGGAGGGAGGGCAGCGTCCTGGGGGGACAGACCCCGCTCGGGGCTGAGGGAGGGGGTCCCCCCCAGCCATGGGGACCGAGCGTGTCCCAGCGGGGTTGTGCAAACTGCCAGCTCAGGGAGCCGAGCTCGCTCCGGCTCTGGGCGCTGCACTTTGCACCGCGGCTGCCGTGACCTCCCGCCGGCTGCCCGGGCAGCGTTTAAAGTCCAGGCAGAGCGGTGCCGCTGCCTCCTGCCCCAGAGCAGCTCCTCGCCGCCGCTGCTGCCCCTCTGCCCGCCCGGGGCTCGGGCTCGGCCCCGAGCATGCGGCTGCTGCTGGGGGCAGCGCTGCTGTGCCTCAGCCTGCGCCCGGGGCGCGGCTCCCCGGAGGCAGCGCCCGGCAGCCCCGGCCAGCAGGACCCCCAGGCGGGGCCGTCCTACTCCGACTGGGGCATCGACACCCTCCGGGACGGCTTTGAAACGGTGAACAGCTACTTCGACTCCTTCTTGGAGCTGCTCGGGGGGAAAAACGGAGTCTGTCAGTACCGCTGCCGATACGGTGAGTGAACCCCACTGCTGCTGGCTCCTCTCTCCTCGCCCTTTTCCCTCTTTCCCTCTCCCCTGCGGCCACGAGGGGCCTCCTCCCAGCCGGGAGCTGTCCCTGGCAGTGCTCAGGGTCACAACTTCTGTGCCAGTGCCAGCACAGCGACACCGAACCGCCTCCCCCACGAGCAGCCAGCTCGCCGAGGCACCGCCACGGGCGCACAGCACGGCAGGGGAGGATGCCAGGGCTTCCCTGCCAGGGCACACACACGAACCAGGGCACACACAGGTGCCAGGGCACACACAGGTACCAGGGCACACACAGGTGCCAGGGCACACACACATACACGGGCACACACAGGTACCAGGGCACACACAGGCACCCGGGCTGCCAGGGCACACACAGATACCAGGGCACACACAGGTGCCAGGGCACACACACGAACCAGGGCACACACAGGAACCAGGGCACACACAGGCAGCAGGGCACACACAGATACACGGGCACACACACAGGTGCCAGAGCTGCCAGGGCACACACAGGAACAAGGGCACACACAGATACCAGGGCACACACAGGCACCAGGGCACACACAGATACCAGGGCACACACACAGATACCAGGGCACACACACAGATACCAGGGCACACACAGGTGCCAGAGCTGCCAGGGCACACACAGGTGCCAGGGCACACACAGATACACGGGCACACACAGGTGCCAGGGCACACACAGATACACGGGCACACACAGGTACCCGGGCTGCCAGGGCACACACACAGGCACCTGGGCACACACAGGCACCAGGGCACACACACAGGCACCAGGGCACACACACAGGCACCAGGGCACACACACAGGCACCAGGGCACACACACAGGTGCCAGGGCCCACACACAGGCACCCGGGCTGCCAGGGCACACACACAGGCACCAGGGCACACACACAGGCACCAGGGCTGCCAGGGCACACAGGCACCCGGGCTGTCCCGCTGCCGGAGCCTGGCACAGCACAGGGAGGGGAGGCTGTGCCAGCTGCCCGGAGCCTGGC
>JAYDZK010000271.1:3006030-3020198 GCA_034509185.1 Euphonia xanthogaster | reverse complement strand
ATAAAAGGCTTGTATTTGTCACGAGAACTCAGAAATCCCTTTTGTGATTTCTCCGACGCGCGTCGTTAATAAAATACTTCCTGCCTATTTGACTCAAACCAAGTCTTTGGGCAGTTTATTCTCGCCTTTTGAGGCAAAATTCGGCATCAATGCTCACCCTTGGGAGCCCTAAAAAGCTTGAAAAGCAGACAATCCCTCAAGCAGAGCCATTCCAACTTCCTCCCTGAGGCATACCTGCCCTTTTGGCCACCATGAATCCTGAACCTGTCCCTCCCACTGATGTCAGGGCACTCTGTGGCACACCAGACTGCAGGAGGCTCTCTGAGCACACCAGGCCACACCTGGTGTATTTACAAAAGAAATCTTTGCAAAAAATAAAACCCCAGAGGGCTTGTTTAATCCATGGGCATGCCATGGCACAAGTGACTCAGCATGATGGACTCCCTGTGGGAAGCTCAGATGGAAGGTTCTCCAAGGCATGCCATGGCACAAGTGACTCAGCATGATGGACTCCCTGTGGGAAGCTCAGATGGAAGGTTCTCCAAGGATCACGCTGCCCTGGCCTCTACACTGCAGGAGCAACAGTCCATTTTTGGATGCTACCCTGGGCACTTTCCCAAGGGGCAGCAGGAGCACCTAATATCAAAGCCAGGGCCCTGCTCCCAGGCACAGGAATGCTTCTGGGAATGGCACACTTGGGAATAAACGTGCCTCTCTCCTTAACCCTGCTCTTGGGAGGGGCTGGACCACTTGAGCTGAGAGTGTGAAGTTTGAAGCATGGAAAATGTCAGCTCCAACAGCATAAATCTGTCAGGGGTGTGCACAGAGCAGGATCATGGGAGATGTTTGTGGGAAATAGAGGTAAGGAGAATTCCAGAGAGATGGAAGAGCAGGGCTAAGAAACAGAAAGAACAGAGAACTGGCTGCAGCTGCACAGGCTGCAAGCAGAGAAAGTTACAGTGGTACAGCAAGCAAGGACATTAAACTACAGCTTGAATTTTAGTCTGGCTAGGAGAGACCTTAAGACTGCAGGAAAATATGCTCAGCAAGGTAGTAGAAGGTTTTAAGCTTAATAATGAATTACTGTGTACTGCTGATAGAAAGCAGACTTTGTGTGAAGACAAGGATAATATTATTTGCAACAGATGCAATTTTTGATTTCTTTTTTTGGTTGTATTTTTTTTTCTTGTTGCCATGATTATTTTCTTGCTGAAGAAAGAAGCAGGGATGTTTCACTCAGTAAAAGTTCCTGCTCTGTTTTTTTTTTTGCCCATCAGGAAACAATCTCAGCCCAGCCTCTGCCACCCACGGGAACTGCTTTTAGTAATTGGCTAAAACAATTGTCTGTGAACCAGCAATATGCTAAAAGAAAGTTTTTAAAATGCTCTGTAACAACAAAATCTTTGGCTTCTCCTGGCTCTACATGAGCTTTTGGCATCTTTCCATTGTCTCAACCACGTATTGAGGCTGATGCTGCAACAAAAGCTCGAGGACTGTACCCCAGCACTCCTGTCCTGTTTGAGGAAACAAACTCCAAACACAATGCTGAGCAGCATCAGCTGGAAGGGAACACTGCCCTACAAATAATGTGATGCAAGGTGCACTCCAGCTGGGCCCTGTGCCTGGGGAGAAGAGCAACACCTCCAGGCTCCCACCTTTGGATGGGCTGTCATTAGCAACAAAGCTCCACTAACCCAACCTGGAAGGACAGACTAAGAGAAGAGAGCAAAAACAAGAAGAAAAGTTTTTTTCAGGCATTCTCTCGGGGGACAGAGGCTGCTGGGGAGGTTTTGTTGACCTACCCTGGCAAGTGTGGTTGTCTTCTGCCAGAACAAGTCCCCTGGGGCATTCACACTGGTAGGTGCCCTCCACTTCAAGGCAGGTGTGGCTGCAGCCCCCGTTGTTATTGTGGCAGCCTTCAATTTCTGGGAAAGAAAGGAAAATCAGCACATCCTGCAGCCCCCAACAGACCCCTGACCAGCAAACAGCCTGAACAATACAGCTCAAGGGCAACAGTTTGTCTCCCAGAAAATGAGGTGCAAACCCCCTTTTTTAATTGTACTTTTACAATTAAAGACAACAGTTTGTCTCCCAGAAAATGAGGTGCAAACCCCTTTTTTAATTGTACTTTTACAATTAAAGGCAAGTTTGTCTCTCAGAAAATGAGGTGCAAACCCCCTTTTTTAATTGCACTTTTACAATTAAAGGCACCAGTTTGTCTCCCAGAAAATGAGGTGCAAACCCCTTTTTAAACTGTACTTTTACAATTAAAGGCAACAGTTTGTCTCCCAGAAAATGAGGTGCAAACCCCCTTTTTTAATTGTACTTTTACAATTAAAGGCAACAGTTTGTCTCCCAGAAAATGAGGTGCAAACCCCTTTTTAATTGTACTTTTACAACTAAAGGCAACAGTTTGTCTCCCAGAAAATGAGGTGTAAACCCCTTTTTTAATTGTACTTTTACAATTAAAGGCAACAGTTTGTCTCCCAGAAAATGAGGTGCAAACCCCCTTTTTAAATTGTACTTTTACAATTAAAGGCAACAGTTTGTCTCCCAGAAAATGAGGTGCAGACCCCTTTTTTAATTATACTTTTACAATTAAAGGCAACAGTTTGTCTCCCAGAAAATGAGGTGCAGACCCCTTTTTAATTGTACTTTAGCATCATGATTTTTTTTTCTTTCAAACAACCTTAACTGCTTGATTGTTTTAACCCTTTGGGATGAATATGCTAGATGAGTACTACTGCTCTCAAAAAAATAACAGAACATGCCATAAGCAAATCATAAATACAAAATATTTCTCCCCAAGCCTGCCATCAGAAATCACTGTGTGGTTTTCACTGAAATGTAAAGAATGGAAATCCCACACTCAATCCTATATAATGCATGGAAAATAACAGCCCAAACTCCATATGAGTCAAGGCAATGGGTAAAGCATCATAATGTAAATTTTGAGATAAATGAAACCCTACTCAGCCTCAGCAGCTCATGTAATCAAGCTGAATCTCCTGCATTGTTCTTTTAGCAACAAGCTGTGAGGTGGCTCACACCTCACATCCCATTCTCCAGCAGCTCACAAAGCTGAGGATACATCTGCAGAAATAAAACTCACTAACAAGACTGTAAAAATCCCCAGCAGCAGTGTTAAACTGGAGAAAGGCACCATCCTTCGTGCAGAAGGGAAATTAAATGATATATCAAAGGCCCTAAAAGCCAACTTGGGGAATGGCAGAAACAAAAGAGACTCCAGACAGGCTGTTCCAGCCCTGTCAGAAGAGTGCAGCACTGGGGAATAAAACTTGCACAGCTCATTTATGTGATGCCCCAGCAGCTCAGAGCTGGATGTGGCAGGGACAGAGCCCACAGACCTTGACAAGTAACTTGAGGAGCACTCTGCACAGCAGCATTTCCCAGGAAGGTGCCCCTGCCTGGATGAGTGATGTAGCAGCAGAGCTCAGAGAGCAGATTTAGCTCCTCTGGCTAGCTGGAAAGGGAGGCACAGCTGCAGCTGTTTTTGCTGTCTGAGGCCCCACGGTGTCTGTGAACACAGACTCAGCTTTTCCACAGCTCACCACTGAAACCATCAGGCACACATCAGTTTCTGCTGGCTTTGCCTGTTTCTGCTCAGGGATGCTTGTACATTGTTAGTGACAGCACATCAGGCCCACGATTTGGTCTTTAAGCCACCAGTCTAAATTCATCAAGGGTTTTCCACCTGGCTGTGCCACCACCGTGAAGGAACTGTGGCAGCTGCACAGAGGAGCAGAGCCCACAGACACCAAAGATCCAAACGCTGCCCTAATCCCAAATTTAACTTCTGTCTGCAGATTGGCTCCCCCTCTCCTCAGTCTCTGTCCTGGGAGGCTAAAGTGATCCTCATGCTCCGGTCTAATGCCATGGCAATACCCCACGCCTCATGTGAGCTGCCAGAACCCAGTGCTGCCAAATCTGCCCCCACAAATCTCCAGAGGTTCAACTCTCCAGATATCAAATCCCAACAACTCCAGCAATGAGTTCTGCCTGGACAACCAATCTTCCAGCTCCACTGCTGCCTTTCCCCCACGGAGATAAACACAAGCAAATCCTAAATCCTAAATGGACAAGGCAGTGAGAACAAGGAGATTTCTCTCTGCTTGCTTAGAAGGATATTTTAGTACCAACCCCTCTGGCAAGCACAGAGGTGATTTCAGTGACACAATCCCAGGTGCAGAGAGCCAAGAGAGAGCCAGTGCTGCAAGGGAAGGATCTGCAGAGTTTCCAGCAGGCTGTGGCAGCTGCAGCCTCACCTGCACAGGTTCTGCCATCGCTGGCCAGCGCGCGCCCGGCCCCGCACTCGCAGCGGAAGGAATTCTTCAGGTTCACGCAGAGCTCGCTGCAGCCCCCGTTGTTCTGCTCACACTCATTTTCATCTGGGAAAAAAAAAACCAGCTCTGGAATGGAATGAATAATCCCACTACAAGTAGTAAGTCTGACAGTAGCTTTTGAATATCTTGGAAAAGCTCTGAAAACTCCTCCTAACTCTTTATTAAAGGCTGAAGTGGCTCTGTGCCTGACTGCCCTTCTTTTTTTTTTTTTTAAAGGTACTTTTTTCTCTGAGATTCTAATTCCTCAACCTGATTTAATCTCTGTGTGCAAAAAGCAAATCAAACACAGAGAAAGGAACAGACATTGCTCTTGCTGAGCCACAAAATGAACGATTTCTCTTAGGCAGGCCAGGATGCTGAGGTTATCAATTAAGGTTCACATGGGGTTTCATCACAACAGCTTAGAAGCTGGCATTTATCAGGTGTCAGAAGCTTAAAACCAAGAAAAAAGAAAAGTACTGTTTTGACAGACAGGTCAGAGATGAGCTCTCTCTGTGGTCCCACACATGCACAGAGCCCACAGCTGGCAGCTGCTGCTGGTGTCTCCTTCCACAAGCAATGTGAATTGAGTATTTTTAGCCAAAGGCTTGGCTGGTGCCTTGCTCTGGGAGGCAGGAAACACGTCCAGGAGACTCCCACAGACTCTGCTTTTCACACATGTGACAGGCTCCACGCTTTCCCTTCTAAAAATAAACCTGAAGCTGCTTAAAAACAGAAGGTGAAGAGGGAAAGGGCTACTGGCAAAGGCACGGAGATGTTGCTAGAAGGGCCTGGAGATTGTCTTGCTCAAGGGCTGGGTCCAGACATTCCCCTGAGTGCTCCTTCCGAGTTCTACAGCACACACTGATCTCTGTCCCTGCCCTTCCCCACTGGTGACAAGCAGCACTTCTGGGATGCAGGCTGGATGTCCTGAGACTGGATCAGGACAGTGCTGAGCTGATTTTAACCATGGCTTAGCAGAACATGGATCCAGGCCTTGAAGAAGTCAAAGGCAATGCATGGCAGGAAGTCTAAGACCTTATTTAACCCCTAAATAAAAATCTAACTCAGGATCAGCTGCTCTGCTCTGGGATTTAAAGCATCAAATGCACTGAGGAGAAGCACAGAGCTGCTCAGCCTTCCCAGAATGGTCTGGGCTGGAAGGGACCTTAAAGCTCATCTTGTTCCATCCCCTCCCACTGTCCCAGGTGCTCCCAGCCCTGTCCAGCCTGGCCTTGGACACTTCCAGGGATCCAGGGGCAGCTACAGCTGCTCTGCTGCTTTACTGCAGCAGCTTCAGTCCCCCTCTCTGGGGAGCTGGGAAAGGAAGCACATTCTCTGTTTAGGAAAGACAAACAGGGATTTATTTGGTTTCTCCATAAGGAGGGCACAGTTGCTCTTGGAGATGTGATTGCACAATTACTCAGCACAACAGAAAGTTATCAGAAAGATCATGGAGCCACACAAGAGAGGCTGCAGGCAGGTGAAGCAGTGTGAGCATTCCAGCTGAGGTGCTGTGCCACCTGGGAATCTCAGGAAGCAGCAGTGCAGAAATCCTGCTCATGGGGGAAGGAAAGCAGCTGCAGCACACAGAGACAGACTCAGGACTCCTGTGTGCCTCCCTGCTGCAGGAAAGCCTTTCCTCTGAGCCTGCCACACATTCACTGAGTGCTGGTGCTTGTCAAGGGCACTTGTGTGACTGCAAGGCTTGGACACAAGCAGCCAATAAATGCTTTTAATTATCTGAGAGACCTCAGCCAGCCCCTTGGCTGTTACACTGGGAGCAAGTGTAACCCTGCAGCAGGACCAGGCTGCTCCTTCCACTCACTGGAACGGCTGTGGGCCCTGCCCTGATGCTCACAGACATGAGGTGTGTGAAGAAAGAAACCACCCACGCCTGCTTTGTCAGGGGTAGCCCCTATGGAGCACGCTGACCTGCCACACAGCCTCCTGCACCAACTCTGCTTTCAGCTTCACCCCCAAATCAAGCGACAGATGAGATTCCTCCTCCCCCAAACACCCTTTCCTCCCTCCTCTCCCTGTCCATCAGTGTGGCTCTGCAGGTCACCAACAGCCACCCCTTCCCAGCCCCTTGATTTGTCCCATCACTTTCCTGACCTCTCAGTCCAGGTGCTCTCCCCCAGCACCACACACACAAGCACAGAGCTCTCCTCAGAGAAATCTCCAAAGCCCACGTTCCCCACTCTGCTCTCACCTCCCTCCTGGCCATGCTGGTCTCTGCCACCAAGTGCCATCTCCCTGCACACTTGTCCCTTGTCATGCTGCCTAAAACCACTGCAGCTGTGGTGGGACCTACAGTTCTTTGGGTCTCCTCAAGCCCCAGGCCCTGGACAATGTCCCAAAAGGGCAGGAATATGATGGAGTTTAGTGGGCAGCCCTACAGCAGCCAGCAAAACTTTTTTTGGAGGAGAGATATCCAACAGAGCGTGTGAGAGGAAATGTCTAACGCCAGACTGCACAGCACTTCCTGAGTGCCACAGTGACACCACAGAAAACTGCCCCATGATCTTGCACAGAGATTCTGCTACTGCCCTCAGCAGCTGAACCAGGCAGAAAGCAAACCCAGCCTCACAAACAGGGGGCTCCAGAATGGATGCAGTCATGGGATGTCATATCTTGGAAGCATTTACAGAATCACAGTCCTGGTTCTAGGCAGCAAAGGGGAAAACTCCTCTCAGGATATGTCATTTTTACAGTGCTTTGTAAGGCAAGGGATTGAGATGGGAGCAATGACACAAAGGGAAGAAAAGCATCAGCAAGTGGCACAGCCTTACCAAGGCACGTCTGGCCGTCGGGTCCGAGCGTCGTACCCGGGGAACACGTGCAGTCACCGGAGTCCAGGCAGGAGTCCTGGCAATCCACCACGTCACAGATGTCATAAAAATCTAGGGCACGACAAGAACAAGGTCAGCACAAAGCCCTGAGCACGCAAGGAAAGCCAGGATTTGTCCTTGCAGCTTCCCCACCCCGTGTGCAGCCCCTCAGCTACAGATCTAGCCCACGCTGACCTGCTGAAGCTGCTGAGAAACAATCGAGTTTAATTACTGCAAGGCAGAGATGCAAACTGTGACTTTGATAGCGCGCCAAGACAAGCCACGGGGAGCATCAAATCACCGAGGCCAGGTCAGGTTAGCTGCTAGAGGAACGAGGCAGCTAAAACTGCTGGAATGTGACACCACCCGGAGAAGCCAGGCAGCCTCCCGGGGACCAAGGGGGGCTCGGAGGGGCGACTTACGCCCGCAGTAGGCGTGGAAGCAGACGCTGGGCTTGCTGAGCTGGTACACGAAGTACCCCCCCGGGCAAGCCTTGACCTCGATGCTGGCGTTCCAGAGGCAGCAGCTGCCGCCGAAGCTGGCGCACGCCTGGCGCCGCACGACGCCGTCGGCCGGGCGCGGGTGGCTGCCGTTCATCCAGAGCGGGGCGTGCGTGCCGCAGTGGTTCTCGGGGATGCAGAAGGTGGGCATGGCATCCCCGGCCATGCCCGTGAAGCGGTACCACTCGCCGTCCATGGCGCTGTCGCACGCGGGCTGCCCGTGCGAGCCGTTGATGCGGTGCTCCGTGTTCCTCCAGGGCTCGTTCAGGCTGATGTAGGCGGAGCAGGGGTCCAGGGCTGGGACACACAGAGACAGACATCAACACAGCTGGTAGATATCCAACTGAGCTGGTAGATATCCAACTGAGCTGGTAGATATCCAACTGAGCTGCTGATGGATTGTTCTGGTCTCTCTGAGTGCCACCGAGGGAACCCCAGCCAGCCCTGAGAGGGTGAACAGCAGTGGGGAGGGCACCCTCCCGTGCCCTGGGGGTACAGAGAGCAGCCAGGCTGATCCCAGGGGCACAGAGAGCAGCCAGGCTGATCCCGGGGGTACAGAGAGCAGCCAGGCTGATCCCAGGGGTACAGAAGGACAGAGGGCAGCCAGGCTGATCACCTGCAGCAGAGGAGATGCTGGAACAACAGCAGAAGATGAAGGGGTCGACTCTTAGCAAGGTTTATTCTAGGGACTCTGAGGAGCACCCACACCTCAGGGGGGCTCCTGCCGAGAGCCCTGGGAGATGTGCCAAGGTCACATTTAAAGGGAGGTGGAAACCTAAAGTAGAAAACATTTTACAAACCAGTTAAGTGACCCAAGGGATGGGGAATGGGGAATGGACATCCAGGACAGCATATGGAGAAACACCTGGGGGGCTGAGCCCTGGCCAATCACTCAACGTCCTGGACCAAAACTTCTGGATGGAGGGGATGGGATGCTGAGAGACTGACAGAGAGCCAGGGTGGGGATTTGGGGATGATCTCAGCAGAGGAAAGGGATTACACAGGAGAAGGGAAGGGAACCATTTGGGAAAAATACTGGGATACAAAACCAAATCTACTACAAAGTATTACAAGGTATAAAAACACGCTACAACAATGGATAATTACAAAAGTGGGTTTTTTTCCTCCATCCCTGACTTAACAGAACCCTTGTGATCTGTTCTCACCCCTGGGGAGAAAAGGTGATGCTGGCAAACTCATTGCCTTGTGGAAAATCCTGAGAGCTTGCCTTAAAGGTCTTGGAGGAACAAGTAAATTAACAGAACTCTTAAAACATTATGCAACAGTCTGACTCGCTGTTTAGCTGATGGGGGAAAAAACAAGATAGAAGCAAATCTGAGGTGCAGGTAATGATTTTGCCCTAGGAAATACACCCTGGGATCTAGCCTAGGACAACAATCCTCTGGTCAAGACGAACTGAGCACCTGCAAGCCCCTCCTGGAGTCACTGGTAACTCTCCCAGGCTTGGAACAAAGGTCTGTGTCTCAAACAGCTTATGCAGCCTCTTTTAAACCCCCCCCTCAGCCAGTGTCAGCCTCACAGCTGAGCTGCCAAACCTTTCTAATCATTATCTTACAATCTAGAGGGTGTGAAGGTCTGAACTGAGACCTTCTGGGGAGCAACACGTTCAACCCTCTGCACAGCTGCTCCTTGCAAGCCCACAAACCCTCCTGTTTGCACAGGAGATCAGCTGCTTTTGAGTGGAGTGGAGTGAGTGTTTGTGGGGGCAAGACAGGAACACACGGACTGCCTGGCAGTGCTCAAGGAGTGTGTCCCTTCCCAGAGGCCCTTCTGAACCTTCTGCAAATAATTAAAATATGAGAGTAGCAGAGGGAGGACATAAATGAAGAATTAAAGTGTTCATTAAGTTTTCAATCTCTTTCTAATTAACCCTCATTTGGCAGCTTCCTCACTGGAAGCCCAGAGGTTCCACTCTGCCTTACATTTAATACCTGATTAAGCACAACTTATCCATGACCAGCAATTCCCCACTAAGCAAAAGGAATGCTAATACTGCCCCGAGGAAGGAAAATTGATTACCATTTCCTAAAATTAGGCTAATAAAACCAATCACTCTCACAAAATGCATCCTGGACTGCAACAGCCCCAACCTTCCACAGCACATTCCTTTTGAAGTTCTGAAGCTGTTTTGACAACAGTGTGATGGAGTTTGGGTGAGGGAGGAATGCTCTGCTCTTTCTATTAGAAACACAAATGATCCTGGTGCATTATTTTGATTTGTTTCACTGACTTTAAAGTGGGAGCTACGAGTGCTTCAGAGAACAGACTTCAGGTCACTCTTATTTAGCTGTGTCCTCTGTAAACATCTGTCCCACAGATGTGCTACCTTGTAAAAATATCTCACAAATACAACACCTCTCATGCCTTCCTCAGCCACAGATACATTTTGCTTGGTCTCAAATCCAGCATAAAAGGCAGGAGCAGCTGCCAGAGCCAGGAGTGCTGCAGGGCTGGCACGGGGAGTGTGGATCTGGGTTAAGGAGCAATCCCCATAACCCAGGAGTGCTGCAGGGCTGGCACAGGGAGCGTGGAGCTGGGTCATGGAGCAATCCCCATAACCCAGGAGCCAGGAGTGCTGCAGGGCTGGCACAGGGAGTGTGGATCTGGGTCATGGAGCAATCCCCATAACCCAGGAGCCAGGAGTGCTGCAGGGCTGGCACAGGGAGCGTGGAGCTGGGTCATGGAGCAATCTCCAGTGCCACGATTCACAGACATGCAGGGGAGCTGATTCACTGCCAGCACAACCAGCCTGGCTCTCCTGGGCAGCAGAGAGGGGAATGCAGCAGGGAATCTCTGATGGGATTCACCAGCATTCCCTCCTGAGCTCTCCTTTGCACCTCCCTCTGCTTGCCTGTCCTTGCCCACAGACAGCAGCAAATCCCATCCTCCAAAAGCTGCTTTGACTTCTCCCAAAAGGAAAAGGTGGAACAGAGCTTCCTCTGGGCTTCCCCCAGTGTCATTCCCTGGGTTTCCACAAGAGGATTTGCTGTGGCCTCAGGGTGAGTCACTGACTGAGCTGAGAAGGTTTTTGTGCTGGTAAAAGCCAAATGAGCTGAAGTGGGAATGCCCTGTCAGCTTCCCAGCTGGGCAGCACTAAAAATGCCAACAGTCTCATTAGCTCTCATGTAATTATGAAATATCCTTTGGAAGCAGACTCTGGGAATGCTCAGCTAGGGAGATTACATTGTCTCCTAAAGATCCAGGAGGTGATTTAAAGGCAGAATTCAGTGAGATGCACATGCAGCAGCTCAGAGGGAGCTGGAAGAAGGCACATCAGGGGACCTGAGGTGGCATTCCCTCACTTTTCATTCCCTTGAGAGCTTCTGGCAGGAGTGAGGGGGAAGCAAACAAGCAGAAAAAGCAGACAGAGCTCTTTGGAACACTGCACATCCTCACAGCCACCTCTGGACTGCCAGTGCTGCCCACACCAGCCTCCCTGCAGACACCAAGCACTCTTTGGCAGCTCAGTTTTTTTCATTTCAATTAATTAAATTGAGTTTTTAAGAAAAAAAAATCCACAAAAATAGAGAAGGGACTGATCAGCCTCTCCCCTCTTCTCCCCAAACAACAAGGCTGGGGGTTTGCACAAGATGGATAACTGTCTCCAGCTCAGTACTTTCCATTTTTCTTGGCTCAATTCTTCTCCTCCTCAATGCCTCTTGCGTGGCCAGAGCAATTGAGGCTGACAAGCATCAGCTACAAAGCAAAGCTCTTCCATTTGTAAGCTTGATGCTATCATCAGTTCTCTGGCTGACATGGTAGCAGCTGGACTGGGTGACAAATCAGGTGACAAACCAGGCTCCAGCAAGCACTGGTGGGTGCCCCATCCTGCAGAGATTAATCCTGGGTGTAACTGGAGGTCTCTGCTCCAGCACTAAGCAATAAAGGGAGCAGCACTACCTTATGGCACTAAATTCAGTTCAGATTTGTCAAGGAAGCAGGAGAAAAGGCAGCACAATGTCTACTCAGAGAGGAGAGTCTGTCCTCCAAAGGAGAGGAAAATCCCAGAGTGTCTTGGCAATAGAGGTTCTCCCAGTATGGGAGCCCTCACACTCTGTAACAGAAGGATCTTTCCAGCTGGAAGGAATTTCACATCACCCTCAAACAAAAGGGATATTTCTCCCACCTTCCAGTCTTTCACCTAAGAATACCAAGGCTGACCATGAACCTTAGAGATGGCAAACAGAAATAAGGCAAAGCCTCTTTACTCACCCATCGAAGACACTGGCTGGAGCTGAACAACAAAAAAAATACAGAAAAACAAGTACTGGAACATCCCAGTGAGCCAAGGATCAGCCACCACGCAAGGGACAGAGGCTTCCAAGTCCTTGCACAGGCTGTGGCTCTTGCAGCCTTCCTCTCAGTGGAGCTTCTGACTCCAGGCTTCCAGCAGAGCAAGTGTGGTTGCTCTCCTGGAAGTTTATCAGAGGAAGAAGCTGAAGGGACGTGGGCTCCAGCCCCAGCCTTGACCTCCCCAGGGCAGCTCTGGCCCTGACTGACAGCAGGGATGCACTCACTGATCAATCTTGTTTTTTTGGACTTGACCTGCTATTGTTTTCTGCCCTGACTGCCCCGCAGTGACACCTCCACTATCTTATCCAGAGGAGAATTCTAACCAGGGACACCCGGACATCCCGAAGGGATGGGAAAGGAGAACAGACGGGGGCTTGTTATCTGTGCTGCTTCCACAGGTCCCACTCCATGGCTCCCTCCAGGCAGAAAACACAGCTAAGGAGCCTTAACTGCAGGAAACAGTGGCCAAAGGAGCAGCACTGATCCTTGTGAGCACAGATTGCAGAGCAGTGCCTGGAGCAGAGCTACAATGGGACCATCAGTCAAAGGGGAAGACTGGTGTGGCACAGGGAAAGGAGCTGCTCCTAGGCTGACAGAGGCCCCTGCCACTCCTGCTCACACAGCCTGACACTGCAGCAAGATTATCAAACTAGGCAAGTAAAGACAGTTTTCTGCAGTGCTCTTACAAATCTTTCATCTTGAAGAAAGAAACCAAGCCCAACGTTATGGAGTTAAATTCTGGTGCAAAATGAGTGTCCAAGAACCTCTCCTGACCAGCTCAAAGCACACTGGGCTGAGTCACAGGTGACAGCCACAAGCTCTAGATGCAGCACACTGAAATGTGTTCTCAACCACAGCAAGCCCAGAAAGGTTCTCCCCTCTCACCCCAGCCCAAGAGCTCTCCATCAGCAGTGAGTGCAGCTGAGCCTACAGTGATCCCACAAGCAGGCAAGCGTGGGGACTCCCCCCTGCCCTTGGCACCCTGCACTTCTGCAGCAGGCTGGCCTCAGAAATGACACCAAGCTTCAAATCCCAGCAGGAAAGAAGGGGCTCCATCATCTACATGATGAATTTGCACGACACAGGGAGTTGGGTGCTTGTCTGTCT
This sequence comes from Euphonia xanthogaster, assembly GCA_034509185.1. Lineage (NCBI taxonomy): Eukaryota > Metazoa > Chordata > Aves > Passeriformes > Fringillidae > Euphonia > Euphonia xanthogaster. Next base: position 3,007,100 of record JAYDZK010000271.1, on the reverse strand, counting down.
TGCAGGGATTGTACATTACTGAAAATTCTCCATGGCTTCTCTCTGCTGGGGTGTGCTCCTGGCAGTGAAGTGCAATGTGCTGCTCTACTCCACCCCAGCACTGGAGTTTTTCTTTCAGTGGTGAATGATTCTAAGGAACAACAATCCAGGAGAAAAAAAAAAAATCCTGGAATGTGAAAAATGATGGGAATGAGAATTATTCCTTGTTAATGCTTCCTATTAAAGCACTTCCCATAATTAAATTAATTGGATTGTAACAGTATTTTGATATGAATTATTTTAGGTTTGTTTTCTGCTTTAATGGGAAATATTTTAGTTTTATTTTGTGCTGTAATAAAATGTTTTAGATTTGTTTTGTGCTTTAATAGAAATTATTTGAGGCCTTTTTTTGTGCTTTGATAGGAAATATTTAAGTTTGCATTTTGCTTTCATAGGAAATATTTTTGTTGTTCCTTAGAATCATTCACCACTGAAAGGAAAACTCCAATAAAACTCCAATAAATTATTGCTATTGCTCCCATAAGGAAAAAAAAATATAAATTCTTGTGGCTCTATTGTGCTGACAGCTGTGCAGTACCAGAAAGGCTTTTCCAACAACAGGAAAAGAGAACAGCTTCACTACACAAAGCTATCAAGGCAGATAACCCTCAAGAGGTGACTGTGTGAATTCCCAGAAGAGAAACTAAAATTGGACAGAGAATAATACAGCAAGCCACGGGAGTTTCTGTTTTGCCACTTTCATTGAGAGGCTGGTTCGTACTTATGATGCCAGGTAAATAAACTGCCAAGCCTGCATGGAATGCTGTGTGTGTGTCACAGGTGTGCACAGGTCACAGGTGTGTACAGGTCACAGGTGTGAACAGGTCACAGGTGTGCACAGGTCATAGGTGTGCACAGGTCACAGGTGTGCACAGGTCACAGGTGTGTACAGGTCACAGGTGTGTGTGTCACAGGTGTGAACAGGTCACAGGTGTGTACAGGTCACAGGTGTGCACAGGTCACAGGTGTGTGTGTCACAGGTGTGAACAGGTCACAGGTGTGTACAGGTCACAGGTGTGCACAGGTCACAG
>JAYDZK010000271.1:2896949-2907311 GCA_034509185.1 Euphonia xanthogaster | reverse complement strand
TGCCCAGAGCAGCTGGGGCTGCCCCTGGATCCCTGGCAGTGCCCAAGGCCAGGCTGGGCAGGGCTTGGAGCACCTGGCACAGTGAGAGCTGTCCCTGCTGACCCCCTCCAGGTGAAAACACTGCTAATTGTCATTTAGCTTAATCATCATTAAGCTGGGCAGGGTCAGGGCTAGCCCTGGGTGCAATCACTAAGGGACATCTCCACCAGAGCCTCACAGCAGCCTCTCACTGCTCCTCGGGGGGGTGGGAGTGCTTTGCCACCTCAGGGTGGTCCCCAAAACTCCCAGGGGAGGCTGAGGATCTCCTTTGGTGCTTGCCAGAGCACATTTGCAGTCTCTCTGAGCACTAAGTGGCTCTGTCTGAGTGTGGGGCTGAGCCCTGGCTCCTCCCAGCCCGGGCAGAGGGTGAGCAGCCCCCGCGGGCCCGGGCTGCCCCTCAGTTGCTCTGGGAACAGATGTGTTTTCCACACCTTCAATATCCTGCTCTGTAAAACCAAGGGATCAAGAAGTTGCTCTGAGTTCTGGGTCTTTCCCAGCCTTCCAGCTGTCCCAGGTTTTGGATGTTTGCCACCTTCTGGGATTTTAATGGATGAAAATGTATTTTCAGCCTGGACTGGGGCTGGCACTGCTCTGTTGTGCTCAGCAAAGCATTCAAGGCACTCAGACCTGCCAGGTGAGAGCCGTGCTCTGCATTTCCCTCTTGCCAGAAGGTCTGAAAGGGCTCCAGAAAAACTCCCCCAAGTTTGCCAATGCCTCATGATACAAACCCTGGCTTAGAGCTGGGATGGGGAGGCCCTGAGGCTGCAGGATCTGTGCTGTCACCAGGCAGGACGCTCCAGGTGGGACTGCTGGGAGCCTGGTGACCACAGGAGATGTCAGGACCCACAGGAGATGTCAGGACCCACAGGAGATGATGTCAGGACGTGTCTCCTCCAGCATGATCTGGGTGATTTGGGAATCACTGAGAGCCCCCAGGCACAGTGCTGTTGGGAAAGCTCCCTCCCCCTCACTTTGGGCAAAATGAAGTGAAAAAGCAACTTGCCCAATTGTCACAGACACATTTTATGAAAAATCATTTTGCTAGGATTTTTCTCCTGAGAAGCTGAGAGGCCTCAGAAAAGAAATGTAATCAATGATGATCTGCTGCTGTGGAATGCAGCAGGTGCCTCTTTGATTGGTCTCATGTGGTTGTTTTTAATTAATGGCCAATCCCAGTCCAGCTGTCTTGGACTCTCTGGTCAGTCACAAGATTTTATCATCATTCCATTTCTTTCCTTTCCTTGCCAGCCTTCTGATGAAATCCTTTCTTCTATTCTTTTAGTATAGTTTGAATATATAATTTTCTTTTAATATAATGTATATCATAAAACAATAAATCAGCCTTCTGAAACACGGAGTCAAGATTCTCATCTCTTCCCTTGTTGGGGTTGCCTGCAAATTCCACACCCAACCCTTAGCAGTCCCTTCATGTGTTCCTGCAGGAGCAGGGGGGTCTGGGCAGCACCCTGGGCTCGGAGCAGCTCCTGCTGCTCCTGCTGCTCTCAGGGACGAGCTCCTCTGCTCAGACACAGCCCCCACTGGGGGCCCAAGTGTCAATCACAGAACTATGGAATGGTTTGGGTGGGAAAGGACCTTAAAGGTCACCCAGTGCCACCCCTGCCATGGCAGGGACACCTCCCACTGTCCCAGCTGCTCCAAACCCCCCATCCAGCCTGGCCTTGGGCACTGCCAGGGATCCAGGGGCAGCCCCAGCTGCTCTGGGCACCCTGGGCCAGGGCCTGCCCACCCTCCCAGGAACAATTCCTTCCCAGTATCCCATCCAGCCCTGCCCTGTGGGTAGCTGTTCTCCCTTGTCCTTTTGCTCCATGTCCTTGTCCAAAATCATTCTCCATCTCTTTTGTTGGTACTGAGAGGCTGAGGATGAATATTTATCTTTAGGGTGATGCATTTGACACTTCAAGCAAAAAATACTCAGACTCATAGCAGAAAGACACTAGAGCCTGAGGCACTTTGTCTCCCTAAGCACACACCATCCGAAGCCTGTGGCAGCCTCACCTCTTAGTTTTAGATTTAAGATGCTTTAAAAGAGGAAAACCAGACTGTTAGATCACGAATTGTTTTACTGTGGCTTCTGTGCACTTACCTGAAAAGTCCTTGGGTAGTAAATTCTGGGTTGTGTTTGTCTGCTGCCCTGTCTGTGGGTACAGTTTCTTGTTTATCCCCAGAGACACTTGCCATGGAGTTTGCTTCTGTGCATTCTGCATTTAACCTCTCTTGAGAGCAGCTTTTAATTGTGGTCCCACCATGTGAAGAGCTCCTTGTCTGTGGCTGTGGGGCAGGACAAGGAAGAACCAAATCACTGGTGGTTGTATCTTGGAATTTTGTTCTGAGGCTAGCACAAGGTTTGGGTTGGGGATTTTTTTCTGTGTCTCCAAGGTCTTTCAAGCTAAAATTCCGAGTTGGTTCTTGTCACCATGATATTTTCTGAAAAATCCCTTCACCAGGATTTCTTCTCCTGGGAAGCTGAGAGGCCTCAGAAAAGAATGAAAATAATAATTATCCGATTGTTTGGGAATGTAGTCTAGAAATCATTTACCAACAGGTGCATCTTTGATTTGTTCCCTGTGAATTGTTTTTAATTAATGACCAATCACTATCAGCTGTTTTGGACTCTGAGGAGTCAGTCACGAGCTTTCATTGTCATTCTTGTTTAGCCTTCTGATGTATCCTTTCTCTTTCTTTAGTATAGTTTATCATTTCTTTTAATATAGTATCATAAAATAAGAAATCAACATTCTGAGAACATAAAGTCAAATTCTCATCTCTCACCTCATCCTGAAGACCTCACAACACCACAGTTTCTCTTACTTTAGCTCTGTGACGTGGAATCTGAGATCCTCATGTAGACAACAAGAAAGAAGGTCATGGTTTGAGACAAGAAAAGTTGCAGCTGACCTGTGCTTGAAACATGAGCCCAGGGAATGTGTGTGGCTGCAGAACTCACGGCCTGTCTGTGCTGCAGACACACACCAGCCCCAGTGTCTCTATGGACCAGCTGTGTTCTGTACCACCACTTGAGTCTCTGTGTTTTCGTTGGTCTGGTGCAAACTCCCCACCTCTGGCATTTTTGCTTCAGGAGCTGGAAGAGCAGTGGGGTTTTGGTCACAAAAACCTCAGTTGTGACACAGCCAGGTACCTAAGGTGTGCTGCCTGCCCGCCTTGGCTGGAGCCAAGTGTTTGCTGCTGGCTTTTTCCTGCTGGGCCTGAGCCCTCAGGCTGTGTTCTAAAAGCACAAGGCACCAGCCTGGCTTACCCATCTTCTTTTCTCCTCTTTGAAGCTCAAGCTAATCCAACAGTGTGTTGCTAGAAAATCAGCTGCAGCTATTCAGACCTGCTTTTCCTTTTTGTGGGGAAAGCAATGCTGCCCTCTTCTCCTGATTTCCCAAATGATCTCCATCTGGTAAATGAAACACAGAATTTTTTGTTTGTTTCAGTAAGTTTTTAATTTAAAATTTCTTTTTATAGGAAAGAAAGCCACCAAAGCATGACTCTTTGGCCAGGAAGAAACATTTTCTTGAAGATGTGGCTGTAGATGATGTTTAAAAGGCAACTTCAGCCAAGGAGAAATTACCACATTGTGATATTCAGGTTCTTGAGGGGGTTCACAAATCTTTTTCCTCCTTGAGATCACAGAGCAGTTCAGACTCCACCATATCAAATTCTGAGACAATCCACTGTCTGTCACCCTTCAAAAAACCTTTGTCTCTTTCTGGAGCTGGAATTGTATCTGCAGGTAACTCAAACCTGCCACCTTGTCAGCCTAGGGAGGCTTTTGCTTTGTTCTAAATTTTCCTCTTCCAGAATTAATTTTTCATGTTTATCCATTAGGAGTTAGCACTGGTTTTCTTAGAGCCCAGTGGGCCATAAACATTTCTCGAATGTGACTGCTCTGAGATACTTTTTGTTTCTTGTGAGGTACATGCAGGTGGATTGCTGTTGGATGGAGCTTCAAGGAGAGTCTCTCCATTCCGTGGAAAAGTTAGGAATTCTCAGGGAAATCATGCCCTGTGGCCACAGATTGTAAGGCAAGTTAAATGAGTCAGGCCATTAAGCAGATGCATTCCTGCTGGCTGTAACTTTTAATAGGAAAAGACAGACATGTTATGTTTTCTACCCTTCTGCCAACAGTTCTTTGATGATCCTTTGCTCCTCGAGTCAGTGTGGAAATACCTGTGCTCTGGTGCACCTGCTGCAGTGGCTGGTTTGCAAAGGCAGCCTGATTATTTGAGAATAGCAACTGGAAAAAGAAAATTTCACACTTCTGAGCAGGGTAGAAGTAGCTTGTGAAGCAGGATTGTTATCCTCAATAAGGGGTGAGAAGATTTTTGGTTGGTTTTTATTTTTACAGCTCTTCTAAATTACCTCTGACATCTCTGGAGGTGTTTTTAGGGAGCTTTTCATGGCTGGGGTTAACTGTAATGTTTTCTAGGTAGAAAAGCTCCAGGAATGTGCTGCGTTTTGAGTGGGGGAAGGGAAGCTTGAACCAGGAAAAAGCAGGATTTGGCATTTGTTTCTGTGCAAGTTTATAGCTGCCTCCTGGAAACCTGCAGTGCATTGCTGGGGTCTGACAGTCTGAAGTAGCAAGGAAATAGTGCAGCCTTGCTGGAGGTGCTGTTTTCAGTGCTGCTGCAACAGATGGGCCCAGTTTACTCTGTTTGGATACAAATGAAAAATGAGTGTCTCTCCAAAGCTATGCTTCGTGGTGGCTGCATTCATCCACTCACATCCTCTGGCCACTCAGCTCACAGGTGAAATTGGGGTTGCTGTTGAGTTTGCAAAGTTTCTTCTGCCAGTTTAGTGGCACCAAAGTCTTTCCCCAGGATGTAAACACTCCTGTCTCCCCTTCAAGGGAAGCCCAAGCCAGCTACTGTCCTACATCCTTATAAACAATCCAGTTGCAATTTCTAAAAATGCTTTTTTAAAGCTAAATCTAAAAGCTTGTGTGTTTGCAATGCATCTTCTTCTCTTCTTAGCCCTGAAAATCAGTACAATTATTTGGCAGAATAAAGCAGCTCATGAGGGGAGGGGTGTCACTGATCATCCCTGAGCCATGGCTGGGTGTAGTCACAGAGCTGTGGAGTTGGGGATTGGTCATTTCCAGAGCTGAGGATTTTAGGAAGAGGTAGAACTTTACTGCAGTGACAGTTGAAAAGAAATTGCTGGGCTGTGGCTGAGGTTTCTGCATTGATTGATACTTGGTAGACTCCACATCAATTTGAATCGTGCTCTGAAACAAATGTGGTTCCTCTCCAGCAAAATTAATGTGATCAAATATTGCCCCAATCTCCTACCTGAGGACAAATTACTTTTGCTGCTGGATTTCATTTTCCCAAAACTGATTTATGTGTCTTGGTAGACTAATAACTTCAGTAAGGTGTGAAATCCTTTATCTCAAAATTGTGCTCAGTAAGCTGAAAATTTGGAGGGGAAAAGAGCAGGAGCTGTTGGGTCTGTCTTGGAAATGGGGGAAGGAGGGGATCCAGGTGTTTCCTTAGCTGGAGTGCACCTCCTGGCACCCTTCCAGGAGTTATTCTTATACAAATTTCATGGAATAACAGAATGGTTCCCATTGGGAAGGACCTTGAAGCCCATCCAGTGCCACCCCTGCCATGGGCAGGGTCACCTTCCCCTGTCCCAGGCGGCTCCAAGCCCCATCCAGCCTGGCCTTGGGCACTGCCAGGGATCCCGGGGCAGCCTGAGCTTCTCTGGGACTGATTTTGGTGGAGGCAGGTTGAAGCTGTGAGGTTTTCTTTCCTGCTGGTTTATGAATCTCAGTCTTCATGGTGCAGCTTCTCTCCTGATTGCTTCACCCTTTCCCTTGCATATTGACTTATCCTTTCCATTGGATTTGTTGTGCTTTTTTCCTCATTTTAATTTTTCCTTCCCCTCTTCCCAATCCTTTCAAGAAGATGGAGACAGGAGAGCTGGGAGCTGTTACCCTCCCTCCTCTGCTGTTGGCTCTGGCTTCAGTGAGCAGGGCTGAGGGATAATGGACAGTCAGGGGCTGAGATGGGAACAGGTGAGGAATTTTCCTACAGCATCTGTTGGCTCAGGATGTCTTGATGTGCTCTGGCAACGTCAAACTTGGCTTTTTAATAAACACACAGCTCCAGAAAGCTCTTTGAGTTCTTAGTGACTCCATCTCAGCCAGTCTCTGCAGGAGTTTTCATGCCTAAATAGTGCCTCCTAAATACATTTTTTTTCCAGAAGATCTCCCTGCATTTTCATAGATCTCCCTTTAAATTTACAATTGACATTCTGCACTAATTCATGGGCTTACCATGTCCTAGTAAAATTGTTCAAATAAGTGCCTGTGACCCCTTCTCTGATGAAAAATTAAATACCCACTGGCTTATAGAATTACTGTTCTCCCTCTCACATGCTTGTGCTGCCAAGGCCAGCTTTGACATCAAGATGCTGCTTCAAGTGTTTTATCTGCTCTGGATCCCCAGAAGATCTGCAGCAAGTTCAGTGCTGGGGGGTGCCCAAGTGTGGGAGGTCCCTTTTCCCCAGGCTGAGCTGCTTAGTGCTTTCAGTCTTGGAATCATGAGCTAATTAGGGGGCTGGAAAAACAGGAGCAATTCTTTTTGTTCTCTCCTTCTGGTATCAGAAGGATGCAAGAATTGGGGTCTTCCAATTCTTATCTGCATTGGAAAAATCTAGGGCTTGGAAAGGCCAGGGGTGGACAGCTTGGCTCAATTTCCTGGGACAGCAGATTGGCAGACAGAGGGTCATTGTTTGGGGAAATCAAATACCCACACCTAGCCAGAACTGATGTAACTGTGGAAAGAATGCTGCATTTCTTCCTTTCACCTGACCTGGATGGTCTCAGTTTGAATGAACCCTGTTTTGGGTTGGAAGTGGAGTCTCTGTGTTGACTCTTCTGCTTAAAAGAATTGTGGCATAAATAAAAGGAGATTGGTCATTCTGTTCTGGGAAAAAAGCCCCAGCTGTTTCATTTGTCCAAGGATATTGATTCAACCTCTGAAAATAACTACAGAGCTGTTCTGAGCAAGAATTTGAGGTAAGCTTGGCTTATCTCTTGGAAGCATAAATGCACTTTACAGATTTCCTTGTAGCTGTAGTGCTAGAGCATCATGATAAATCCAAAGTAATAACAATAAGCAAACATAAAATGTGGGTTGTTTTTTTTCCCCCTCTGGGCTGCTTTGTTATATCCTATAAAGAAAATTTATTATAGTAAATAATTGAGGAATTGGGATTGTTTCTTATTGTAAGCTGTAATCACATCAGTTGATGGGAGTTTTATACTTGATCTCAGTTTTATTCCTTGCCCTACTGCAGACTGTGGTGTTGGTGTTTTTATGTTCCTGCACAGGACAAGAAGCTTATTTTTAATCTTTCAAAAAGTGAACATCAGCTTTCTCAAGTGATCTTGACTTCAGTGCCTGGAGTTTTTAACCAAATATACCAAATATCATGGCACTTTTGATTTAAAAAAAGAAAATTGTGAGAGATTGTAGAAGTTCCAGATGGAAAATTCAGCTTCCAGAGGGATTTTTTAATTGCTCTGAGATAAGGATGCTCTTTATTTTGGGGTGATTGTGAGAACTGGCTGCTTTCAGCTCTCTCAGGCAGTTGCTACCAAATGAACACTCTGGGTAAACATCCCAGCAGGATCAAGGATGGAGCTTGCTTGGACAAGGCAGATAATTTAGTGTTTCTTAAGGCTCAAGCAGAGTAAACATTTATGCAGTACTAAAGCCAACAATCAGAAATATTGTAAAAAATCTCTTCAAGCTCCCAAGTAAACGCTGTGGGGCTTAATTTTCATTTTGGTTGATTAAATGATATGGCAATATTTCCCTTATCCAATACATGTTAGGAATATAAAGCTGTAATTAGGATGGGGAACCCTAGAAAAGGCAGGGATAGCTTCTTGGGGAAAGGAACACATGCAGATTTTCCTCTGCATGGAACAGAAATTCATCCCTGGAGACCACATGGGAACATCAGGTTTGTGTAGAGTGGAAATAATTTTAAATTTGAAATTAGAGTTGTTTTTCATAAGCATCTCATTGTTGTTCAGAGCTGGAGAGGATTGGAGGATCAGTGCTGTTAGCTGCCTGCATTCTGTTAACATTTGAATTTTAAACCTGTTTATTTGAAAAGGAATAAACAAAGCCATAATGCCAATTTTAATAGGAGCACAGATGAATATCACAGTGAATCCATCCAAACAGCATCCATTTGAGCCCTGGAATTTGTGGTGTTTGCCCATAAGCCAGGATGGGGATGGAAGAGCAGCTTGTGGCTTTGCCACCTCCACCATCTCTTGTGCTCTTGTGCTAAGACAAAAGTCTTAATCTGCTAGGAAAGAACCCACTGTTAAGAGATTTGTTAACAATTTTTATTGCTTTTTTGCTGTGCCATGAAGTCCTCAGGACCTTCTCCACCACCTCTTGGCTTTAAAAGATACTGAGCTCCAGCCCTCAGAATTATCTGCTGAATATTTGCTGTGTCTTCCTTCCCTCCTCCTCTGTTCCCATCCCAAATTCTGCATCCCTCTGTTGTGGAACCCTGACCTGCAGCAAGTGGCACTGATATATCCAGCTCTGCAGTGGGAATGGCTGAACACACCACACACCTGAGAGGTGTTTGCACAGGCAGGTCCCAGGATCCTCATTTTTGGAAGAGAATGGTGTGGTGGCATCCTGTGTTGCAGAAGCAAATAGTGAACAAGAGTTGTGGCTTTATTTTTGTATTCTGTGGTTATTTGCTGCTTAAGAATATGTGAGTAGAATGGCAAGAATGGGGAATAAAAGGAAAAATTAGGCTGCTGCTCCTCTGCTCTGTGGTTTTTTTTTTTTTGGGAATTCCTTTACCATTCTGTTCCCAATTTTAAGGATGACCTTGCGAATGAAAAAATTGCATTTGCCTCAGAACTGAAACCTTTATTTCATAAAAACACGCAGCAAATTTTCTTTTAGAAGGCAGCATTTACCCTGTGCCTTCAATCCTGTGAGCCACCCAAATTGCTTTGCCTCCTGCAGCTGGCGTGTGATGAGGTGGTGTTGCTGTGGCTCCTTTTTCTCTGTTGTAATTATGTTTAGATTTGTAGCTCTGCTTTCCCATTTGTCTCTGTTCTGTTGGACATGTAATGGGCTATGGATTGTCTTTTATAAGTTTTGACACTTTGTAACTTGCCCTGTATTTACAGTTGCATATAAATGTTTTGCTCCAGGCTAGCTAAAAAAAGATATTTTAGAACAGTAGCAATTTCTTAGGAAAATTTAAATGCCTGGGTTGGGGTTTGTTTGATAGATTTGCTTGTTATTTGGCTAAATTTGCCTTTTAAAATCCAGCTGTGACTTTGCTTCTGGCCAAATGTCTCTTACCTGCTGTGGTTGCTTATCAGGTCTACTGCCATCTTCCATGCCTTGGAAATTGAGAGATGGACTGAAAATATTTCATGGAATGGTTTGGGTTGGTAGGGACCTTGAAGATCATCCAGTTCCAGCCCCTTGCAGGGCAGGGCCACTTTCATTAAACCAGGTTACTCCAGGACCATCCAGCCTGGCCTTGAACATTTGCAGGGATGGGGAGCCCACAGTCTCACAGTCGAGGTGAGATTCCCTCTTGATGAGGGCTGTGGGGCAAGGCTGAGGGGTCGGAGTAGCTCTGATGAGCAGCTGGATGTGACAGCCGGGTGTGTGCCGATACCAACGCTCCCAGGTATTCAACCTGTTTGTCAGGCAGGCTGTGTGCCTCTTTCAGAACAGGTAACACACACCCGTGAGTTCTTCTGTGCAGCTTCCCCTGCTTTGGGACAGGCAGCCCTTCAAGCTCTGTTGTTGTTGTGCTAACGCAGCGCTCTCGCTCTCCTCCCGCAGGATGTTCCGGCTGCGCTTCCTGCCCGTGGCCGCGGGGCTGGCGGCGGCGGCGCGGCGCTCCCACGGGACAGCCCCGCGGCATTCCCACGGGACAGCCCCGCGGCATTCCCACGGGACAGCCCCGCGGCATTCCCACGGGACAGCCCCGCAGCATTCCCACGGGACAGCCCCGCAGCCCAGCACCCGGCCTCGGCTCCTGCTGGCGGCTTTCCTCGGGACCTCTGCGGCCACAGCGGGCGCCAGATTCCTCTGGCAGAGGTAATACATGGATTTCTAATTTCTTTCCTGCCCCTGGTAAGTACCTGTGATGCTCCTGCTTGTCCTGCTGCTGCTGCATGGAAGGAAGGCTGGAGAGGGGCTGGGAGCACAGACCCTGTGAGGAACCCCTGAGGGAGCTGGGGGTGCTCAGCCTGGAGAAAAGGAGACCCAGGGGTGCCCCCATCACTCT
>JAYDZK010000271.1:2876500-2896849 GCA_034509185.1 Euphonia xanthogaster | reverse complement strand
AGAAAAGGAGACCCAGGGGTGCCCCCATCACTCTGCAGCTCCTGAAAGGTGCCTGTGCTCAGCTGGGGCTGGGCTCTGTCTCCAGAACCAGAGCACACAGCCTCAAGCTGCACCAAGGGAAATACAGGCTGGATAGCAGGGAAAAGGTTTTTACAGAAAGAATGATAAAGTTCTGGAATGTTCTGCCCAGGGAGGTGGTGGAGTCACCATTCCTGGATGTGTTTAAAAACAGACTGGATGTGGCACTGGGTGCCAGGGTTTAGCTGAGGTGTTGGGGCTGGGTTGAACTCATGGTGATGGTCGTGATCTTGGAGGTCTCTTGCAACCTGGTGATTCTGTGAATGGCTGGGGGTGATTCCCTGAGGGATTCTGTGAATGGCTGGGGGTGATTCCCTGAGTGATCCTGTGGATGGCTGGGGGTGATTCCCTGAGTGATCCTGTGGATGGCTGGGGGTGATTCCCTGAGGGATCCTGTGAAAGGCTGGGGGTGATTCCCTGAGTGATCCTGTGAATGGCTGGGGGTGATTCCTTGAGGGATCCTGTGAATGGCTGGGGGTGATTCCTTGAGGGATCCTGTGGATGGCTGGGGGTGATTCCTTGAGGGATTCTGTGAAAGCCTGGGGTGATTCCTTGAGGGATTCTGTGAAAGGCTGGGGTGATTCCCCGAGGAGCTGCTTTGCTGCTGGCCCTGCTCAGGGATGCAGCAGAGCTTGGGGTGAGGCGTTGCCTCACACGGGCTCTTTGATGTGGTTTCCTGCCTCCTTTCCTCGCTGCCTGGTGGTTTGTCGAGGTGTGAAGAGAGAAACCTTCACTTTCACAACTTCTCTTTGAAACAGCACATCTGGGCAGGGTTTGCTCCTCTCTTTTCTTGTGTGGTCTGCTGGCTGCTTGATGTGTAAAATGCAGCAGAGAAGCAGAAGGGGACAGTCTGTTCCTGGGTGGGAAGGTAGCAGCACACAGGGTTTATGTGCATTTTCAGGGTCAGAGCCTTAGGGACACCTCATGGGTTCTGAGGCTCAAAGCTCTTTCCTGTAACTGAGGTCAAAGGGGGTGTTTGGGCTTTCCTGAGGTGACTCTCACTGAACCCCAGGGCTGTGCCATGGCTGAAGTAAAACAGGGACTCCCTTCTCTTCCATCAGCGTGGCACCAGCAGTGTCACTCAAGCACGTGACTGCAATTAGAGTCTAAAAATAAAGTATTTAAAGTATTTGCTGAAAGCCTGTGTTCTTTTCGTTCTGATACTCAGGTGATTTGTTGCTGGCTTCCTGCTCACCTGTGGCTAAAAGGCTTTAGTTTTAATGCAGTGGGAGAAAGGTGATGGGAATTGTTCTGGCTGTTCCTTAGAGCTGTCAAAGCTGGCTCTCTGCTAAGAGGAGCTGCTTAGTGGAGGAAGAACACTGTGATCCAGCACAGTGTCACTTTGTGCTGCATTTTGGTCATGATCTGCACTGATGCAGTCAGTGCCTCTGAGGGAATGGCCAGGATAACTCCCCTTTTCCAGCAGGGAAGAGAGAGTGGGGTTTTTCCACTTCAAACCTGATCCTCAACATGATCAGGAAGTCAGTAGGACATCGTGTCCTATGGAAAGCTGTCCCAGAGCCGTGGAGTTAACACCTCACTTCTGTAGCAGGTTCCTCTGCTTTTCAAACCAGCTGCATTTTCAGTGCTGCTGTTGCTTTTATCAGGAGGATGGTGCTGGTGCTGTGTGGAGTGCTGGGTCAGGGAGGGATTTTTGGCTCCTGGAGTACTCTGCTGTTCCTTGGAGGCCCTTGGGCACCTTCCTCAGCAGAGAGCACTGATAGAAATCAGTCAGTGAGACACAGCTCTCATCAATCTAGAAAGGCTGACTTGCTGTTATTACTTGTTTTGCCTTTCCTTGCTCTGTCTCCTTCATCTTTTATAAATTTATAAAGCACTAAATAGAATTGTACAGACTTTCAAGTATTCCTTTTCTATCTGAGCCATGAAATAAATCCTCAGTGTCAGCAACTGTAAAAGAAAAGTGCACCCAAGCTTACAATATTAATTTAATTACTTGGCATAAAGCTGCTGAATAAAACAAGGAACAAAACTGATATGTTTGATGTAGAAAATTTTTCACACTGACATCTGTGGAAGTTTTAAATGGACTTTCAAGTGGGCATTTTAGCCTTGTTTAAAGAAATAAGGGATGAAGTGTAAATTTCCTTTGTCTTTTTGAAAATGGATATTAGGTGATCAGTAGAGTTTAAGTATGAGAGTAGGTGAGTACAGAATGTTTGTAATGACATCCTCAGTTACTCAGGCAGGTGTGTCCTGAGTCAGTACAGGAAGTAGCAGTAAGTATAACTAATTAGTACTAAGAGATAAATATGTAAATATTTCTTTACAGTTAAGGCATTAAAGATGTACCAGGCCAGATCAAGAAGCAGTTGGAAAATTTAAGTTTCTTGGGCTAGATAAGTAGAAGATGATGGTGGTGGTGTGAAGAAAGACAGGAATTCTCAGGTACAGCCTGAAACCAGTGGATTTCAGGTGGATTCTGCAGGGTGTGCTCTGAGCAGCAGCAGAAGCCAGTGCTGGGGTCAGGAAGCTCACTCCAGGTAGAGAAGAAATCAAGGAGTGAAAAGATATGTATGGAAAAATCCTCTGGTTGTATGATGCAAGGCAGATTTAATTGTGTCTTCCTAAGGTGGGAGGTGGGTTGGTGGGATCTTTGTTTGGTCCACTGCAAGTAAATGTTGGTCTTGTTGCCTTCCCTGCCCTCTGTGAAGTCCTGCTGCCTGCTCTTGGGGAATGAATCTCCTCTGAAGTATTACACAACAGGAGGAGCTCATGCTGCTCTGTTTTCCTGTGGCAAGGAATACTTGAGCAGTGCAAATAGCTGAGCTTAGAAGACTAATGAAGTTTACCCTTTCTCAGCAATAACTTAAACTCTGAGGATTTCCAGCTGGCAAGAGAAGCAATTAAGTATCTGGGCATTGGCATAATGAACTGAATTAATTGAAATTAATCTTGGTGCAGTCATTGGCTATTCTAAATGGGGCACTAATATATGAGAAATACTAAATCTCACCGTTTGTGGCAAGCTTAATGTTTGTAAAAAATATTCTGTTACTGATCCTGGTGTAAAACTTGTACTTTCTAGTTCCTGGTACCCATTTGGAGCATTAGGAAGTGGCTGCAGATCTGTTCTTCGTGTCACAGCCCTTCTTGGCTGAACCTGTGGGCCTCTGAAAGCCCTTAAATTGGCATTTTAGTGCTGAAGCTTGTTAGTCAGTCTAACATTGAGTGAAGTCAGGGGGCAAAGGTACCTTTGGGGGCACAGAGTGACCTCTGTAAGCAGAGCCTTACCAGTGCTCTTCCTGACAGACTGAAAATACTTAGTTCATGATCCTTTTCTTATCCTTCTCTGAATAAATTAGTGGTAAGAATAAGGGTCAGACACCTGTGTTGCTCTGGAAATTGCTGCCTCAGACATGGACCTTGTTGGAGCCAGTCCAGAGGAGGCCAAGGAGCTGCTCCCAGGGCTGGAGCCCCCCTGCTCTGGAGGGGCTGGGAAAGCTGGGGGTGCTCACCTGGAGAGGAGAAGGGTTGGGGTGGGGAACTTGGAGCCTTTTCCAGTGCCTAACAGGGCTCCAGGAGAGCTGGAGAGGGACTGGGGACAAGGGCCTGGAGTGACAGGACAAGGGGGAATGGCTTCCCACTGCCAGAGGGCAGGGTTAGTTCAGATGTTGGGAAAGAATTGTTCTCTGTGAGGGTGGGCAGAGAAGCTGTGGCTGCCTGGATGTGTTCAAGGCCAGGCTGGACAGGGCTTGGAGCAACCTGGGCTAGTGGGAGGTGTCCCTGCCCTTGGCAGGGGGTGGCACTGGAGGGGCTTTAAGGTTCCTTCCAAATCAAACTGGTTTGGGATTCTATAACTCTGTTCAAGAGTGCACTGATTTTTTGCAGCAGTGTCCTGGGGGCTTTAGAGTAATTTGCTTAGGATACATTTTTAATGGGAGGATTGCTGGAAATATCTTATGCCAGCTGAAACAGAGACTTCAAAAATCTCTCTTGTATTAAAACAAAGGAAACCACATAAATCATAGTCAAGAGGGAAGAAACCTGTTTTATAGCTATAGATGTGTCAGGTACAACTTAATCTAATGTATGGGAGAAAAGATGAAAAATTGGAGGTATTATTCATGTGAGTTTATTTTTAGAGCCCTCATGTGCTTACATGCTGTGGGGATGGAATGAGCTGATCTTTAAGGTCCCTTCCACCACAAACCATTTTGTGATTTTGTGCTTTTTTTTAATTCTTTGTGAGAGGTGACACACTCAAGAGACTCTCCTTGGGATTGCTTGCTGAGGGCTTTTTCCTAAGACTTCAAGACACATTGGTCTGAGAGTGGTGTCTTGAAAGAACCCTGTGTTCTCTCCAGTGGCTTTTGGCTGGATGCTGAGGATTTTTCTCCGTGGACTTTGGGGAAGGAAGGAAAGGATCAGATCCTGGGGGCACAGCCCTGTACCCCACTTTGTTTGGAAATGAAAGCAGCATCTCCTGGATTAAGAAATACCAGATTTATGCTCACAAGGCTATTGGGGTGATGTTGTCAGGACACCACAGCATTAGGGTGACTGCCTTTGTGAAGTTCTTGCCACACGTTCATTGTGCCAATTCATGTTGGTGTTGAGTACGTGAGAGATGAGGAGGGAAGCAAAGTAGTGAAGAGCCCTGTGAGTGTGGCAACACCCTGACAAATTGAGTTGTGGCTCTTCATTGGTTCTGGTGAATTCCGTATTAAATTTTCAGGTAACTAACTTAGGTGCTGAATATGTTTGAGCTGAGGATGAGCCAGAGCTCCTTGCTGAAGGTTCTCCTGATCCCTGGAGGTTGTCTGTTTTTATCAATGCCATGTCCTAACTTGCTTTTGCATTACAGCATGAAAGCCCTGAGGTCTTGAGTGGCTTTTAAGCCTCACTGGGATGTCCCCAGATGTTTACATACAGGGAGGATGGCAGCTCTTAGTCAGCTGAGGAGCAGTGTGTCAGGCAGGATTCCTCCCTCCTGCCCCTGGGTTGCTGACAGCATCTTTGCTGCTTCCTGGGTGCCCCTCCTTCTGACACTGAGCAGCAACTGATAGCTGAATATTTTGCTGCTGCCTTCAGGATTAGAATAACTGAGCACTGTTACCTCTGGCACAAAGTTTTGTCACTTTTTTTTCATGCTGTTCTGCTTCTGTCACTCAAAAAAGAAAAATACTTTCAAGTGAGGGGTTGTGATTCATTGGAAGAACTGCAACTTGGAGTGTGGTGCCAATGCCCAGTGTGAGTCCCAGCATCCTTCCTGCATGGATATCCCATGGCTGCATGTGTTTGGCTCTCTTAAAGAATGGTTCCCCAAGAGAGAATTTATCATTGCAGGCCTCTGGTAGCTCCGTGTGTTTGGGGAGGATGAGGAATCTAATCTTAGGCTTGATTGTTGGCTTTCTCCAGGGATTCAAAGGAGATATTGCTGAGTGGGTGGGAAGTAGTCTTTGGTTCAAATTCAGTTCACTGGAGGGGAAAAAAGTCTGAAGAGATCAGAATGGTTGAAGCATGGCAGCAGGGTTCAGGATCCAGGGCAGGCACGCTCCCTGGGGAAGGGCTGGTGGCTGCTCTTGGCACACAGTGAAGGGAGGCTTTGTGTTTTCATTTCCTTTTTTGTGCAGAAGCTGCTGCACCAGGAATTTCATTGGAAAGTCAGCCTCATCAAACAGGGGAGAAGAAGAGAGAGCCTTCACTTGCTGAGGGAAGTCCAGCAGGGTGGATATTTCTGAAGCTTTTTTTTCCTCCAGCCATACTCTGACATCTGCACTGAAAGGGCTTTTTTTAATGTGGGCTGAGTAGGGAAGGTGCAGTTGTTGGAAGGCAAGGATTTCAGCAGAGGGTGGTAAAACACACAGAGAAGGTGCACAGAGAGCTGCTCCTTCAGTGGTTTGCTCAGGAATAGCTGTGAAAACCTTGCTTGAGAAGTAACCTACAGACTCTGCCTTTCTCCTCAGCTCATTTTCCTGGATGCTGGGATGGTGATCTGAGTGTGGAGCAGAGTTAATTACCTGGATAAACCAGAGGGAGGAAAAAGCTGCCTGTATTCAAACAGCCTCCATCTGTATCACTGGAGCAACTAACTTGACAGCCTGATGGGTTGAAGGAATGCGTGGGATGTGCTGAAAAAGTTTGATTTTTTTTTTTCAATTTCATCTATCCCTTCCCTGGTCTGCTAGCTGTCAGTCAAGCACTACAGGAGCAAATCCTTCCTGATGCAGCTATTCTCCAGCATCTTTCCTATGGAATACCTCAGTTGTGGAGATAAACAATTCATTTCCTGTTGCTTTTCTGTCCCTTCTCCCAAGAGGTTCCCTCAGAGCTACTTAAGATGGGTGTCCTGCCTGCACAGGGGCTTTCCATGTCAGTGCTGCTGGTGTAGCCTCAGCTGGCAGCTGCATTTTTCAGCCAAACCCACAGCTCCTCAAGGGTGTGCCAGTGCTGATTAAACTTTCAGGAAAGGCTTCAGGACAGGTGCCAGCATGGACTTTGTGCTCTTCAAGAGAGATCAGCTGCAGGACTACTCTGGGGAAAGAGCTTCCCTGCCTGAAGATCCTTGTGGAGGAGCCAGGTTTGGATCCTGTCTCTGAAAGTTTGGTTCAGTGGAGGCCATAAGGATGGTGCTTTGATGTAAGACTCACAAATATATTCTGGCAAATTGAGACTCAGGGCCTTTTTAGAACACTGTGTAAAGCTCCATTTTAATGTAAAAAGGCAGGATTACTACTGCTCTTCACTGAACACTTGTGTGTTTTATTACATCAGACCCCTGTAATGGGGCTGTGTTCTGGCCCACTGTGGACTAGAAACCTCTGAATCCCTGTCTGAGCTAATCCCTGCCAACCCAAACCATTCCATAAATGATAAAGTGTCTTCCTCCCACCAGTACTGTGGAGTTTGCACTTCTTTAGCCCATTCTCATCTGTCTTGTTCTGTGCTGTCAGTGAATTATTGGATGCTGATAAGGAGAGAGTTGTCTTTTATTTTGGTAGCATTTAAATTAATTGATGGATCACTTTCCCTCATTGCTCCTTCTTGGAAGCTGTTGTGCTGAGATTGCTGCAAGCTGTGGAAGGTGTCCCTGCCCATGGCAGGGGGTTGGAAGGAGAGGATCTTTAAGGCCCCTTCCACCCCAAACCATTCCATGATTCTGTGATTCCTGGGGAGACACACACAGGCTCTCTTCTGTTGGTATTACACAGCACATCTGTGTTTTCCAGGAAACTGGCAGGATGGAGTATGTGTAGCCTTTTGTTTGGAGCTTGGGAGACTTCAAAAATCTTGGTTTGTTTTTGTTTTTCTCCCAAGGCAGCCCCTTTGAAACAAACTCACACAGCTGTAAATGACCACATTCATAGTTCCAGGCAATACCAAAGTGGCTGAGTAGCAGCACCTGTGTGTAAGCTGCATACCCTATGATTAGTCCAAAATAAATCACCAGGAATGCAATGTAAAGGCAGATTTGCTTAAATTATGGGCAGGCTGGGATGTTTCCCTGAGCTGTTTGTTTGAGTCTTTTAGAAAGAGAAATAATTTTGTCAAACTGTTGGCTCTGTTGCTCGTGACACGTTAAGGGATCCTTGGAGATTATCATCACACTGATGTTAATGTGGTCTGAGCTCTGTCTGATTGTAAACTGCTTTACAAGTAAAGCATGGGAAAGCCAGAGCATTGTTTGGCTTAGGGATTTATCCTGCTTTTTATTTAATCATCCCACTGCCAGTTGCAGTTCTGAGAGTTGCTCCTGATTCCGAGTGATTTGAAGTGTGGAGTCTTGGTCTATGGACAGAATTGAGTGAAGATCTTTGCATTTGAACAGCAAGGCAAAAGAAAGAGGTCCTGGGCTCTGCCAGAGTTTTATTTGCACCTTGAGGACAAACAGCTCCAGTTTTGTTGTCACAGATCCTGCAGCACTGGTGTTTAGAAGAGTCATTGGTGGAAGAAGGGGATAAAACAGCTTGTCAGCTGCTGGAGATAGAAAATAAATCAGCTGAGCTGAAACAAAAAGGTTGTTCATCCTGAATCCTGCAGTGCTGATGGTAAAACACGTTTCTGTCACTTAATACATCTTTTTGGGGAAGCAGAGGTGGAATTTAGTGCTAGAGGAGGCTGATATGCCTTTCTCCCAGTGTTTCTTGCATGTCTGGTTTTTGGGAGAGGGTGTCATAATTCACTGAGTGATTTGGACTGGGAAAACTTACTGTGGCCATTAGTCTGGGTTTTGATGTGGGGAGGAAATTTGATTACAACAGGGGAAAGCACACTGAATTCCAAGGGGACTGGTCACTTCTTTGCTTTTGCTTTGCAGCCCTCCCCACTCAACTGTAACCAGTGGAGCCTGGCAGGGCCATTTTGTGGCACCCCTCAGTCACTTCCTCAACGAGCGTTTTCTTTTGCCTGGTACAGGGCCTATGCAGAAGACTCTGTCAGACACGGCCCAAGGGCAGAGCCAGAGGAGAAGATGAAGCAGGAGGAGGAGGAGGAGAGCAGCAGCAGCAGTGAGGGCAGGAGGGCAGTGGCCTCGGGCAATGAGGAGGAGGCGCCGCCGGAGGGGAAGAAGAAGAAGCGCTCCGGGTTCAGGGACCGCAAGGTACCGAACTTGGGCATCCTGCAAGAGGGAAAACCTGCTCTGTACCTGTCTGTGTTTTCTAAGGGACCTCACTCTTTTGGGAGCCTGCTTTCTCAGCATGTTGCCATGGGTTTCTGCAAGCTGCAATTTGTGTGTTTGGAAAGCACAGTACACTGATCCTGTGAAATGGAGACGTCTTTTCCACCTCCACTTACATGTCCAAGATCATCGAGGCTCCTGCACTGATGGCTGTTAGGATGGTGCATGCAAAGCAGGGAATTGTTGCCAAAGCTTTTAAACCCTCTGGGATGTCCAGCACGTGTCTTTGAGTCCATCCAGTGCATGTAGGAAGAAGTAGAGGGTGAATGAGGAAGGGAGGGTTGTAGGAAAGGTGTACTTTAATTCTTCATTTCATTATTCTGTGCAGATGTACTTGTGGAAATACAGGCTCAGTCCCCCTTCTTGGTTAGTCCTGGCTCTCTCTTGATGCTTCTGGCTCTTTCATTTTCAGATCAGACACATTTTCAAGAGGAGGAAAACTTGAGTAATAAACTCCATTGTTGGCTTGTGATCTGCCTTCACTCTTGGGGAGTTCCAGGAGCTTTAGGCACCTCAGAACTGACAACTGGTGTGGCACTATCTGAAACCACTGTTATTAAGGAATGTGTAATTGATCTGACAGAGTCCTCTAACTGGGAGCTGGCAGACAGCAGTATTTTATTTTTTAAGCCCATCTGGATGTCAGTTTTATAGGGCTGTGTTGGATGCTGTAATATCTTTGCAGCACCAAAGAGGAGAAAGGGATTGTGAAGAGCCATCTACTCCCATTTTGTTATGACTTGCTTCTGATACTTATTTTTAAGCTTGTATTCTGGAGGTTGCATCTCATTAGCTGTTAAATTGTGGGTAGTCATATATAGTGGCTTAACAGCTTCTCATGAAAAATTAAGAGCTGTTTCCCTTAGAGCTGCTGAATCATTTTGGTTCCTGGTCAGAAAAGATTACACAACTTGAGATTTCAAGGGCTTCGTGGTATTTGGGGCTCCAGACTCTCTCCTGTTGTGACCTGTTGGTGGCAGCTCAGTGAAGTTATGTAGTGAGATCCTGTGCTGAGATATTCACAATTGTCCAGGAGTGGGGGTTCTTGGAAGCTGCTAATTTTCATGGCAGCTGGGTGTCAGGTGCTGTGATAACTTCAGCGCTTGCCAGTGCCACTCAAGAAAAGCAGGTTGTTGGTTTTTTCCAGTGTTAGCAGATGGAGGCAGGTTGCAAAGAGCAAACCACAGTCCACCTCCGCCCACACTCTTACTTTTGAATACAGTGAGTGCAAAGATTGGTTTTTGTCTGACGTGGCTGCTGCTGGGGAAGCCACAGGAAGTTTTTTTACATGCCAGGACTATTGTTCCAGTTGTTTGAGGTGTGCCTGTGTTGACCAGCTCTTTCCTTCCCAAACTAGGCAGGGAGGAATATGGCCATGATTTCCAAATGGGACACAAGCCAGGTGTGCCCAAAAGATGGGAACAGTGTGTGGCCTGGATCCCTTCTCATCCCAGTCTGCCTTGTCCAACAGCAGGAGCTCAGGAGCAGCGATTGCCCTGGGGACAGCCCTCATCTCATCATCTTTGTGCCAGCACAAGCCTTTTCTCTGCAGCCTCCAGACAGCATGCACCTTGTGTGGCCTGAATGGCAGTGTTGCAAAAGCTCCTGTAGAAGCAGGATGTGCCAGGTGTTGTCCCAGGTGCCTGCTCCCTGTTTGGTCAGCACTGCTGCAGTGAGTCACCCCGGGAGCTGTTTGAACGTGGCCGGCTCGGATGCCAGGGGAAGCTGTGCCCTGCTCCCGACTCCAAGTCAGGGAACTGTGTAGCACCTCGGGGATTCTTGACTCTTCTGTCTGTTTAAGAAAACCCCAACAAAGCACCACCCACAGCAAAAACTCTTCCCAGCTCTTCCCATAATTAATTGAAAATAGCGTGGGATTTTCCTTGTGAAAAAATTAAGCCTAATTGGAAGTGTTTAACACTTGTTTGTTATCCTAATGTTGCTTTTAATGAAGGTGATGATTAGTGGGGAAGCAGTAAATTAAGTTTGACATTGCTGTTTTAGATAGTGATCCAGTGAGGGGGGAAGGTGAAACAAAGCACTCTCAGGGGCTGGGGTTGTGTGTGGATTCTGTGTTGCCTGTGCAGAGGATATGTAGGGCAGGAAAGGAAAAAAATGACTTGAGTGCCTCAATATAGTTTGAAGGCTAATGAGCTGTAATGAAGGATGGGGGCAGGCTGATGTGTTAATTAACTTGCTAAAAGTGTTTGCATGCAGCAGCAGGGCTGACTTATCAAGATGTGCTGGCAGTGTTTGGGTCCTGCAGGTATCTTGCCTGGGGATGTTCCTCGTGCTGAGCCTTCATTTGGGTGTGTGTCACAGGAGGAAGCACGAAGAAAATGAGTCCTAATTAATTTCCCCTGTAAAGATATGTGCTGCTGCATAGTCAGGGAGGCCCTGGTGATGCTCTGTGCCTTGAGATGTTAATTTAGAGCTTTATTTTCATGTCAGCATAGGATTTAGGTTTTTTTCTTCTTTTAACCTGAGGCTTAGCATAAACATTGACAGTCTCAACAGCACCTTCACTCTTGTAGAGCAGCAGGGATTACTTACTTGTCTTTCTCCTCCAGCACATGCTCTACTAATAAATGCAAAAAAGGGATTTTTCCCTTTGGGTCGTGTCATCTTTCTGGAGGTGCCTGATTTCGTGAGGCTGCGTTTCTGGAGGCAGGATGAGAATTTTGACTGGCCTTCCTTGCATCGAGGACTGGTTTGTACTGGGGAAAGGTGAGAGGTCAGGAGGGGAGACACTTGGATTTTCAGTCCAGGTGGCTTTGAAGCAGTGCAAAAACCCCTCGCAAATGGTTGTCTGCACCCAAAGATGTGGGCTCTTAACTCCACATTTGTGCCGGATCAGGCCACCCTTGTTAGCACCCACTTGATGTTCAGCACCCAGGCACAAAGTGAGGTTTTTTCCCCCATTTGCAGCATCTTGGCTGCTCCCTTCTTGACCTGGCTTCGTGCTGCACCCAGAGGGATGGGCTGCAACATTTGTCAGTTTTTGCCAGCTGATTAGCTCATTACCAAGAATGATGTAATTGTGAGTGCTGCAGGCAAGAGGGAAGAAGCATGGCTGCATTTGTTCCCTTCTTGTAGGGAAGCTTGTGGAAGAAGTGAGATTTCAGTTGTGATGAAAGCAGCCTTGTGAGATGCTAAAAAGCAGTTTAGATTCTAATCTTTTGGTCCAGAGTGTGCATTTTTGTGCTGTAAGATGAGGCAGGAGATGTGGTTTTGAGCCCATGTTGTTAGTAAGCTCTTGTTGCTGTGGAAGTAATACTCTAAATATTCTAAACATGAGGAGAAAAGCACCTGAAAACAACAAGCCTGAGAGCAGCATCTTAGCAGGGGCTTAAAACAGATGCAGAGGGAAGAGCCATTGGGGGTATGAATCAAGTGGGGTGAAATGAAACGTGGTTTTACTGGCAGGATCAGGACTCCTGTCTCTGGTGCAGCAGTGGGGTTGTTGAGTTGTGCCCACCTGGGTTGAGGGAAAGCCATCGATAGTGCCTTGCAAGCAATTTTTCCCCAGGCTTGGAGGATTTGGTTAATGAGGTGTTTTTAGCTAGAAAGCAGGCTGTGTTGAAGGGCTGCCATGGAGGGAGGGAGCTGGTTGTGGTCTGTGGTGTTTGCTCTTGGCCCCAGTCTGGGTTTCATACTGTCCTTGTTTTATTTGTCTTCCTTGAAGGTGAAAATACTGAGCTGTTTCTGGCTGATTAGGCTGGGTGGGGTGTTATTCCTGGGATCAGGTCAGGCAGGAGTGAGATATGGCCTGCACCCACAAGTGAAAGATCACTTTGGCATAAGGAGCTGCCCCCTGCCAGGTGGGAGCAGTAGACAAAGCCAGAAGGAGGTGGAAAAGTGGGTTTCATCTTTTACTTGGAGCTTGGCAATAAAGCAATTTCCCTCATTCCAATGCCCTTAGCTATGCAGGACCTTGTGGACTGAAGCAATAAAAGTGGGATTAGCTTTGCTGATTAGAAGTGCAAAGGCCCTAGGGGAAAAAAGCTTTCTCCTGCAGGAGGGAGGGAACTGCCTGTAGTGGTTGATGCAAGGACATGTGAATTCTGGAAAAGCTGTGGTGATGCAGAGAGGAGTGGGGAGAATGCTTTAGGTGTTGTCATTCCAGGTCATGTCCTCTGGGGCAAATAAAGAGGAGAGAGGCTTTGCTTTACCAAGGCCTGCCTTGGGGGATTTGAACCATTTGACTTTATTTTTTTTTATATCCTAGAAGTAAGAATAACTAGAGAAGGTGTTTTCTGTCTGATAAACATCAGGCTGAGGAAGTTGTTGAGGAATTTAAGGACAAGGCTGAGACAGGACCAAAGCCAGGGATGATCTGCAGCTGCCTTGGCAGTACCCTTGATCTTGCCTGTTCTCTTGCAGCACATCATTGGTGAGGATTTTTTCCTCCTGTGGCTCTTGGCCAGCTGCAGGTTTCAAGTACATTATGGACTGTTAAACACAGCATATAATGCAGGACTGAAAAGCTGAAGTAAGGAGGAAAGTTTTCTGTGCTAATACATGATGAAGTGTAGGTGTCTGTGCCTTTTTCCACCCTTGTGGCCTTGTGTTGGGATTTTGTTTGGAAAAGCTGTCTGTTGTCTTTGATTAATTCCAGCTGTTTGAGGGGAAACTGATTCTAGGTACCAAAAAAAAAATCACTGCTGGCAGAGTTAGGAAAAAGCAGATTGGTGGGGAGGACTGAGTTTCTGGGGAATTCTGCCAATGTGATAGAAAAGAGGAAAAAATGAGCTTGGGTGACTGAACAACCAGCTGCGGCTCCAAGTGATTTTTTCCAAGACTCTGCTTGAAAGTGAAGGTTTCTCCCAGCCTTCCAAGGCTTTTTTCTTGTACTTCATATATTAATCACAAATCAAACCCTTCAACACTGTGGTTAAAATGTTGGGCTGCTTTAGATTCAGAGATGTGATGCCAGTGTGTTTCCTTATGCTCATGTTTTTAAAGCACCTTCAGGGATTTTGTGCATTTGTTTTTCTTCTGCCACCATGAAGAGTCTAAATTTATTCATAATAAAGATTTTTAGTGTTTGTTCTTAATCTGGGACATCAGCAGCTGATCTGTCCAATTTTCCTGGGTGTTCAAAGGGTTTTTGAAAGGAGCAATGCCAAAAGAGTCCAGAGTTGTGTTGCCACGTGCAACTCGTCCTGTGGCAAACCTTTTTGAGGACTGAGAATCAGCGTGGGGCAGGGACAGTGCACATCTAATGCTGCCTGAATTTCATTCCCAGGTGATGGAATACGAGAACAGGATCAGAGCCTACTCCACACCAGACAAAATCTTCAGGTACTTTGCCACGCTGAAGGTCATCAACGAGCACGGCGAGTCCGAGGTGTTCATGACCCCGCAGGATTTCGTGAGATCCATCACCCCCAACGAGAAGCAGCCAGAGAGTGAGTGCTGGAGGGGAGCTGAGACTCCTCAGGCTCTGCTCACCTGCTCTGTGAACTTCCCAGCTCTGCTTGCCTGGGCTAGGAAGCATCTCCTGAAGGTCTCCTGAAGGTCTCCTGAAGGTCTCCTGAAGGTCTCTTGCTCCAAGCCCAAAATTAGCCTGAATCCTTTCATGTTTCCCAAAATGCTGTTGCAGTGTGGCAGAGCTGGCTGGTGTGAGCCCTGAAGAGCAGATGGGATGCCTTTCTCCTCTATTTCATAGGGAAATATTACCTTTCACTGAAATAATTCCTAAACCTACGAAAGGAGGTTGCTTTGGCAAGGAAAACATCAGCAATCAAGGCTGGAGTCAATGATCTTAGGGGTCTTTCCAACCTAAATGGTTCCAAAGTGATACTGCTGGTCAGGGTAGGGCTCATCTCTGCTGTCTTCAGATTCCCTGTGGGTTGCAGACAAACACTTGTGGTACCTGGGGAGGTTTTGGCAATCAAAAAGTGGGAGAGAAGCACCTTGCTCTTGTCTGGAAAGCTGTGTCCTGAATATTTGGTGTTGGTGGGGTAGCAGGAGGCTTTTGTCTGCATTTTAGAGATTTTTGTCTCCATTTAGAGATTCATGTTTGGGGTCTCCATTTAGAGATTCATTTTGTCTCCCTTTTAGAGATTGATGTTTGGGGTGAGATGTGGGAAATGATGTTTTTTGGTCTCCCAGATTGTATCTCAAAGAATGAAACAGGTTTTTGTCAAATTAAAACTTCCCTTGTCTCTGCAGACATTTGTGAAGAACTTCAGCCCCCAAATGTTAAATATTGGAGTGTGGAGTTTATGTCCAAATTGTGAAACTGTTTTGATATCTTAGATGACAGCTGCTAATTAAATACTGTGTACCCTTGTGCTTAGAAAATAACAATATGAAGTGTGTGCAGGAGGGAAGAAAAAAATAACCCTGGCATTAGTGTTTACAGCATGTAGAGGAATTGATCTTTAGGTTTCCATCCTAAATTTCCATTTTCCCTGGAAATGGCTGTCGTTTCCATGGGAATTAATGGCTGTAGGTTACCATCTTGTCTATCTCAAACTCCTTGAATTGGTACTTGGAAAAGCAGTGGGACCTGTCTGGAAGCTTAAAAACTGGAAGCATCCTGTGCTTCATTTCAACACATCTGATTCTTCTTTTGGTTCTTCCACGTGCTTGGTGCATTTTAGGGCGTGTGCAGCAAATAGGTGGAAGAATGCTGAGCAAACCCCTCCCTCAGAGACAAGCAGAGGTGACTAATGGGAAATAATTAATTCCTCAGTCTCAGCCACTCACTTCCCATTGTGTTCCCTTTGTGATCCTGGCTGTTGAGGTGGCCCCATGCAGCCTTGGTGCCTGCAGATGCTGCCAGTCAGTGACACACAGCAGCTTGGAAGGGAAGAAAGTGCTTTTAGGTGCTTTTAGCAACTGGAATGGGATGGGAGCTGAGCTAGGGCTGCCCCTCAGCAGGCAGGGCAGGAAGGTAGGCATCTTGGATTTTGTTGGGTTGAAAAATCTGTCCTCAGAACACGTAGGGGAATTCTGTGGATTTGCTTCTAGATGGAGCTGCTCTAGGGTGGTTGTTCCTTACCAGCTCTGGACATCATCACAATCACAGTAAATGGGGTTTTTAGCACATAATGAACAGTAGAAGAGTAAAACACTTATTGCTACAATAAAGTCAAACCAGCCATAACCTTGTTCTGAGATGTTTTTAAAGCTGGTAGTAAAAAATAAAGGGAAGATAAGTCTGGTTTTCAGACCAGAAATTGAAAACAAAGAGTGCTACCTGCTGGCCAGACGAGTTCTGCACTTCACACCCTGCTGCTGCTTTTGACTCATAGCATCATTTGGGTTACAGGTTAGTTGGGAAATGCTGGGGCTGCTTTCATCCTGAGTCACAACTTGGGTGTGCCCTCCGCTGGGGCTGGAGCATCCTGCCTTCATCCAAGGCCTTCCTTGGGCTTCTGATGCAGCCTGGTGTGTTCCTGGGAAACCTCTTGGAGGTAATCCTTCAGTGTGCTCAAGCTGCAGCTCAGAATTCCAGGGAGTAACTTCTTGTAAATGCCTCTGCTGTTTTATGGAGAGAAAACACTGAGGAATAGGAGTGATCTGGAGTAACGAGGTAGCTGAGTCCCTGTTGTGTTTATTTTTAAGCTGCTCATCCTCTGTGGAGGTATTGTGTGCCTGATTCATTTTTCTGGATTACGTAGGGGAAAGTTTGATTTATTGTCAATAAAGTGTCAGCTTAATTCTGGCCTGGGTTTTGCTAGTTTGGGGAAAATGAATGCCAATTCCTCAGCTCCTGCAGATTGCTTTCTCTGGTTCAAACTTCCTGCCACAGCATTCCCAACCAGGCAAGCTGTGCTTAAGTAATGACATGAGCTTGCTGAGCTTGGAATGGTTTGTCAGAAGAAGCCAAAGAATGGAATTACACTTGAAAGCTGCTTTAAAAAAATTAAAAATTCCTTTCTGTGCTATCTGGAAAGTCCAAGCGCCAGGAGAAGCGTGGGTGGTGATTTCTGCTCCCTGCAGTGCTGTATTTTTATTTTTTTTTTCTCCTATGTCCTCTCATACCTGAGAGGTTAAGTTTGCTTCAAGAGTGGATGGGAAGGGATGGCTGTTTCTTGCCTGGTGCTTCCTTGGAACCCCAGTCCCAAACCAGCTGAAAAGAAGCTGAAAATACTCTGCCTGTGGTGGGAAGTGCAAGGATTCCCTCCATTTCCCCAAGTTTATTCTGCACTGATCATTTTCCTGAGGCAAGTGAGTATTTTGGAGCATCCTGGACTAAGAAGGAGCTGTGTCATGCTCAGCTTTCCTATGGCCTTTGCAATAAACACTGAAAGAAGTAAAAAATACCTCTTCTATCTCATCCCAGCATGTGGTAATGAAAGCAGCTTCTTCCCAAACCAATCCTGAATTAACCTCCTGGTTATCCCAGACTCCTGCCAGAGGAAGGGTGCATTTCAAGCTTCACCACATAATGAGCAGCAAGTCAAATCTCTGAACTCTTGGAAGGTGGTTTGGATGGGTTGTTTGTTTGGTTTGAGTTCAAGAGGCCCCAGAGATGCTGCTGAAAGCCAGGCAGAGGCAGCAGCTGGGGCTCTGTGCAGGGGATGGTGATGGAGGAGAGGAGCTGTGAAGGGCAGGGCTGCTTGCTGCATCAGTGTGCAGCTTGCTCCTCCTGGTAGGAATGGTTTGTTTTCCGTGTCTGAGCTGCATGAGGAGCTGAGCACAAGCTGGCCTCTGGGGTGGTACAATGCAGGAGTGATTATTTGTGGTTTTGATTGAAGTTTATGAAATATGGATCTGATCTCCTGTGCAGCCGTCAGCCAGGAGCTGAGACAAGCACTCATGTCATGAGGAGGGAAGAACTCCCCGGGCTGCTACAGATCCCTAAAGTTACACAAAGTGGTCAGCTGGGATATTCAAGACCTAGAAGGAAGCCAGCGATTCTGGGATTCCAGTCCTGGGATTTCACTCTCTGTTCTTCCCTGGTACGCCTGCTGAAGGGCTCTTCAGAGCAAGGATGTGAGTGAGAGGTAACTCTGGCTGCCTCCTGACCAAGGTGGGGCTCTTTTTCTGTGGAAATGCCCAATGCCTGAGCAAGAATCATCTTTGAGCCTGGCATGCCTGATATGAGAGCCAAGGAGGAGCAAGAGATGCATTTACCTGTGCTGAAAGTCACAGAGAGGAGGGCTTCCCATGCAGGGCCAGCTGGGTGGGGCTGAGCAGGTGTGGTAGGAATGTGTGACTTACAGGGAGACTGGCTGCCTTGTTGGAGCAGGAGGAGATAGATGAGAACCAAATCCCTTGATCCTTCCTTCCTGGAGCAGATCCGTCCTGGAATTGAAGCTGAGCACGAGGCTGTTGTCCCCTGAGAAGTCTCAGGCAGCTCATTGTTTGCTTGCAGATTGCATTTTAGATTCAGAGGGGAAATACTCTGAATACAGCAATCAGAAGCTGGATTACAGCTCTGGAGGGGAAAGCTTGCTCCAGCATTTTCTCCTGCCCTAATGGGGCATATCACAAGCACAGTTAGCAGGCTTTTCAGTCTTCATAATTAGCCCTTTTATTCATCTGCTGGCAATAAAGGAGCCCATGTTATATATTAAGCAGTGGGGGGAAAAAAAGCAGATCGTGAATGAATGTTACCCAAATAATGTGAAAAATCTGACAAGGATATCAAGACTTGGAAGGAATTGAAAAGGTTTTTCATCAGTGAGAAGCTGCTGGTGTCCCAGAGGAAATCATGGTGGTTTCTAATTGATCTCAACTGTGTTCTTGGCATAATATAATTGTCCTTCTCCTGGAAGCTCATTTTTAAAATGTTTTTTAGAACTGCAGTCTATAACCTACTGCCTATGGATTTATTTTTACAAGATAACATGAAGAGCTTAATAATTGACTGCATATTTATCAAGTGTGGTAATTAGCTGGCTTTGAGAAAATCCATGGAAAGTATGTTTTTGTCAATCAATAGCAATATAATAAGCATTTGATTTTAGATTTGGCTATTGCTGAACAAGAGCAAGAACAGGTTATTCTGTGTTTTTTCCTTAACATAATTCATTCCTTCTCCATGAAAATTCATTCCTGTCTCCAAGATGAGAGCAGTAAATGCAGGGAGTATGGTTCTGCTGTTGAGCACCCTCTTTTCCCCATTGTGGCAGGCAGTGAGTGTTAAGTAATTTTTCCTTTATATTGAATAATTTTTATTTTTAGAGTGCTGTGAAAGTACCTTCACATGAATCAAAGTGGCAGCCTATATCCCTGGTATTGGTGAGCAAATGGTGTCAGTCTACCCTGAAATAACATTTTTTAGTGTTTTAGATACTCCATGGCAGTGCTGCTGTTTATTTGGGGCTCCTGGTAGGTGGCATCAGAATTTGTAGGAGTAATAACCAGGGGTGGTTAAACATTCCAGGGAAGCTGACTGGGAAATCACTGCAGGTCACTGGAATGCTGCTGGCATTGAGGGGCTGGTGCAGAGCCCTTGGCTGCAGGAGCAGGAGGGGTGTGTAAGGAAAGATGAGGGGTTGCACAGGGTCTCAGGTAAATAAAAGTGTATTTTGGGACAGATCATGGTGCAAACTCTGGGTTTGTTGAAGAGAAACAGTGAGTGAAGCTCTGGGTGATCACTGCAATCCAGACTGGGCGTGGAGTGTGTCCCAGGAAAGCAGCCAGGTATCTTCCTGAAATGGCTCCTGGCTTTCACTGCTGCCCCTCTGGAGGAAACCCTTTCATCCCCTTCTGGCAGAATGCTTTTTCAGCCCCTGCTCCTCAGGGAAAGGTGAAAAAGCTCTTTTTTCCTGGTTCAACATGCCTATTAGCCCGTGCTCCTGCAGCTCAGCAACAAGAGCCCAGCCAGGGGCTGTTTGTTTGGGAGTGTGGCACTCAGAGGCAATCCTGTGCTGGCTTTAACAACACTCTGCCTTTTGAAAAGCAGAGGTGCAGTAACTGCCATTCCCCCCTTCCCTTGTGCTCTGGGATTGTCCTCATCCATGCAGTGTTCCCATTGGCTCACCAGCCCCCACAAATGCTGAATTCCTATTGCAGCTTCTTGGGGTTTTTTATCTAATTTAAAGAAAGACCCTAGGCCCTCTTTGTTAGTTTCCTTTTGTCAGTTTAAAGGCTTGTAGGAAAACAGGCAGCTAAGTCCTTAAAAAAGAAAATAAAACTGTCCTGGGAAAAGGAAAATGTACAGAGTAAAAGTGTATGAATGGAACATCAGTGCCTCTTTTCAGCTTTTGAATTGGCTTCTTCTCTCAGGACCAAAGTAAGGGGAATTTCACAGAGGAATTTAAGTGTGCAGCTTAATTATTGCAGCAGAGGAGAGGGGACATTGCTGTGCATGGCTGGGAGGGCGACCATATAAAACACAGGTGGAGGCCAGTGTGTTTGTGTGTGCAGTACAGTCGTGGAATCATCTGGGGTGGGAAAGATTTTGAGATTGAGGTTGACCATTGGCCCAGCACTGCCAAGGCCACCACTAAATCATGTCCCCAAGTGCCACATCTACATGGCTTTTAAATCCCTCCAGGGATGGTGGCATCGCCACTGCCCTGGGCGGCTGTGCCAGTGCTTGACCACCCTTTTGGTGAAGGAATTTTTCCTGATTTCCAACCTAAACCTCCCCTGGCCCAGCCTGAGCCCCTTTCCCCTTGTCCTGTCCCTGTTCCTGGCAGCACAGCCCGACCCCCCCTGGC